>PVLA01001810.1:0-319138 GCA_004027455.1 Hydrochoerus hydrochaeris | reverse complement strand
AGAAGAAGAAAGAAGAAGAAGAAGAAGAAGAAGAAGAAGAAGAAGAAGAAGAAGAAGAAGAAGAAAGAAGAAGAAGAAGAAGAAGAAGAAGAAGAAGAAGAAGAAGAAGAAGAAGAAGAAGAGGAAGAAGAAAGAGAAGAAATAGGAAGAGGAGAAGGAGGAAGAGGAGGAAGAGAGGCCAGAAAGAAGAAAAAGAAGAGAAAAAGAGGAGGAGGAAAAGGAAGGGGAGGGGAGGGGGAAGGAATGTGGACAGAGCCCAGACCCCAGAGCCTAGAGTCAAAAGATCTGAGTTAAAAGTCCCTGATCAAGGAGGAGCTAAAGATGGCCAATCAGTGAGCAACAAAATACAAAGCCTCCCAGGAGAAACAACTCATATGCCAGAATAAAACATCCTGGTGAGATCCAGAGGGAGATGGATCCTCTTGACACAGAAAGAAACTAAAATGAAAAAAGCTCCTCAAACACACAGTCTTGGAGCTACAATTGGAACAGCTAAAATTAGCAGACATGGTGCTTTTGCTGCGACCCGCCCGAACTCGAGCCTGCGGCGACCCGTTGCAACACACTGCAATCCTCACAGCCACCCAAATTCGCTCCGCCACAACTCATAGGAGCCACAGCCACGCTGAAGTCAGGGGTTGCTGAGCCCAATGGAGAACGGAGCTGGTGAAGGGACCTTCATTAATCCATGGTCAGTGCTGGGAATAAGACCCTGCCAGGGGAAGGCCACGACCAAATGGACATGTTGAAACTGGGCAGGAGGAGTCTGAACTGGGAGTGACAGTGACTTCAGGTGGTTGCTCCCTCCCCAGAGCAGATTTGTGGAATTTGCTTGGACTGGGTCACACCCCAGGCTGGGACCCAATAAGCCATCCCAAATCAATTCCCTGCACCTAGCACAAACTAACAAGGTGAAGGCCCCTGAAGTTTGGCTGGCCCGGTGGGGAGAGGCAGGCATAGGCAGGCCCTGCTCACACCTCAGTGACAAGAGTAGGCAGGAGAGGGCAGAGGTCCCTCGCCAGCATGCTTCAGGGGAAACGTGGCCAAGAGGGAGGGGGGCTAGACCTCCACTGTACACCTGTGTGGAGGAAGCTGGGACCATGACAGGAGAGAGAGGCAAGAGGAGGCCCCCAGCCCAGAACCCTGAGAGCCCTGATCCAGGAGAGGAAAAAACAAGGGAGACTGAGGGCGGCAAACACACAACATCAGACATGGTTTCAATGGACATTAAGAGATATCTTCGGGACCTTGTAGATGAGCTCAAAACTGAAATATTAAATCAGGTAAAGCCAGATATGAGTACAATAATAAAAGAAATGCTAAGCATCTCTCAGGAAGACACAGACAGAAAAAGGGAGGAATACAAAAAAAAGGAGAGAAACATTCAATAAAGAATTAAAGAAAATCTAGAATACATGAAGCAGATTCAAAGAGATTACCAGGAAATTAAAAACTCCATTAAAAGCCTGAAAACTTCTGAAAAGAAACAAAGGATAGACTATCAAAACTTGAAGGCAAGTTTGCAATGTGTGATCATGAAAGGAAAGATCTCTTAAAAATAACAAGGAAACAGGCAGCAACAACACAAAGGCTAGAAGATGACAAGAGAATCTATAATTTAAGGATAAGAAATGTGAACAAAGAAGCAGGAATAAAAACAAACAAATTACAAAGGCTATTCATGGAAATAATTAAGGAAAACTTCCCAAGCATGGGGAAAGAAAATGGTATTTGTTTATGTGAGGCATATAGAACTCCAGCCACCTACAACCAAAACATAGCTACACCCAGACATATAATAATCAAGATACCAGAAATTCAATATAAAAACAGAATATTAAAAACCATCAGAGAAAAGAAACAAATTACCTATAAAGGTAATCCCATCAGGATCACGGCTGACTTCTCAACACAGACTCTCAGATCAAGAAGACCTTGGAGCAAAGTATTCCAAGTCCTGAAAGAAAATAACCTCCAGCCCAGATTGATGTGCCCTGCAAAACTGTCACTAGAAATTAATGGAGAAACAAGATGCTTCCATGACAAAGAGGAACTGGGGGAGTTTGTGACCACCAATCCAACCCTACAGAGAATACTGCAGGACATTCTAGAGAGAGAAAAAAAAAATACCAGGATTTTAGGAACAGTGGCAGAAAGGCCTCGATGAGTAGGCCAGGCAGTAGAATGAAGGAGAAAAGTAGACAAATAAAGGCAGAAAAATAGCATAGCAGAAATGAGGCAGAGAAGGTTGGCTATAATCTCTAACATGGATGGCCTTGATACATTATAAAAAAAAAAGACAGGCAGAGTAGATCAGGAAGTAGGGTCCACTGAGATGCTCTGTATAGGAACTATAATCAGTCTGAGAGAGAGTTATGGACCAAAAATCACATATGAGAAAACAATGTTCTATGTGACAGGGAGCCAGAGAGAAATAGGAGCAACTCAACTACCTCCTGCAGCTAGGAAAGACAGGATACTTATGTGTAGTAGAGAACTACTCAGTTATAATGAAGGAAAACCTTTAAGTTTTTGTAGGTAAAGAACTACAACTTGAGATCAAGCTCAGGAGTGAAAAGGTCCAGAACCACTTAGATAAAAAGCAGGTTGCCTCCTGCAATCTAAAAACTGAGGGAGTTGGTGAGACCCAAAAACTGCAGCACCTTGTGGGAGTGAAAGGGGAGGAATAGCCTAAAAAAAGAAGGCAGAGGATATTGTTAATAGTGCACCAGGATTTAAAACCCACATTACTCAAACCACACTGCTTAGATGGATTATATTCTGTTCCAGCTTGTCTACTTGTACTAGATTTGAGGGCACAGAGGATTATCCTGAAAATAGCAGGATATTAAGTTAATTTCCTATTAACTTAATCTAAAGCTCTGTATAACTTACACTGTCTTACCATGACTGATCTTAATTGAATCTGGTTTGTTAGATTGCTGTTTTGTATTGGTAGATTTTATTCAAAGCTGCTATGATTGATAATATCAAGTCTGAGAGTATAGGCAACTGCACTTAAGATAACAAGATTCACTAGAATATCCACTCTAGTTTGATTACTACCTACCTTTGAAGTTTTACACTGTCTACAATGTTTTATTTTTACTAATGTTTTTATGCACTGCTATATTCAGTTATACTGCTATATTCAATTATGCCTGATGATATAGACAATTCTATTGAAGATAACAAGAGACAACACAGTAACCATCGTAAATCACCTTGTACTGTGGTTTTATATGACTTTTTGGTATCATGTTTTTATAGGAATTTGGTTTGTTTTGTCTCACTATGTTTTGTTTTTCCCTCTAATATAGAAAGGATAGAAATACATGTAGAGACTCATGCATGCATAGCTGTTTACAGCCTCACTGTTTGAATGTCTACTTTGTATGCTTTAATTTTGTAACTTGAACAACTATTTCTAATAGGACAATATGCAATTTATCAACTAGTGATTTCTTACTGTTTATCTTTTTTTTGAAATTCTGTATTATTTCTATGTTTTTCATATTATTTTTTCTCTTTAAATTTAAAAAAAAAAAAAAGTCCCTGACCTTCATTTTACCAGAAATGAAGCCTTGGACAAATGCAATTGCTTCTCTAAATCTTGGTTCCTTCGTCTAAAAATGAAGAGAGGTCTACAGATCTTTCGGGTATGTTGTCTGTATCAATGAAATAATATACATAAAAATGTATAGTGCACAATAGGTGCTTAATTAACACAGATTGCCACATGGGTCTAATACTATCCCTTGAACAATGCTTTTATACAAGAAGGTATGTATTTAAAGCATTGATATGAAATTGATACTATTAAATTTTTAAAAATTTTTTGCAAATCTAAATTAAAAGGAGTCACATGTCCTTATATCATTTTTTCAATTCAAACAACCCAGATGTTGGATTCCCAGCATAAAACATTATAATAAAATTAGATGCATCTAGGTAAATAAAGAAGTAATTTACTATGAATATATTCTTCCTTCTTTTTAAGAATATATTTTCCTTTTTTTTTACTTTTTAAAACTAGTTCATAATTAGTCTTACACATTTAAAATATGAATTTAGACCAATATATAAAATATGGGGAATTGTTGCTATTCTGTTTTACTTCATAGCAGAAGAGATTTCAACTCTCTCATATATACTTTCAAGCAGAAAAACCATTTTGCTTTTCTCCATTTGTTTCTACTACATACCTTTTTCTATATTTGTTCTTTGAAACTGTTTGTATTGAAGCAGGGTTTGCCTTCTTTTCACTTTATCTCTCCATGGCAACAGATAGATTGCAATGCCACACACAAAAATGCAGAATTACAACCTCCCTGCCAGATCAAGCAGAAAGAATTGTATACAGTGTAGCCAGTAATGGAAACTTGGGATGGTTAATGAATTTCTTTTTCAGACAGAAGATAGATCACAATTCTCCTTTGCATGTCCTCTTTTGTCCCTATGAAAGAAACTTGGTAGGCACTCAATAAGTATTTGCGGAGTGAGAGACTGATTGACTATTACCATTTCCTCTTTAACTGCTCACCAGTTATCAGATGAATGATATATTTGAGAATGTGTAACTATAATTATTAAAGTTTATCAAAAACCTTCTATCTTGGGTCCTGTGATGATTGTGTATATACGAGTTCACTGCACCTTCACCACAGCCTTATCGAATGATCATTGTCATCTGTTTGCAAACGCACCTGAGGCTCGGAGAGGTTAAGTGATGCACTTAAGGTGACAGCCCATAGCTAGGAAGTAGAGGAACCACAAATTTCTCTTTTACAGATTGTCTGATGCTAAAGCTTGGTCTCCTGACATCTCCACTGGCCTGCTAGACCAGAATTTCTACGGAGATCAATGTCAATTTTACTGCTCTATTATTTTCATAAGTTACTACCCCATCTGTATTGTAAAAGGGGATACATTTTATCTAATACCTTCCCAAAGCTTTCTGAGTTTCTGACAGTGGCTTTACATTACAAACCTACGCTCCTTCAGTCTCTAGAATTTGTCTCAATAGACATCTGAACTCATCTAGCTACATGCCCTCCCAGCATCTAATTTGTTTGTTGTAGTGCTCCCCATAACTAGTTCAAATCCTTGTCTCAGAATCATGCTACTTAGAAGCATTTATAAGTACTGACATGAGGACAGAGTTGGAATCCTTTAAGACTTTGCTATCAAGTCTTTTTTGTTTGTAAAGTGGGAATACAGAAGGATGGTTATTTCATGTCTTGGTATTCTTAGGTGCCCAAAAATGTTACTTCCCCTTTTTTCTTCTTTAGATGAAAAAAATAAGAGGTTAGGTCTGACCTTCAAATATTTTATTTCAAATATTGCCTAAATAGGACCATTAAGGTTTACATCTAGATGCCTCCCCCCAAGAACTGCGTGTGCCCATAGGCAAGGGCTGGTATAGGAGGACTGAATCATGGGGCACAACAGCAAATGTGATGCTAGGAGCGGGTTGGAAAAGGCAAGGCGCAGCGGGTGTGGCCCAGGCGCGTGTATCTCCCTGCCTGATTCCTCCCTTCCATTCTGCTTCCTGCGCACAGTGAGGAGAGCAGCTTTTCCTCCGTCCTCCTCTGCCATGCCCTTCTGCCCTGGAGCTAGCGGACCATGAACTAAAAACATAAGCCATGTCTAAACTATGTTTCTGATTTATTTCACTTGACATTCTGGTCTCAAGATGCATTCATTCTCCTATAAATGACTGAAGTTTATCCGTTTTATAGCAGGGTAATACTTCATTGTGTAGACTTACATTTTCTTTATCCATTCACCTGATGATGAACATATTAATCACCTTCAAAATTTAGCTTTTATGAATCTTACAGCTATAAATATGCTCCACATGTATTACTATGTCTTTAATTCTTTTGGAAAGATATCTAGAAGGAGAATAATTGGCTCAAATGGAATGTACATGTACCAACTCCCCACAAGAAATGTAATGGCATATACTACAAACATGTACTAAGAAAAATTTAAAAATTGAAATATTACTGCAACCACTAAAACAATTAAAACACAGACCAAAATAAACCTCTCCTCCTTTAAATTGTGGGTGTCAGATATTGTGTCTTAGCAATAAGCAAAGTGACTAAGACAAGGTCTCCCTTGGCCATGTGCCCTAAAACAAACACAGAAACCCTTCCTTTTGTTACCCTCTATTATTTGCACACCATTTGTTTTCTTGACAGTACTCACCTAAAATTTAGGTATTTGTGATGCACATTTGCTTTCTTCCTTCCTGGATCAAGCACCTTGAGGATGGCAACAAATTTCCATGTGTAGTCACCATCTAGGACAGTTACTGGAAAATAGTTGCTTGTCCAACAAATACTCATTGAGTGGTTTTCAGAACTGAAGCGGTGCCTTCCCACAAGTTCCTTATCAAAGTGAGTCTGAGTGTCACCATGGTCTTAAGGCCGTAGGCTCAAAACTCAGTCTTTGAACTCCCTTTAATACTTACTACAAAGTCCTATTGATATTTTCTCTGCTCTTTGTTTTCCCAGTTCTGTAGCCTCTATCAATGCAAGGCACTTTTATGTTACCTCTGAATTACTGTGCCAGTCCTAGAAAACTTTCCATTTAACATCTCTCTCCCACTCACTTATGCAAAAGCACTAGGAATTCTTTTGTTTTAAGAATGTAATATAGCTATATGTTTCTTCAGGGATAGCTTTGAAATCTCTTCAGTGTCATTGAAATACCAGTGTTCTCATTCTAAGACCAGGCCTATGCTAGAAAAATCTTTAAGTCTCTATATGAGGGCTCGATTATATCCTAAACTCTCTTCGGGTCCATCTTCCAACTGAAATTCCCTCTCCAATCCTGCCTGTTAAAACTTAGCCTTTCCTTATAAACCTGTAGTTTTCCTTATAAACTCTAGTCACTTTCTGTGATCGAAGATGTAGCTTCTCTCTTAGATCTGTTATTAACTAGTTTTGAATCATGGATATGCTTCTTAATTTAATTTTTTAGACAATTTATGATATAAAAATGCTCCTTCAAAAACCACATGCTCTGAGGCTCATGGTACCCTAAGTTAATTAAGGGTTCTCTTTCGCTTGATGCATACAGAGTTTTATAACTTTGAGCAAGGGACCAAAGTAAAAGTTTAAGCAAGTGAAGAACATGTCTTTCTTTATAAAATATGAAAATGACTATTATGAATATAAACTACTCATGAACATCAAACACAATAATAATAATATGGAAGTTGAAGATTTGGAAACATATTCTCTTAAAATATCTATGCCCAAGTACCCCTTTTCCAAAAAACTTACAATGCTTTAGTTCGAAAGTCACTGGACTGAAACATACCCAAAGTTGTTTTCAATCTAAAATCCCACATGACTCACATATAAGCTATTATCTAGGTCTTCTGTGAAGAAAAGTTTTTGGATCTAGTCAAGATGTATTCAGAGTCCAGTACATTCTACCAAATACTGGCTGTGTAACCTTGCAAATGTCATTTATCCATTCCTTGATTAAATGGAATACATAGGACCCAATGTGTTTTGGATTTTGAATTTTTGGAAGCCTAGAATCTGCTTACACATAGTAAAATATTTTAGGAATGAACTCAAATTTAAACACAGAATTTATTTATGTTTCATATACTACTTACATACATAGCCACCAAGTAATTTAATATAATATTTTTAGTGTGCTTCCATTTTTACTTCAACCCATTGCATGAAATCAGGTATAGAATTTTCCACTTGTCATAGAGCATCAGTACTATAAAAGTTTCAAATTTTGAAGCATTTTATGTTTGAGATTTTCAGATTAGGGATATTCAAACTGTAGTATGTCTCTTATAAGACTAATGTGAGGAGTAAATGAAATGAATATGTCAGTCACTTAGAACACTATTTAGAGCACACATCAAATTTAATAAATATTTGCCATTATCACTACTGCTGCTACTAATACTACTACTATAACAGGAGGCACGCCCTGGCAGGAGTTTGCAAGGTCAGCCAGCTCTGCAGAGTTGAGGTTATCTGCTCACAGGTGGTAAGGAAACCATAAGCAAGGATGTTTCTGAGGATATTCTTTCATAGGACAAATGCCCACTAATACCCACTGGCTCTGCGCTGGCTGTGGAAGAACAAGTGAGCCAAAGTCAGAAAAGGGAAAACAGGAAGCACTGAGGCCTAAGGAACTGAGCTACACTCTAAGGAGGATTTGTTTCAAATAAACGTTGGCTCACAAGGAAGCTTTCGTGTTTACCACAGCTGGAGCATAGGGAGAAGAAAAGCTGTGCAGTATAAGACAATAAGTCAACAAGAAAGATGAACTATTACTGTCAGCCAAATCCATTATCATTATGTTTGATGTTTTTAATTTTAATATGCAATGTTTAAATATTTTTACTCTTTTTTTTTTCCCTTGTCAGGAATCAAACCCAGGACATCATGTATGCAGGGCCTGTGTTCTACTGCTGATCCACTGTCCTGACCCCTAGTATTGTTAATATTTAGTTTTTAAACTCATGGGTGAGATTACAAGTCTCTTATTCAATTCTAGTGAATTTAACAATCAATTTTGGATAGATTTTGAATTAATACTTGGCCCTATTTATAAACTTAACCATTTATAAATTTAATATAGTCCTATGTATTTATAAATCTCTTTAATAGAAATAAAAACTTCCCAACCACTTAAGTAACCATTATAAAAAGTATTTACAAATATGATGTCTCATTCTCCTAAATGTTCCAACACTACATATATAAGTAGTAATATTGTCACTTAAAATCATAAACCTGAATAAAATTCTCAAATACATTTTAAATTTGAATAGGAATGACCCTCAAAGATTTCTATTTCAAAATAAAAAATATGTACCAATTCCATGATATAAAAATATTAATATCCTGGATTTGATTTTCTTAAAACATGTCTATGCAGTTCTAAATTAAGGTTGGAAATGCTTGGGCCTTTAATTATTTTATTATCTTGAATAGTTTGGGGAATTACCTCCTTGTATACCGTGGGAATGGCCTTTTCAGAATGAAATTATAAAATATTTAGAGATTTCAGAGGGTAGCTGTCTGAACTTCCTTAGGGTTAGGGTTAGAAAGGTTAGAAAGCTTCATGGAGTGCTTTGAACCCAGTTAGTGTTTATTATAACAGCCACATAACTTCAGAGTATTAAAGAGAGGGGAAAGGGGGTAACAGAAGGCCAAGTTACTCATCTCCTTGGTCTCAAATTTTATACATTACCTAAGTTTATGCTTCTTCCATAAGTATTTATATTTCCTACCCAACTTAATAATTTGACTGAGTTTTTGCATGTCCTTAAAATAAATGTCTTTTTCATCTAACTCTTGTTTTGGTTTTTCTTTTTCTTTTCTTTTTCTTTTTTTATTATTTAAAGAGAAGCAAAAGCATGTAAAGGGCAGAGATAATACAGAATTTCAGAAAAAAAAAGATAAACAATAAGAAATCACTAGTTGATAAGTTACATACTGTCCTCTTAGAAATAGTTGTTCAAGTTACAAAATTAAAGCATACAAAGTAGATATTCAAACAGTGAGAGTATAAACAGCTATACATGCATGAGTCTCTACATGTATTTTTATCCTTTCTGTATTAGAGGGAAAAACAAAACATAGCAAGAAAAAAAAATTCCTATAAAAAACATGAAACCAAAAAGTTGTATAAAACCACAGTAGAAGGTGATCTACAATGATTACTGTGTTGTTTATTATCTTCAATAGAATTGTCTATATCATCAGGCATAGTTGAATATAGCAGTATAATTGAATATAGCAGTGCATAACAACATTAGTAAAAACAAAACATTGTAGACAGTATAAAACTTCAAAGGCAGGTAATAATCAAACCAGAGTGGACATTCTAGTGGATCTTGTCATCTTCAGTGCAGTTGCCTATACTCTCAGACTTGATACTATCAATCATAACAGCTTTGAATAAAATCCATCAATACAAAACAGCAATCTAACAAACCAGATTCGATTACGATCAGTCATGGTAAAACAGTGTAGGTTTTACAGAGCTTTAGATTAAGTTAATAGGAAATTAAGGATGATTACCATACTATATCCTGTTATTTTCGGGATAACTGTCTGTGCCCTCAAACCTAGTACAGGTAGAATGACTGGAACAAAATATAAGACATATAAGCAGAGTAGTGTGAGTAATGTGGGTTTTAAATCCTGGTGCACTATTAACAATATAGTATATCAAGGCCATCTATGTTAGAGATTCTAGCTATCCTTCTCTGCCTCATTTCTGCTATGCTATTTTTCCTGCCTTTGTTTGTCTACTTTTCTCCTTCATTCTACTGCCTGCCCCCACTCATTGAGGCCTTTCTGCCACTGTTCCTAAAATCCTGGTATTTTTTTCTCTCTCTCTAGACTGTCCTTCAGTATTCTCTGTAGGGTTGGATTGGTGGTCACAAACTCCCCCAGTTCCTCTTTGTCATGGAAGCATCTTGTTTTTCCATTAATTTTTAGTGACAGTTTTGCAGAGTACATCAATCTGGGCTGGAGGTTATTTTCTTTCAGGGCTTGGAATACTTTGCTCCAAGCTCTTCTTGATCTGATAGTCTGTGTCGAGAAGTCAGCCGTGATTCTGATGGGCTTACCTTTATGGGTAATCCGTTTCTTTTCTCTGATGGCTTTTAATATTCTGTTTTTATATTAAATTTCTGGTATCTTGATTATTATATGTCTGGGTGTAGCTCTGTTCTGGTTTAGGTGGCTGGAGTTCTGTATGCCTCACATAACTGAATGTCATTTTCTTTTCCCATGCTTCCTTAATTATTTCTATGAATAGCCTTTGTAATTCACCTGTTTGTATTCCTGCTTCTTTGTTCACATTTCTTATTCTTAAGTTGTAGATTCTCTTGTCATCTTCTAGCTTTTGTATTGTTACTGCCTGTTTCCTTGTTATTTTTAAGAGATCTTTCCTTTCATGATCACACATTGCAAACTTGTCTTCAAGTTTTGATACTCTATCCTTAGTTTCTTTGAAGGCATTTTGCCAGCTTTCAATGGAGTCTTTAATTTCCTGGTAGTCTCTTTGAAGCTGCTTCATGTATTCTATATTTTCTTTATACATCTAACTCTTGTGATTGTTTAAATATTCCTTTTTCAGGGCTGGTGGTTTAGGTCAGGCATAAGTGCTTGCCTTGCAAGTGTGGGGTCATGAGTTCAATCCCCAATACCTAAAGATTCCTTTTTCATATATTTATGATTGCTTTAGGATCATATTTCTCTTTCAATAAGTAGTAAGATGTATATTAAACTCTAGGTATCATTGCAGGTTTTGCTGTACCTTTTATCCTAACTTGTGAGGATAATCTGTGGATACTCCAAATCCACATGCCAGGCAGACCATGGTGGTCCTTTCTGTCTACACTACTAAAGATGCTCTCTAAAGATCATGTAAACCTTCCAAGGTCAGCCATTAGGACCATGATGAGGACTGGACACCCACATCCATGTGGAAGGGTGTTGGGATCAGTGCCTAGATCCCCAATCCCCAAAAAGGTGCACGGCAAAGGTTCAAAGGAATGAGACACATAGCATGGTCTTTAGCTGCAAGGAGAGTGAAATCCTTGGCAGAGTTTGTAACTCTGCTGGCCAGCTGGCCAACTGACACTAGGTAGCCCATATTTAGTATATGTGCTGCTGAAGTGAGCACAGCAGCCCATAAGCAAGGAGTTGGGTGTACAATGGAGGAAACCTGAACAGCATCTTGGAAGGGGTTGAAGGACCTCTTAGAGCAACAGACCATGCTAATTAAGGAAAACTATCCAGAGAGTCTCCAGCTGGCCTCAGCTATGGCCTATCTTGCTCCCTGAGTTGTCTCCTCATTCTCAGTTTAATCAGGCCTGGGCCACGCACATCCCTGCATGTGTATTGAGCTTCAGCACTCTCCAGCAGAAGGGCGAAAGGGAGAGTTCAAGGAAGCATGATGACAGCCTCTCTGAGAGACTAGTGAATGGGAGAAGTATAGCGTTTCTATTTGACTCTAAAGGCCACTGGATAGATGCAACAGGGTAGCAAACTCAAGCAATTAATAAGCACAGGAAGAACTTCCTAAAAACTGGCTTTTTCATAAGGAAGTAGATTATCCTGGAGAAAAGTGAATTCCTAATCACTAGAACTACCCAAGTCAACCTAGGCTCCTATCCATCAAGAATGTTCTAAAATAATTTCTAACAATTGTTAAGAAGTTGGTTTAAATGGTTTATAAAGTCTCCTCCACCTCTCAGCATTTCTGAGAGCAGAGTTCACAAAGCAAGATGGCTCATAAAAGGCACCTGTATGGTTTATATCTTAAAAGCCCCCAAAGTCTCATGAGCTCATAGTTGGGGCTCTTGAGAGGTGATTGGATCATGGGTGCATGGTGTTCATCGCTGGATTAGGCCACCGATGGTTTTAGAGCTGGATGTGATGCCAGAAGGTGAAACCTGGTGGGAAGAGGGGGTTGCCATGGGTACAGCCTACAAGGACCCTTCTCTGCTTCTTGCCTGACTTGCTATGAACTGACTCTCTGCTGCCATGCCCCTCTGTCATGCGACCCTGCCTTGGAACCAGCCAGTTATGGATTAAAACCTCTACGAACTATAAGCCAAAATAAGCCCCTTCTTAAACTTGTGAGAGTATCTGCTATTTTCTCCCAACAATGAGAAAGTAACTAAAATAGCATCTAAATGACAAAAACTCAATAGTGTTGTTATATTGACCCCATTCTGGAGGGTGGGCATGTCAAATCTCTTGGTGCTAACAACCTTCCTTTTTCCTGGGGGAGAAAGCCCTGTGAGTTTTACAAAGAGAGGAGAAGTAGAGATTGGGGAAGTGATGTAGAAGAAGAAGAAAAAGGAGTTACATCAACAGCTGGAAGAAATTAGTGCCACAATGAAATAAAAAAGAACAGTTTTCCAGAAAGGAGAGGGAGAACATTGTCACTCTACATCTTAAGAGGGGGAAACAGTGGGAATGTTTTATCTCAAAACTATAGCCCTTAAAGATATAGGAAATATGTATGTGTGTGTTCGTGTGTGTCCATGTCTGTGCATGTGTATGAGTGTATATGTGTGTTTATGTGTGTCCATGTCTGTGATGTGAAAAACAGGCAATGATGATGACTAAAATTTATGTCAAATAAATACAAGTCATTAGTTTAGGGGCAAAGCAAGTCTTTTGGACACTTCTTTAGTAGTGATATTATATTTTCATAATTATATTAGCTAACATTTATTGTATCCCTGAGCAGTGACAGGAGCCATGCCAGGTATTTTCTACAACCTATCTCACACCAGGTACAGATTCAGCATGGTATGGGTCACAGTGAAGACAGGGAAACCTGAAGAATGATATGAAAAATGTCTATCGACCATTCGTCATACAACTAAACCTTCAGGTTCTCTGGTTGGATTCCTCCTGGCTTTGAAACTTTGTCTGATCCATCATTTTACCGGGTAGAGAAAATTTAACTCCTTAAAATTTCAGATTTCCAAATGTAAAATGTGGATAGATGATATGCCACTCTATCACAGAAGTGTTATGAAAATTAAATAAGGAAATGCACATAAAGTGATGACTCCAGTATCTGGAGCTCATAAGCACTGAAGAAATGAAGATACACTGTGTCACAGGTAGAGGTGAAATTTTTCTATAAAGGTTTGTGAACGTTTCAGGCTTTGTGAGCCACTAGGTCTCTACCACAACTACTCAAGAGCCCAACTACTTTATTTATAAATGCTGAAATTTTAATATTATCAAGCTTTAACACATGCCAAAATATCCTTCTTCCATCTTTTTATATTTAAACATGCAAAACCCATTTTTAGCTCTCAGGTTGTGGGCGGTAGTTTGTTGACCCTTGGACCATCAGTCAGAAAACCTTCACCTCCATTCCACATTGGCCTTAAGCAAAATTGGTCAGGCCATTGACCTTGTCCTGAGAAGAATATTCGTCTCTAATATCTCATCATTTATCCTTTTCAGATACAAAAATTTAAAAAACCTTTGCTAAATGAACCCATTCTACTAAGTCCTGCAGACAAAGTAGATGCCCAATTGGTACATCGAATCCCAATAAAGAAGCAAGCGTGAACTCATGGACATCTGAGGACCATAGTCTCAATATCATCATTTTCTTTACACTCACCCTACACTTACTGAAACCTTTCTGCCTCCCTGCAAGGCATCTTTACACACTATTGCTTTATTTCCCTTCCAACCTGAATTCCATGGTGATCACTTGAAACTGGCCTTAGAGAAACTTGGGATCCATTAAATTTTTTTTCAAAAATGCAAAATGATCAAAAAATAGGAATCAGACTGTAATTAGGGTCCCTTTGTGGGCTTTCATTACCACTTTCTTATTAGAATCATGTTCATGGATGATCTCTGAAATAAATTAGCTTTAAAAATTGAAAAAAGGGATGTCAGACAGGCATTTTCCAATACATGAAGGTATATATTGTATGACTTTCCTGGAGAGTGGCTTGGAACGATGTGTCAAGTATTTAATGTTGCCAAAACCTTTGACAAAATAACAGACCTTCAAGCAATGTGCCCTAAGGAAATAGTCATATGTATGTGGAAAAAAAGTAGGAGCAAGATGTTCATTGTAGCTGGTGTCCCTCCAACTAAAATACTATGAGAAACTAGCTGATCCACGAGTAGAGTTGAACTATGGTTCTTCTACCTCTGACCTACCGAGGGACCCAATACCTATAATAAAAGGGGTTAGAAACTGAACAGGGTCACGTGATAAAACAATGGCCCTTTTAGGGATTGTGGAAAGGGAGGCCATATGTTTCACCCAATGTTTGTTTTGGGGTGTGTTTGTGACAGAATTTCACTATGTAGCCCAGGCTGGCCTCAAACTCATAGCAGACGTCCTGCATCAGTTTCCAGAGTGCTAAGATTACAGGTGTTCATACCATGCCCAGCTCATTCACCCAATATTATGGCACAGTAAAACAGTATACAATGGCAAGTGAAAAGAGCATTGAAATTGTCCATATGACAGATCTTAACTTTGAAAATACAAAATTGCTTTAAATGAAATGGACATTTTCAAAAATCAATTATTTGGTAACTAAGTTATATGTGACCATATAATCAGAGACATTTTCTAAAGAAATTCTGTTATTTCTCTACTCATATGAGTGTGTGGCTTGTGTTTCTCATGCCACCATGAACCCCTCAATTTGTGTAACTCATCCTAGGATATAACCACAGTGGTTAAAGTGACAGCCAGAATTTTCCCTTCATTTCAAGACTATAAAGAAAAGTAGTAGAGCTGGGGATTTAGCTCAGCAGCATAAGCACTTGCCTGGCAAGCATGAGGTTATGAGTTCAATCCCTGGTAATGGAAAAAATAAAAAAAAAATGGTACAAACACAAATATTTGATATATTCCTACAAATATAAATTGCAACGTCATTCATTCAAATATTTTAAATTAATCTATAGATACATGACACAAGCACACATGTAATACATTTGCAGGTACATGCACATACACATAGAGAAACCATTAGGTTACACCAAACTGAAGTGATGGAATTTCTATAATGATGTGTTTCCTTCTTTGTATTTTCTCTGTATTTTATAAATTTGTTGCAACTATACATGAATGTATATCTTTTAGATAATAAGAAGTAAAGTTTTTAAAGACAGAAGTATAAGTATTCTCTTACCAAGATAATAATATAACAACGACCACACCAAGCTCTGTTCCTGATCCACTACCTGCCCCTACCTGCACCTTGTCTTTGCTCTCACATGTGGGAGGTGGATTCTCACTGTTGGAGGAAGGTGCAAAGCTATATTGATTGGCCTTGAAACATACTAAGATCTTCTACACCTGTAGATCTACTGATTGTTCTTCACCCCACTTGTGCCCCTGTAGAAAGATCTGTAAAGATCTATTTTAACCAGGTATCAGTCAAATTGGCTAAGGCAGTATACATACCAGCAAGGTTTGCAAAAGCCACAGCTCCAGAGCTGCCGTCAAGCAGCCCTCTCCACACTTCTCTTTCCTTTAGTTCTGGCAACTGGTTTCTCCTCTCCCACTATGGGTCCACTAGTAAGACAGGCTCTCTGCTATCATTGGTCCAGGGTTCTGCACCAGTCTTTGTATGATCTGTGAGCCCTGTGCACATGAATGAAATCAAGCATTTATTAAGCCATCTGTCCTTTTTGGCTTGAATTGTGTTTTAAACACATTACCTTGAGTTGGGGAAAGATGGACGCATTGCTCTACACTTCCTGGGCCTATCAATTCACTTGTTTATGTATCTTTAACCTGCTGCCATCCAGGGCTCTCCCACAATGGTAACACTGCCACGAGCCTTACCAGACTTGCTTCCCCTCAAGTCTCTGCCCCTAAAATCAGACAGTCCAGAGAGTGAGGCCTCTCACAGTTCATGAAAGCAACCTTCCTGGATAATCTCTGCTTCTGAGTGCTGCTTCAGTATAGACCCACGGCCCAGGCTGCAGATAGCCCAGACATTCCATTACTACATTTTTCTCCTTTTCTTTTTAACCCATCATCCACTTTTACTTTTAACCCTCAAATCGAATGTTTAGCAATAGTCAACTTCCCAAATTGGGGAAAACTCCCTCAATTTCCAATGTACCCAGCTCCTAAGCAAATTAATCTTGTGATCCTAGTGCCTCCATTTAGTACTGAGGTTGCTATACCTCTTCTTGTTACCATCTCTACCAAGGCTCTGGTCCAGATCCTAAAGGATGTGGGTGGTGTTAGGAAGTAAGAGAGGGATGAGAGGATAATCCTAGCCACATATGCTGGTGTACAATATGTAAATTGCTTGTTGACACTTACGTATAAGAAATGTAACACTTCTCTACTTTTTTCTAAATCAAATGAAATCTGACTTCAAGCCTGCACATCTTGAAGCTAGAGGTGTCTAAGTGATTGGTGATCACCCCCACATATGCAGAGTAAAGCAGAAACCCTTCTTCTCATGTGGCACCTAGGAGACTGGGACAGTACCCCAATCCAGTTCCAAGCAGTGTAGCTGTCATTAGTATCTTTGGCCCTTTTATAAAGCACTGCCTCTGTCTAGTGCTGATTCTCTGTCACCTGGTTGACACTTGGTGCTTCTCTGAATGGATTGCCTTCATATCCACTTACAGGGATCTTCACCAATCACATGTTCTACTATGAAAATTGTATTCATTTTCTAATGTCACCTAATAAACCTGCCCAAGCTTAGTGGGAAAAGATACCATCAATTCATTTACAGTAGTTTACTATAGCTCATGATTTTGAAAGTTGACTGGATGGTTCTTCTACTGGCTTCCTCTAGGCCAACTTATTTGACTAGGTCTCTCTTCCATGTGGTCTTCCTTATGGTTGTCTTCTTGGGGTAGTGATCTCACGATTCCAGGAAGGTAAGAACTGAAGCTTTGTTGTAGTCAGGGGTTACATACAGGATACACAATTTGTAGTATTATTTTATGATGGTCACCCAGAGTTAAATATGAGAAAGTACAGGAAATCTGTCCACAACACTAAAGACCTAGAAAATTCATCCCAGGGCCTGAATCTCACAGCAATGTCCTGCATGAGTCCAGCTGAAGACCTAGAACCCATGACAATGCCTCTCACAAGTCCAGCTGGAGATCTAGACTGAAGACATTGACTCATGCAAGTCTATTTCATGTATCTGCACTGGGAAGACCCAAATGTGAGCGGTGGAAACTAGAAAGTCTATGCCAGTGGGATGAAGGAGCTTTCCAGTAAGTCAAGGGCTCTACACTGGAGGCAAGAAACAATGCTCAGAATAAGGACCTGGGCTTCCCTGAAAAGTACCACAGTCATCCTCAGTGACAATGAAGTCCTGAGCTCCTCCAATGGTGAGAACAGTTGAGTACATGTCAGGAAGTCAGAGTGACAACTACTCCTGGAGATTAAATGGCCCGCATCTTCCCCTCTGGAGCCAGCAACCTATGCTCAACATAAGGACAAGAGCTCCCCCAAAGTCCTAAGTTCCTTCTATAATAATGGCTGAATTCATATCAGGGACAACAAGCTCCTCCAGGAGAACCAACAGCTCCAAACAATAACACATAAGAGAACCCACAACACCCTACTCTCCCTCTCCATGTTGCCTTTTAAGCTGGCAACTTTCTTCAGGTGGGCCATCTATACTCAACACCATGCAAATTTAATTCAGCTGGTGTTAAGTTGAACACCAGTTTTTTTATCCATAACAATCTGTAAGTTCTTTTAAGGTCCAGCCTCAGAATTTATATATTGTCATTTCTAGCACATCCAAATGGTCAAAGCAAGTCATAAAGCCAATCAAGAATCTAAAGAAAAGCCAATAGATTTCTCTCTTTAATTTGGAGGAATGGCAAAGTTAAGTTGCAAAATGGCATGCAAGATGGAAGGGATTTGCCATCTTTGGACACAGTCTAACATAGTCAAGGAGGGAGAACAAAATGTCTCTTCAATTTTCATGATAAGCCTTTAACCAATAATTAAACCATGAATTTATCAGTCAAGATTATTTTTGCTAATTGTGTCAAGGCTCTATTATTTAAGAATATGCAATATATAAACACAAAAAGAATTTTAAATCTAAACTAACTCACTTTTGAAAATATAATGTCCCCAATACTGTTAAAGTTCCCTAAATGCTTCTTTAGAATCAATTCCCTGTCTCTCCTACCTCTCCCCATGGTAACCACTACCCCGTATTTCATACTCATTATTCCCTGTGTTCTTTATAGTTTTAATATAGAAGTTAGTATACTAAACTGTACATTGTGTAGTTTTGCCTAGTCATTGAACTGCACATAACATTTCATTCTGTAATTTGATTTTAATAATCAGTATTGCTTTTGAGACTTACTTATCTTGACATATATAAATGCCATTTTTCTTTTTCACTTTTATAGTGTCTTCCATTGTGTGACTCCGCATCAATTATTTACCCATCATACTGGTTTGGACTTAAGATTTGTTCAATTAAAAATTATTATGCAAAACATTCTCTTATATTTCCCCTGATATGCATATGCAAGAGTTCAGCTAGGGCAGTGATGGAGAACCTTTCAAGTTTTCCATGATACAAATAGCCTGATGTGGTACCTGTGTCAGGTTTGCTGCCACTGATCTGGGGTATTCGCTTCACCCAGTCCTAAAAGAATCAGTTACAGGTGTACACAGTATTCAGCTTTACGAGGCAACATCAAACTGTTTTCAAATTTGTCCCCTTTCTAGAATTGTGTGACAGCTCTCATTGCTCCATATATGCCCCAGCATGTGACATTTTAAAGCTAATTTTTTTCCAATTTGGCACTTATTAATTATTATCCCATCATTATTTTAATAGGCATTTGAATTAATAGTAGATTTGAGACTATTTCCATTGATATATTAATCATTTCTGTTTTTCTTTGAAATGCTTAATATATTTTTCTCAACTCTTTTAAGTTATTTATTTACTCTTAAGGATTCCTTATTTATTCAAGAAACTTTTGTTTGTTATATGTATTTAAAATATCTTGTCTCAGTTAATGTCTTATCTTTTTGCATTTGCAAAATTAAATTTGCCTAAATCAATGCTACAGCTCTAATTATATTCCAAACAACCCTTCTCTAATCCCAATCTCTTGTCCTTGAATTAATTTTTTTCACCTCAACTGTTTTTTTAGGAAAAAATCCTTCCATCAAAGACAAAGTCCCAAGCTCCTTCTATAATAATGGCTGAATTCATATCAGGTAAGCCTGTCACAACAAGCTCCTCCAGGAGAACCAACAGCTCCAAACAATAACACTTAAGAGACACTCATGAAAATAGACACTCATGAAAATAGGCTTCTAGTAGACTCATCCCTTCACCAACAAAGCTATAAATTCTAGTTTCTTGGAAAAAGGCCCTCCGTTCTCCAACTTGTGCCATGAATGAGCCAAACAAGTCACAAATGGAATTAGTGAATGGAATCCACTAGCCAAATGAAAAGGCGTTCCAGTTCCACAGCTTAAGTAATCAGCACCTCACAGCCTCCAGAAATCTTGGAGGACAGTGTAAGAGATTAAAGCCTATTGGATTTGTATACATTCACTGGCAAATCACTTCTCTTTTATACTTCAGTCTCCACTGTTTTCTGCTTTCCCTCTCACTTCTTCTTATGGCTTGTATCTAGATGTCCCTGGAGAAAGCCTCATGTGCTCACAGGGGGTGCTTAGATCATGGGTTTGTGAATACGGATTAGGATATGTGATCCTGGGACTAAAGGGCATGATAACTAAATTGGTTTAGCATAGTTCTGGGTGTGAATAGCAGAAGTCCCACTTTGGGTGGGTGGCACCAATCAGTAGCCTTGCAGCCTGAATGTAATATAAGGGGACAGAAAAAAGGAAGGCTGCTGCTTCTTGCTTCTTGCTGCCTTCTGCTTCCCATGCCATGGACAGTTTCTCTCCTGCAAGGTCCCTGTACCGTGCTGCTCTGCCTTGGAGCCTGCCAACTGTGAAACATCTATACACTGTGAGCTGAATTAAACCTTTCCTCCCTCAATTCTGGGCATTGAGCATTTGTCTCAGCATCTATAAAAGTAACTAAGACACTCCTCCTTCCTTTTCTTTTCTCTACATTAGTGTGGTCCTGTGTCCTGTCCATGACAAACTCGGGGTAGCCCACCATAAGACATTTTGCTATCACACTGACAAATAAACCAGGTGTCCAACTAAAGCATGGATGTGAATTTTTAATCAGGTTTTAACATTCTTGCTATTCAACAGCCTGGTGTTCTTCCCTTACTTAGACATTTTCCAAGTATTCAATTTAGGAAAATACCTATCTCTGAATCACATTTTGCTTATTTTTTCCTTAATGTTTAACAAAAGGAATATTAGATTCTATCTCCTTTTGAACCTTTCCCAGCAAACTTTCATGATCATTTTAGAGTAATCTCAGGTTCTTTTTCTTAACTCTAAGATCTTACCAACTCTCCCAAATTTAAAATATTTTAGAAGATATAGGATTAACCATCTAGGTGAATGACAGAGTATAGGTATTATGGCATATTCAGAATACTAAAAGAGTTTTCCAGTTAGTTATGATATAAAGACATCTACAGTAAAAATCTTAAATAATGGATTTTAAAAACAGAGCAAGGAGGACCATAAGACAACCACTACACTCTCATCACCAGGGCTTTTCCCATATAGTACCTGAGACATAGTGTTTACTACATAAATGTCAATTCAGTTAAAGGCCCAAGGCACTGTCTCTGTGCCCCAAACAACCAACACTGGATTTATGGCTCTCTAGAGCTCTACCTCATCAACTTCAGCCCTATTCCTGTCCTTACTTCCTCTCACTTGCTTTGGTTTCTTCTACTCCCACACACATCACACAGCTCGATCCTCTTAATTTAAGTGTGTAGGCCCTCACAACTGCAAGGGAAAGAGTGTGCCTTCAAGAAACCTTTGAAGTAAAGCCCTGTAGATACCCTGGCAGTGAGGATTACCAATGAAAACTTAGTGGAAACAAACACACATGAAAAGCTCCATAAATTCCTCTGCCATATCAGTCAGGGGAAAGTTTTCATCACACTGGCTGGAGATCTCACTGGTGGCAGGAATGTGGGGAACAGATGTAGGGAGGGGGGGGGTAAGCTCTTGAAAACAGGACAGCACATCTAACTGAAAATCAGGGCTAATAAGCTTCACTCAAGATTTCAGAGCCTTGACCATCTGCATCACTCATTTCACTATTGAGCAGATCTTCCCTTATAAAATTCTGATATTGTTCTCCTATCTCCATTTAGTTCTTCAGTTCTGACTTCTTTTCTTATGGTTATGTATCCTGCCTTGCCCACTATACTTCAGCTCTTATAAGAGCAGGGATCCCAATATATGCATCTTTATACAGCACATAGAACTACACAGTTGCTTGATAATACCAATCCAATGAAAACATGAGGACATGAAACAAAACAAAACAAAAAATTCACTTTTGAAGGTAAGATCTTAATCATTCTAATCTTTTTGAATAATCATAGTTACTCTTTTTCTGGCAAATAATCATCCTTGGGTACAAAGAAAGTTTATTTTGGTTATAGAAGGTTCATACTTTTTGCATAAGCAGATATCTCAATTTTTATGAAATACTTTGTATTTAATTTCCCATTCTAAACTGATGACACTGAATTTCCTGGTTCTTTTAGATGAAGCAATATGTTCAGGAACCAGTGTAACAATGTACACAATATCATGATGTGAGCCACAATCCTTGAGATCCCTAAGACTCTCTCAGAGGGTCAACAAGGTAAAATTAGTTTCATGATAATACTAAGAAATTGTTTGCGTTTGTCTCCATGCTGACAGTATAGCAGGTAGTAAAAACCACTAGTGCTTTGCAGTTTCTTCACACAATGAACTCAAGTTACCAAGAAAGCCAAGGGGGAGGAGAACAATAAGCCAAGCCCTTCTTGGGTACCATGCATGGGCCACAGAAGAGAGAACCAGACACCAGCCCTTTCCTGTGAGTCAGCACAATTTGCGGACTTCAGGGAAGGAGAACAAGAACCCAAGCCCTTCCTGAAACTCAGCATCATGTGCAGGCCACTGGGAGGAGAACCACATGCCAGCCAGCCCTTTCCTGTGAGTTGGCATAATTCACAGACCGCAGGGGAGGAGAATAAGAAGCCAACAAGAAATCAAGCCCTTCCTGTGAGTTAGTACCATGTGTAGGCCACGAGGAGAAGAACTAGACACCAGCCCTTTCCTGTGAGCTGGCATCATTCACAGACTGAGGGGGAGGAAAACAAGAAGTCATCCAGAAGCCAAGCCCTTCCTGCTAGTCAGCACCATGCATGGGCTGCCAGGAGGAGAACCAGATGCCAGCCCCTTCTGGCACGTGAGCTAGAGACAAAAGAGCTAACATCATCCCCCTTATCCCCAGTAAGTGAGCAGCTGATCCAGAGAAACACAGGCTGAGACAATAGCTATTGAGGTAAAATACAACTTAATGCTTGTAGTGTTCAGTGTTTCACTGACTTTGCAGGTCCAAAGCCGGTAGGTAGTCTGATCATCTACCTAAATGATAACAATGCGTAATGTAGCATTTATGGGGCTCTCCTTCTGAAGGTGGTAGCCATTGTTAATTCCCTGTCATCTTGTTGTGAAGTCCTGTATCAGTTTTATTATTTTATTTGGTTGAGTTTTATTCTGTTTTGCCTTGTTTGATTTTATTATATCTGACAGCATGGGCAGCTATTTCAAAGACAACAAGATATATTATGGTAGCCATTCTGGATTTACCATTTTCTTGTTTTGAAGTCCTATGGTATATTCATGGTTTTATTTTTATTGGCTCTATTCTGTTCTGTTTTGCTTGATTTTACTATGTCTGAAGGTAGGATTAGCTATTTTAAAGACAACAAGAGGCATTTTGATAACCATTGTTGATTTCCTATTATATTGTTTTGAAATCCTGTGTCACACTCTTTTGTTTTGATTGGATTTATTCTGTTTTATTTTGCTTGATTTTATTCTCCTTAAGATAAAAATTCCAAGAAAAAGAAAGCTAAGTTCAGTTGATTGTCCTTGATGAAATGTTAACAATCATTAATTTTATTAGGTTTTGACACTTTAGAACATATCTTATTATCATGATTGATACAATGAGAACTACACATAAATGACTTCTGTTGCAATATAAGTATGAAGATTGTTTTTGAGAGAACAATGTACAACTAAATTGTGAGCTATACTTGTTGCTTTCTTTCATGGAAGACTAGTTTTACTTCAAAGAATGAATGGGTATAGGATCTGTCAAACATTTTTTCCAAATTAATGAAATAAGCCTGTCATTTCAAAGAAAGAAAATTTATAGTATTTTATGCCAATGATAAAATTCTATTTTTCAGCCAAATTCAGTTGAAAAACTTGTGTCTCACTTTGAGACCTAAAAACTTTTTTGATGAGATCCACAGTACATCAGTACATTTTGTAATATTATACAATGAAACATATCAACATTAGGAATACCAGCACGTAATGAGTTTATTGTCATTTTAGAATTTGGTGAAATAGTAAGTTTCAAATGAGTTCACTGCATTATAATTGTTTGAAACAACAAAGTTTAAGATAGCCAGTGGATTTTAAGAAAACATGGAAAGTTTATATGCTTTCAAATTCTACACAGCAACTGACCTCTAAAAACTATGGCTTGCTGAGTTTTGGTATAGTATCAAAGAGAATGTTCACAGTTACCTAGAAAGACTGAAAATGCATACTTTTCTTCCAGACACATATGTGGGTGAGGTCAGAATTTCTTCACAAACTTCAAATAAAACAGCGCTCTAACAGCTTGAATGCAGAAGTAAACAGTCATCCAGTTCTTTCCTGCTGTCATGCATCAGAGATTTTCAAAAATGTATAATGCAATACCGTTCTTACTAAATTTTTTAATTTGGAAAATGTAATTAATTAAAAATTTTACTTACCTTAATGTATAATGAGTTTATTGTAATTTTAGAATTAACTAATGCATGGCTCTTTGAAGGCCTCTACAAATTTTTTTTTTTTTTTTTTTGCATGGGACCAAAACTTTGAGAACCGCTGCTATAGTAATTCAACTTGGTGGGCTTCTTCTTGGATTTACTGGAAAGTAATACCCTTAAAGTATAAATACAATGTCCTTAAAGTACAAACCAGATTACTTTGCCCATGTGCATTATCTAACCTGTGCCTATGCACCCCTGCCTAGACTCCTGTGATGTGCCTTTAGTGGCTCATATGATTTGATGAACATTGAAGATTTCAATTTATAGGAGGGCTATATATTATATGAAAATATGTAGGCTCTGCCTTTCCAGGTCATGCATAAAGCTGTTGACTCAGTTTCCCTCACCATTTATTATACTCAAAAGGCATTCATTAAGTTTTATATGTTTTCTGTCTCAAAGACATCCACCTGCCCTTAAGTAAACATTGCCCTCAGTTTCACAGAATCTCAAAGTGGACTCATCTGTGGTGTACAGTCTACTCTAAGACTGATTATAGTCTAAACCCACTACATTCATAGTTTCCCTCCTCCATAAGTGTACACACATTCTAAGGAATTTTTCAAGCATAATTTCTCCCTACTGAACAATTTCCCCAAATAGTTTATGCTTGCTCTTGCAACTCAAATGACTTATTTGATAATATCTTAGTCACTCAGAGACAATTCACATTAAAATGTTCTGTGCAATCCTATAATTTCTGATATAAACTTGACCTGAGAGAAGCTATAAGCTTTCCTCTTTCTGTCATTTGTGGAATGTTTCTTTTCTCCCTTGAACTCCTCTTATTTCTAGTGAGTTCTTTTACTGTCTAGTGAACAACAAATGATTTTTCTTCCAACATCTAATTTGTAAATTTGGTGAGATTCATTTCTTGGTATATAATTTTAAAGTCTTCAGATCTCCCTTTGTATTATTTTTTAATGCAACTACAGGCAATTTAGTTCAACCTAATAGTTTAGTCTTATTTCCTTTTTAAAATTAAGCATCTTGATGGGTTTTTTTCTTGTTTTTCTTTCCCTGTAGACTCTGAATTCAATCATATGGTCACTGTTATATAACAATTCACCCACAGCTACTTTCTATAGCTATTCCTGATAACTCCAGACAAAATGCAATGCATTTATTTCCTTTTGGATTTAAAGAATAACTTTTATAAAAAATAATTTGTATTATCCCAAAGTTCTTATTTATGTATGCATTCCTCATTCAAAAACAATTGTTACCATATGTATAAATCCTTCTGTGAAGGGAAGTCCCTGGTTCTTATCACATGGTCTAATTTTACAACTTCTCTCACATTATAACCCAGGTTTATCATTGAATTAAATAAGTATATGTTAAGAACACGTTGAAATAAATATTCTGGGGGGTTACAGTTATTGGAGACAATGTCAAGGGTCAAAAATGTCATGGCCTCTGACATAGCCTTGGTCTAACAGGATACAAAGGTGACATGAGCAGATCCAGCTAGTAAGGACAGTGATTTGGGAGCATGAGGAAGGCTAGTAAGGACTCCTGGTACCACAGCTGCATTCTTGAGGGTGACTGCCTGTGCCGTAAGGTTCTCCACCATCTTTGTGTACTCTTGTTTCCCTGAGCTGTGCTGATTTTGGCAGCTGATGAGGCTTAGGTAACAAGTGCAAAGACATCTGTATTTCTCCAACCCAAGAAGTCATATTTGACATACTCCACCTCCCAAAATTCTTCCTTGTGATGAATCCTTTAATTGCTGTCATTCTTTAGCATCTCTTTTAGCAGATGCCTAGAAATATGCAACTAGGACATCTATCTTACATGGAAAAATAATCAAGATAAGAGTGTAGTCTAGAAGTAGACTGGGCTTTGTGGTGATTTCTACTTTTAAATGTGTTGTCTTCTAATTGGTTACTGCTGTTAATCAGGAAGAGACTACTGACTTTTCCATGTTGGTTTTTGTATCCTACTAACATATTCAAATCTTTTAAGTGCATAATAATTTTAGTTGCTTTTGAATTTTTCTAAATTATATAATCATATTGTCTGTGAATAACATATTTCTAAGTTCTGTGTAGACAGAGACAGTGTCTGTTTCTCTCACTCTTATAAATGCAATTCCTGATACACAGAAGGTACTCAATAAATACTTTTACTAACAAAACTGTTAGGGTGAACAGCTGTCCTAGTGTGCTTGAGCCTGAGAGTCTCACTAGGACATGAGACAGGGCCTCTCCATCATAAAATTTATACAATGATATTTTAGAACCTGTGATACAACACTAAAATCACCAAGATTATGTAAAATTTATAAATATAAGATTCTTCTTACATTCTTGCTAACAGAATCTAACAGCATCCAAAAGTGAGAAGCCATAAAAGAATTCTCTTTTATTAAATTAGAAATAACTGCAATCCTTTTACTCTCAAAAGCAACCTAAAAAAATCAGAAAATCCTGTAGCTTTGGAAATAATAGTGGGAAAAATAGTCATCTGATGAAACTGCTTCTGATTTAAAATATAAATAATTAACTGGCAATGCATTTAATATTGAAAATTAATTTTTCTAAAATATCTTCAACAGCACCACAGATTTCTACTTCTCAGTAATATTCTTATATTCAAAATGCAGAGAAGGCAACAACAACATAAACCAGTCAGTAATTAAATAGGTACTATGAATGTACACGCCTCACCAAAATTTGTTTGTTAGAATTTAAACCCTATATGATGGTATTAGAAGATATGGTCTTTGCGAAGTGATCAGGCCAACAACAGACTAATATCACATTCTCATGAATGGAATTAATGCCCTTATTAAAAAAAAAAGAGGCTTTGGAGTTGTCTGGCCCTTCTGTTTCCTCTACTATGTGAGGACAAGAATTCAACCCTTCCAGATGTGAGGACAGCAATAAGTTGCCATCTTGGAAACAAAAGATGAGCCTTCACCAGACACGGAATCTGCTTATGCTTTGATCCTGGATTTCTCAATCTTCAAAACTTGAAAAATGAATTTTCTGTTATCTATCCATTACCCAATCTGTGGTATTTGTTACAGGCCAAGCAAGCTATCACTTTAAAAGAGTCCTTCATTTTCCATGATTTCCCCACTCACGAATAAATACAAATTCCTTTTGAGTTTGTGATATTATGAAATATATATTTTGTTTTCATTTCCAATTCCTGACAAATACTTTCAAAAACCTTTTGGATCTCTGGAACGATAAGTGTCTTTTGTATGTTAATGAGGTAACAGATGGCTGGGACAGAAAACAAGATAGGATTAGAGTGGCCGTACAGCACCCCCATTCTTTAGATAAGAGAGTAGGATTGAAAGTTAAATTAATCACTATTGGCCAATCATTTAAGAAACCATGTCTCTGTACTGAAGCTTCTGTAAAATCCCAAAGGACAAGTTTGGCTGTGTTTCCAGGTAGCTGAACATGCACAAGTTCCAGGAGGGTGGCTCATTTGGAGCTAGGATGAAAGCTCCATGTTCATGTTACGTATCTTGTACTCTATATTTTTTTCACCTGAATGTTCATCCAAGTTTTTGTAGTATCCTTTATAATCATTAAGTAAACAAGTAAAGTGATTCTCTGAGCTTTGAGAGCCAGTAAATTAACTAAACCCATGGAGAGTGTTACAAGAACCCCAACTTATAACCAGTTGAAAGTACAGGTCACAACCTGGGATTTGTGACTGGCATCTAAAGTTGAGGACAATCTTGGGGAATGAACCCTCAACTGGTGGGATCTGATGCTGCATCCAAGCAGACACTATCAGAATTGAATTGTGACTTCATTTGGTCACACAGCAGGAAGGTAGGATGTGACTAAAACTAGTTGGGAAAAGAGTCATAAAGAGATTCCCCAGACACATCCTTAGAACCATTCCCAAGGCCATGCACATGAGCTTCTGACAAGAATGCGAGCAGCACTTTGATAAGATGACCCGGGAGTAACGCCACTGTGGGAAACATAAAAAGGGGACCATCGCTCTTCAGCAGTCACTACCACGTCTCTTCACAGTAGCCTACCCAATGCTATGTTTTTTCCCTCCTTTTTCCTACTTTTATTTGACCCAAACAGCTCTGCAGAGCTTGTTTTTCCCTGCCTTTAACAAATCTAAAACTTTGCTACCATTTATACTTGTTTCATTCGATAATTTGTTTGGGACAGAAGGAACCCAGAAATCACCTCCAGAAAGAGGCTCCAGCACCCCAGAGCTCAGTAACATTCTGCATAAAGTATTGTAGGGGTGACTGAGATAAGTGTGAGACAGTAGGAAAGACTTTGGTTTCCTAACTCTTGTTGATTGTTTAGTGTGTGGGAAAACATCCTCACTTATTTCAGTGCCAGAAATGTTGAGTACCTCATGAGCCTCTGTTCTTTTCCTATGACAGTTTTGTAACATTCCTATGTGACATACCACTTCTTACTGAAGCCTTTATTTCATGTGTAGTCTCATTCCTCCTCTGTGTCAAACAAGTCTTAAAATGCTACCCTTATGACATTTTTTAAATTCTTGTATTCTCTCGCTCTCTGTCTCTCTCTTCCCTCCCTCCCTCCCTCCCTTTTGATTTTAGGTCTAATGCATCAGAATAGAAACAGAGAATAAATTCAGGGTACTTTTGGATTGATTAGCCAAGCAGAGACAGAAAAGGAGAAAAACAACCTTTACTGAATACCTACAATACACTAAACGAGTTGTTTCATCTAATCTTTAAAACAGCTCTGAGAAGTAGGTGTTGTTACCCCTGTTTACTCGTGAGGAAATGGAGTAAGTTTGACCATATCGAACAAGGTCATTTGGCTACTGATATGCAGAGTTCAAACTCAGTTCTAGTCTCTTTCTTAAAGGCCGTACTCTCCCACTGCATCTCATGTGCATGAGCATACCTGGATGTTTTGGGTAGCATATGATGAATGGTTTGGAACCAGATGTAAATGATCAAAGTGAATGATTCCTGTTTTAACTAATATGAGTACACATGTATGTCTATAATGTAATGTCTTCAACTCTTTCAAGTAATCTGAGATTTTTATTATTGACATTCTTTTATTACTTCAAAAAACTTTTTGAGAGAAGATCTTGCTATGTAGTTTAGACTAGCCTTGACCTCACTATATAACCCAGCCTGGCCTTGTACTTGTGGCAAGCCTCCTGCCTCAGCTTCCTGAATGCTGAGATTACAGGCATGTGTGCCACCGTGCCCAGCTATAACTCTAAATTTTGATTAAAGCCAAATAATGAGTTGCATACAAATTTTGCCATCAAAATTGTAACTGACTCCCTCCAAAAATGTAAAATTCACAATTCATGATAAACTTGTTTTCTTATTTTATCATCAATGTATATCAGTAGTTTAAATTAAGGTTTTATATTATATCAGAACTTTACCTAATATAGGATATCCCATTTTGGAGACCTGATCCACAACACTAATTACCTGATCCATGATCCAATGGACCAGCCATAAAGACATAATTGATTGCATTAAAAAATTGTCTCAAGAATTTGACTTCTAAAAATTTACTCTGCTCAAATAATAATAATAAGTCAAACGCTTAACTTACTAAAATTTACCCTGTTCAAATTACATTGGTGCCACTGTATCCTTTGTGAGGTTAGTTAACACTTTTATTTATCTAAAATTATTTTTTGTATGCAGACTGCTAATTTTTATTGATAAAACCAAAACCAAAAAAATAGAAAAGTTATTTTTACATTGTGATAAAAATTTATGTCACTGTAACAAGTCAAAAAAAGAACTTCAAAACCATTAATAAATGAAGTTAGATAAATAGGCAGACATTGTTTTATATGGGGGCCTATCAATTAAACAAAAGGAGTTTGGACTTCACTTCCATTCAATGGGAAACCAATGGAAGATTTTAAGCATTTATGTGTTTAAGGGAAGCCCTCTGGCTGCTATGTGAAGAGTGGATTGCCTAGGAGGGCAAGAGTTATATTATTCAGAAGATGTGGTCAAACAATGTCTGTGCAGATAAGTCAGCAGCAACTATGAATGGTGAGAAAACAGTAGAAATACAGAGCAGGACCATTTTTCATTATCTTATTCATGGATTGGATTGGGGTAAACTTGATAGAGAGAACAAGAATCAGAGATATCATCTTGGTTTGAGGACAGAGGTAAGGATAGCAGCAGTTCCTGAAACGGAGAATAAGGGAGAAACAAGACGATCACGCTATTGCAGAAGTTCACGTGTGTAGGTGTTTGGGGAATGGCATGCTCCCGAGGTCTCTCCCTACCTCACTGCTCACATACATTTTATAGTTTTTCAGTTGTGCAGAGAGAGTCTAACATGACCCTCATGATCCCAACTTCCTGGTACTTGTGACTTGGAGAGTGCTATCTCTTGAGCAGAGGACCTGTGGCTTGCTTCTCACAAATGGAATCAGCAAACATGTCAAGAGGAAATGAATATATACATATGATTACATTGTATATATTAAAACCCTTTTTGCAAGATGGTTTTCTTCCTTGTTCACTTTGAGTTGCTATGTTGTAAGCTGAGCAATGAAGAAGACGGTGTGGCAGGCCATTGAGGGCAGCCCCCTACTAATATCCAATAAAATACAGGACTTGGTGCAATGGTCTTGAAAACTGCCAATAGTCATGTGATCTTGGAAGCCAGTCTCTCCCCAGATGAGCCTGGGATAATCCAGCAGTCCCAGCCAACACTTCTAGTACATGCTTCTGATGTCCTGAAGAAGCTAAACTTTGCCTGGACTCCTGATCCATGGGAAGGGTAAGAAGATAAATGAGTTATTTTAAGCCATACACACCAATTTTCTTGAAAGATCTTCTTAAAAGAAAATATAACACAGTTCATATTTCTTACATATGTAACTCATTTGTTATGAACATATTGCTGTTTGTTAATTGATATGGTAGTAATAAAAGTATAAGGCTATATATTCTCTCCAAAGATACATGTATGAAAGTGTCATGCTGTTCTATCAATATAATATTTGTAGAACTGTGAGTTACAAGGAAATTTGGATTAGTGAAGTGACTTACCCAAGCTCCTATAGCTATCTTGTGACTAAATCTAAGTGCAAAATTTACCATGTTGAAATAAAATTTTAACATTCATATGGCATATAATCATAAGAAGTGTCTTGACAAGCTTACATTTTTAAGAGGGTCTAAAAGACCAAATTTTTTCACTTAGAAAGTTTTCTTCCATATTTAAACTTTAGGATTATAAAACTCATTAGAGCTGAGTCGAATGGCTTTTACTTGTATTTGACTTCTGCATTCATTCTAATGATAAAAGAGAAAACATTATATAGCTCTTTCATTTCATTCATACTCTCATTAAATACATACACAGCCTTACTATAGGCACTGAAAGAGCAGGAACACATTGCCTCGGAGCACATAAAGCTGTTAGCTTGAAATGAGGACAATAGACCTGCTTGGTTTAACAAAAGGCTGTCTTAAAATGTTGTTTCATTTGGTCTTGATAAGAAATACAGTGCCTGGCAAGAAAGTAAATGTATCTGTTGTTCTAATTTCTGGACAAAAAGAAAAAAAGAAGTGCACAAAGAGAATTACACTTTGTAATTCTCTATAATTTTCTTTTCATCTGTTTGTCATCCCACTTGATACAACCCCAATAAACAGAAAAGAGAAAGTTGGACAGCACACTGGAAGTAACTGGGAATGATTTATCAATGAGAACAATTTTTCAGCCATGCGTGGAAAGTGGCAGAAAGTTGTACTAATACCAACAGATATTCTTGAATTTCTGATAGAACCCTGAGAAATGTTAAAGATAAACTGTAGTGTTGAGCAGGTAAAGCCTGATACCTCTTGGTAGACATTTGTTGAGCACCTACTGTGGATCAGACACTGACAGGTGTGGATGATGTTACAAATCAATAAGATACAGCCTTTGACTTCAATAAAAATAACTTGCCACAGAGTTCTACAATAGAAAAAATACAAGAGACAAATGTTCAAGGGCACTCGGAGAAATAAAAGATTAACCCTGCCATGGAAGCTAGAAAAAGTTTGTTATATATGTCTGAGTGGAGAAGGTTTTGTGATGAATAGGAAGATAAGCAGAAAAAAATAATAAGGGAAAATGTATAATAAGGGTGATTTTTCACACCAAATGCTTCCCAATTTCAAAACTTACTACACTAATGAGCTTAAGGATAGACACATAGAGTACAGTAATGCATTACATTGAGTCCAGAAATACAGATTCACTTTTAGAGTCAAATTAACTTGCTCAGAGTGCTAAGACACTTAAATGGAAGATAGAACAATCTTTTCAACAAATGGTGCTTGCTGGATACCAGATAGCTATATGAAAAAGAGTGGATTACATCACTACTTAACAACACTTACAAAAACCAGCTGAAAATGGACCAAAGACCTAAACTTCATTCATTCACTCTAATGGCAAAGGAGAAAATGTTTTATAGCTAAAATGTAATAAAAGAAATTCAAGGGAAAATGCTGGAGGAAATTTTTTGTATTCAAAGTAGCCAAAGCCTTTTTAGGTATGACATCAAAAATGTAGTGACTAAAAGATTAGAAAATCTGGATTTTATAAAAATTAAAAATCTGTCCTTTATCAGACACACTTTGAAGAAAATAAAAAGACAGCCCATGGAATGGGAAAAAATATATGCAAATCAGATGTTTAATAAGAGGCTTGAATCTAGAGTATATTGAGAAACTCTTAAAACTCAGTAATTAAAACACAACCAATTATAAAAATAGGCAAAGAGTATGAATAGACCTTTCACCAAAGAAGATGTACCAATGGCCAATAGCCATATGAAGAGATGCTCAGTATCTCTTCGTATGTTCTGGCTTGTATCTAGATGTTCCCCCAAAGTCTCTCTGGTTGTAAGTGGGAAGTTTTGAAAGTGGCTGGAGCAGGGTGTGTGGATGTGCTCTAAGGGCATGATGCTGGGATTAAGGGTAGAGAATGGAAGCCCACCCCGGGCATGGGTGGCACCGGTCAGTAGGCTCCCAGCCTGTGTGGAATATAAAGTGAGGGTGGGAAGGCAGGTTGGCTGCTGCTGCTGGTGTCTCCTGCCTGTGCTGCGATGCACCTCTGCTATGTCACCCTGCTTCAGAACCAGTTGACTGTGGGCTTAAACCTCTACAGACTGTGAGCTGAAATAAACCATTCCTGTTTAAACTTTAGGTGTTAGGTACTTTGTCTCCGTAATGAGAAAAGTATCTAAGACAAGTAGCCACTAGGAAATATAAAGCAAAACTATAATGAGATATCACTTCACATTTACTAGATAACTATGATTAAGAACACAGTGAATAATATATCTGTTATTGTCTGGATGCAAAGGGTGTGGAGAAATTGGAACCTTCATATACTATAGGTGAGAATGCAAAAGAGCATGGTCATCTTAGAAAAATAATTTGGCAATTCTTCAAGGCTCAACATAGAGTCAGAACATTGCCTAGAAATTCTATTTCCAGACATTCAAGAAAGAATTAAAACATATGTCCACAGAAAAACTTGTACATGAATGTTTATAGCAGCATTATCCATAATAGTCAAAAAGTTAAAACAACTCAAATGTCCATTAATTAATGATTGTATAAATAAAATATAGTATAGCAATACGACAAAGTAGTACTTGGCACAAAAAGGAATAAAATCTGATACATGTGATAGCAGAGATGAACCTCCAAAAGTTATGATGAAAGAAGCCAGTTAAAAAAGCTCACATATTGTAAAATTCAACCTACCTTAAATTTTTAAGAGCAAATTCTTAAGAAAAAAAGCATAGTGGTTATTTCCTAGGAATGTAAGTCTGAGAGGGTAAAGGGGACCATTTGAGAATATGTGATTATTTTGGAGGGCCAAAAATATTCTAAAAGTATTTGTGGTGTTTGTCACACAACCCTATGAATAAATCAAAAACCACTGAACTGCACACTTCAAGTTGGTGGATTGTATGGTGTGTAAATTGTGTCTCTCTCGAGCTATTAGGAAGAAAAAAAGGATATATTCAAATGGCCAATAATTACATGAAAAAATGCTCATCATTTCTATCCATGGGGAAATGCAAATCAAAACAACTCTTGAGATTTTCATCTCACTCCAGTCAGAATGGCTATCATCAAGAAGACTAAAAGCAACAAATGGTGGCAAAGAAGTGGGGAGAAAGAAATTCTTCTACATTGTTGATGGGAATATAGACTAGTACAAGTACAGTAGAAGTCAGCATGGAGATTCCAAAACTAAAAGTAGAAATTCCATTTTACACAGCTATGCCTCTCTTGTGAATATTCCCCACAAAAGTTAAAGACATTGTGATATAAGCATATTTATGTTTATGGTAGCACAATTTACAATACCTATGCTTTGGGTATGTCCTAGATGCCCATCAACAGATTAATGGATAAAGCAAATGTGGTGTATATATACACAATGGAATATTATTCAGCCATAAGGAAGAATGAAATCGTGTAATTCACAAGAAAATGGATGGATCTTGAAGCTGTAATGTTAAGTGCAATAAGTCAGACACAGAAAGTTATTGCACCATTTCTTACTTAAAAACTGAAATGAGAGAGAGTGGGAGGGAGGGAGAGAATGGAGAGATGGGAGGAAACAAAAAAAGCAGACGATTTTTAGATGAAGAAGGAGACCAAGGGGAGGTGGAGAGTAGAGAGGGGGTGCAGGAACTGAAAATGATCAGGATATGTATATGAATGTATCAGTTTCCCCAAACCAATGTAACTATTATGTATTTCAAACATACACTGGAAAAAGAATGTAAACTTGTATCTACCTTCATTTATAAAGTCTGGCCTGATCTATGATGATGTGTAGTTTTTATTAATTTCTTATTAAATTTCCTAGTCTCTAATTTTTGTCACCATTCTCAACATGTAATGATCCCTTTAAAGGGTAACAGTTCCAGAAAAAAAAATGTTTTGACTCGCACAATCAGGCATGTTATATGTTCAATTGACATTCTTATATTATTTTCAAAATATTGTATTTTAAAAAGAATTACTTGTTGAATGAAAAAGACAAAAGGGTGCAATGGATGTAGGATAGCTGAGTGTTCAAATGGTTTCAGCTCTTTACCTCTCTCTGTATTCTCACTTGTTGCCATGTGAGTTTCCATTTCCTCTCACCTAAGAGGCAGAGTCATTTACACATCCACTGGATGGAACAGAGGAAAGTGACTTAGTACCTGGGAGTCGGTGCTGTGGGACTTGAGTCTGGGACTCAAGAATCCTTTTATGTTTGTACTTGACCTCCAATCCTCTGCTGCTGTGGTGAGAACCTGCCTAGACTCTCCTGAAACACAGAGAAGATTCTCTTCATTCATTCCATCTGAGATCAACCCAGATCAACCAACAAGCAGCCAATTCTTAGACATGTGAATGAGCCCAGATGTGCCTAGAAAAATTATCCACTGAAACCCAGCCCTAATTGTCAACTGTTGCACTTATAAACCAGTTAGATGTATTTGTGGATTATTTGCAGCATTGGTGTGCACATGTGTGTGTATGCATGTGTATGTGTGTGTTCATGTATGTATATAAATACAGGCAATTGATAGAGCAGGAATAACATAGCACTCAAGTGTCATCTTAGGAACTTGAAAGAAGAGAATAGAGCAAACAGGAATGAAATTTAGGACCTCCTGGCCACCAAGTCTCTTATAGATAAAGAATGGGAGAGTTAGACATACATGTATTCAACTGTGTGTGTGTGCATGCATAAACATACAAAAATGCTGGTCAATAATAGTACAAGGTAAAAGGTGGTTAGAAATCCTCCAAAATAATGTTTTAAGCACATAACATATACTATTTACTATCCATATCTAGATGTGATTACACCAAAAATTTTGCCTTAACATTTTTCATTGTAAAAGTTTATCCAATCAACACCACATCTGTATGTAATATTCTTGCCAGAAACATGGTCTCAGTCGATTCATGAGAAAATATTAGAGTAATTCAAATTGTGGCACATTCTAGAAGAAAGCTGGACAGTACCCTCAAAAGAGTCAAGATCAAGAAAGAAAAGAAAAAGTAAAAGAACTTTCCCAGATTTGAGGAAACAAAGAAAATATGGCATTTAAATGAAATGGAAAACCACTGGCAATTTTGAGTAAGATTTATGGACTTCTTAATAGTAAATATCATTAAATGGAAGCTAATTTTCTGGTTTAAATAACTGTCTCTTCAATACAAAAGTTGTCAACATTTAAGGAAGTTGGATGAAGTGTTGTACAGGAACCCTACGTACTAATTTTGTTACTACAAAATTATTTCAAATTAAAAGCTCAAAAAATTCTAGACCAACTATAAATAATTTAGGGTAATTTTAAATAACTTTTAAAAGGAAGATTATATAGGGTTAAGAGTATTTTCTAAAACTAATTTGTTAACATGACAGACACTATTTTGGTACAGGGACCACAGCAGTCAGTAGGCAGAAAAATCCTTTCTTTCATGGCCTCTCTCATAAAATAAATATAAAATACCCAGGATAATTTCAGCAAGTTTTAAAATCTGTGTAGAAAATAAAAAGGGGCAAGGACTTAGGAACAGACTTGAACTCTAGATTAGGTGGTCAGAAAAATCAAAGTGTTATTTGAATGAAAACTGAATGGCCTATGGAGTCAACTTTGTGAAGATATGACACATTTTAGACAAAGAAAAGCAAAACAGGGGTCAGGGATTTAGCTCAGTGCCTCTAGTGTTTGCCTGGTAAGCACAAGGTCATTCGTTCAATCCCTGGTACCAAAAATAAAAATAAGAATGAAAAGAAAAGCAAAACAAAAACTTTGGGGCAGAAGCAAGTATCAAGTGTGCCAAGAGAAGAGCTGGGGGCAGAGATGTGCTTAGTGGCACAGTGCTTGCCTGGCAAGTCCAAAGCCTTGAGTTTGATACCCAGTACCAGAAAGAGAGAAAGAAAGAAAGAAAGAAAGAAAGAAAGAAAGAAAGAAAGAAAGAGAGAGAGAGAGAGAGAGAGAGAGAGAGGGAGAGGGAGGGAGGGAGAGAGAGACAGAGACAGAGACAGAGACAGAGACAGAGACAGAGTAGAGCTAGCCTAGTCCAGGATGAAATGTTACCAGGTCACTCTGGACACTAAACATCATCCAGAACAAGAGGTCCAGGTCAGGAGTCCATGTTTTACTTCATGTGAAAAGGCAAGCAATCAGATTGTCTCAAGAGGAGTGTACTAGCATTCTTCAAAATGTCATTTCATTTTTGATAGAAAACAACCTATTGCAGGACAAGAATGTCAGAAGGGAGCCACGTTAGGCACTTACCGCAGTAATCTAGAGGAGAGGGGATGTGGCTTGGCATGCAGAGGGTGAGAGTGGAAAGCAGTGAATGGTTCTAGATAGAGTCTGTTGGAGGTGCAGCCGACTACATTTTGCAGATTTGCTGAATGGGGACAAGGGAAAGAAAGAAAGGAATCTAGGATAATTCCTTGTTTTCTTGTCCAACTTGGTTGGATTTTGGTGCCATTTAACAGAGAAGAGTGGTAGAGGAACATTTTTCTTGAAAATGAAAAGCAAAAATTCTGTTCTGGACACACTAAACTTGAGATATTTTTAAGACTTTTATTATTCATGTTTTTGCCATGATTATGCAATATATATGTAAATGTATATGAGTTTTCTTAAGAAGCTTACAGTTTGAAAAAAATAATGTAGTAAGTTTTGGAACATTTAAAAATGTTAAGCTAAATGGGTACTTCAATTACCCAAATAAAGACGAGAGGCATATCTCACCTGGAGAAGTTACTAGGATGATGCTAATATGTGGGACCAAGGGCTCCATCCTAAAAACAAGCAGTTATAGAATTCACAAGTAAAACTGACATTTTAAATTTTTTCCTGAGCTTGAACAATGATGAGTATTCATGAGTGAACCTTTTTACAATTGTCATCACCCACATAAACATATTTTTTCAAGAGAAAAACAAATGAAACCATGCAGCTGTAGAAAGAGGAGCCTGACTAAATTGCAAGTAGGAATAAATACAGTGGCAATGTCTCCTTTGGAAGAACAGTGCAGAGGGAATTGGGGAATGATAGGAGGATAAGAATTAGACAGACTGTAACCTGTCAGTCAGAGTTGTGGGCTGTGCATCCCAATGGTCCATGCTATAATTGTACTTCCACCGTTTACTCATTGTATAGCTTTATTCAAGTTAAATAATTTACCCATGCTTCAGTTATGATCAGTAAAACAGATAACAGTATGTGACAAATCTGTGATATATCCCACAATTCCCCTTCTCAGCTGCTAGGAATATGACCAGAAAGGAGCCTGCAGCTATCAGGCCTCTTTGAAGGTGGCTTCAGTAGAAGAAACTGTCTCTCCCAGGGTTACTGAGCAATCAATAACAGGCATAAAGGCCAGACACTTTCATGCCAACTCAGGCTGGCTATAAAATTCTTTCCAGTTCCAGAGCTCCAAACAAGAGTTGGCTGAAGCCTTCACTGGGCTTACTTTCCAGCTCAAATGTCCACCCTGCCTACTCTTTCTTCTCCTTCTTTCCCCAAAAGTTGATTCCCAAGACCACTCCCTGATAAATATCCTTCATGCTCACCCCTCTCTAGGATTTAGGTTCTCAGGGGGCCCAACATGTAACATAAGTGCACCCTCCTCACAGGACAACTCTTAAGACTAAGTAAGTCACTGTACACCATGTACTTAAAAGAGTACTTGCCGGTAGTAAAGGAATGTTAGTTATTATTTATGTAGTCTTCTTATGAAGCTACCAACCCCAGCAAAATTTCTTATTTTTCCCCAATCAAAAAAGGCTCTTTGTAGTACTTTGAATTAATTTTCCATATATTATAAATAAAGTTTACTACTTTGTTTTAGGTGATGAGTTAAGAAAGAAAATTATTTTGGCCCAATTTGCTGTTAATGGAAGGAAGCTCCTCATTCTTGGAATCAGGGGCCACTGCTGTGCTTGCTACTTGGCTATAAACACCTTCTCTGCTTCCAGGAAGATGGCGGAGTAGTAAACAGCAGAGAAAGCAGCCTCTCTGAGAGACACCATCTCAATGTGGGAATATACCATTGTGAGGAAGATAAGAAGGAAGGAATTGGGTCTCTTGGACCCAGGAAGGGTCTGAAGTCTTAATTAAAGCCCACAGAGAGTAAAAAGAAAAACTCAAGTGAAGAAGAAGGTGGTAGCTGGCAGCTCCTTCATCCAGAGATGGACTCACTGCATGAGGGGAGCTTTGGAACCTGGCGACGCACACTCATGGTGACCATGGCAGCTGGCAACACCAAGGCCTCTGCAGAAAGACTCATTGGTAGAGGGGAGCAGCAGATGTGGAGGACTGTGCTGGCTGGTGGTGGGTACAGAGGACTTGGTCCTTCCATGGGAGGGAGTGAAGAGCTGGGAGCCATTTTGGAGCCAGGCCTGATAAGTCCAGAACCAGAATTGCTGCTGGCTTCCTCCAGCAGATCCTAGCTGGGTGCAGACCTGTGGAAACTGCTCACACTGTGGTGGGCCCAGTGATCTCAGCACAGGCCTGCTGTGGTTGTCTGCTACTTCGTCATAAAGCAACTCCTGGTTTGCAGGGGTACAGCGGCAAGATTTGGGGCATTGTCTCCACAGGTTGCCTACTAGTGAATCTGGAGACAGTCCTGGAAGTAGACTGTTTTGTTTTGTTGTTATTCTCTTCTTCTTTCTTGCTTGTTTTATTCAGTATGCTTTTTATTTCTCTCTTTTTTTTTTTTTTTGAGTGTGAGTGTGGTTCCTAACTTCCTTGTGGGTACAGTTTTGTTCTATTCTACCTTTCTCTCTTTTAGCTTTCTTTTCCTTCAGTCTTCTGCATCAGTTTCCCCATGTTGGTGGTATTAGAGTTTTCTGGTGCAACAGAGACGTGAAAAGGTATATAAAAAAAAAAGAACATGTTTATTGAGGATGTGGAAAGCAGCATACAACCCGTGGAAATCGGGCTGCTTCCTGTGACAGGATATGGGGATGGGGCTGTATGTGACCTTTGACTGGATGTGGCACTTGGGGTGGGAATTTAGGAGGCACAGGAGCTGAATGGAATTTTTTTTGTGCACACAAGGAAAGAAGGAGGAGGTTGTAATTGGTTGAAGGGGAAGAAGGAGGAAGTGGCCATCAGGGTAAGCATTTATCATTTGGCCTTCCACCATGTTGGACCATAATGTCCAGTAATTTATTCTGTAATTTATTCTAGGGCAAAACTCTTTCAGGTGGGATCCATCTTTGTCCTCCAACCTACTTGTAATCTCTCTCTCTTTTCCCACTTTTCTGTTTCCTCTTTAATTCATTTGATCTTAACCCTTGAGGGCAGAATTGATACATTGTGGTCTTATATATTGTATATAACTGTTTTGCATTGTGTTGAAAAAATATGAGAAGACACTTAAAAAAAAAAAACACACAACCTCAGACACCCAGTTCACCAAAGGCAAATGCAGGAGGCAATGAGGCTGGGAAATCTGAAAGCCCCTACCAGGGCTCTCTGAAGTGGTCACCAAGCAATTGAATGAGACTCTGGGAAAAATGAAATAAGAAATAATTTCTCAAATAACTACAGAGATTACCATGCTTAGTGATGTTAGAGCAGACACAGACAAAAAAATAGATGAACTTAAGCAAATTATGGAAGCACAACACGGGAAACAAATGGAATCCATAATGCAGATTCAAGCAGATACCAGGGGAATAAAATCTCCATTGAAAGTATTTGTAGCAGATTAGGCCAATATGAGGACAGGATCTCAGATACTGAAGACAGGCTTGCAGTTAGTGAACAGGAAAAGAAAGAGTTCTCAAAACTAGCAAGGGACCGTAAGAAAACAATCCAGCAGCTGCTAGATAAGACAAAGAATAATTTAATATTGACTGCAATTCATGAACAAGCAGGAGGTACCACAAATGACATTAAGAACATCTTCACAGACATCATGCAGGAAACTTCCTGGTAGAGAAAAAGAATTTGACATACAAATGAGTAAGGCATATAGAACTCTAATTAGCAATGACCAACAAAAATCTACATTCAGGTATGTCATAGTCAAGATTCCATAAATTCAACACAAGAATAGAATTTTAAAAGTCATTAGAGAGAGAAAAAAAAACAAATCATTTATAAAGGAAAGCCCATGAGAATTACAGCTGACTTCTCAGCACAAACTCTCAAGTCAAGCAGAGCTTGGAATGAAGTACTCCAGATTCTAAAAGAAAACAACTTTCAACCAAGATTTCAAAAATATCTTTCAAAATTGAGGGAGAAGTAAGATATTTCCATGACAAAGAACATCTGAGGAAATTTATGACCACCAAACCAGCACTCCAAATGTTCTGTAGACATTCTAGAAAGAAATAATAAGGGCTACAGCTCTATGAACCCCAAAAGAAGGAATCTACCAGGAAAGGCAAAAGAGGGGAGGGAAAAAGAAAAAAACGGGGGGTGGAATCCAATAATAGGAAAGTAACATGACAATGATAAATCAATACATATTGGTTTTAACCATCAATGTTAATGGTCTCAATTCACCAGTCAAAAGATATAGACTGGAGAATGGATCAAGAAACAAGACCCAACAACATGCTATATACAAGAAACACATTTACTCCAAAAAGAAATTCATAAACTGAAAGTTAAAGGATGAAAAGCAATGTTCAGTGTAACAGGAGTCCAGAAAAAAGCAGGTGTTGCTATTCTATTTGCAGATAAAGTGAATTTCAAGCCAGGACTTATCAATGGTAATAAAGAAAGTCACTACATCCTGGTAAAGGGAACAATCCAAGAGGAATAGATAACAGTCATAAATATATATGCAACAAATATTAGTGCACTCAGTTATATTAAAACAACTATTACGGACATGCAAAATCAAGTAAGTCTTAATACAATTGTATTGGGAGACCTCAATACCCCACTGTCACAAAAAGATGATCAACTAGACAAAAAAATCAATTATGAAATATTAGAACTAAATCAAACTTCTGAGCAAATGGATTTAGTAGATGTCTATAGACTATTCTACCCCACAACATCAGAATACACATTCTTCTCAGCTGCACATGGGACATTCTCCAAAATAGACCAAACCCTGACTCCATGCTTAAGTAAATGTAAAATAACTTAAATTATCCCATGTATACTGTCAGACCACAGCGCAGTGAATTGGAAATCCATGCCAAAGGAAACCACAAGAACTTCAACACATGGAAATTAAACAGCACCCCACTGGAACAATCAATGGGTCACAGATGAAATTAAAGAAGAAATTAGACAGTTTTTACAGTTGAATGATAATGACAATACAATATACCAGAACTTGTGGGACACAATGAAAGCAATCGTAAGAGAGAAATTTATAGCAGTAAATACCCATATCAGGAAGACAGAGAAAGCTCACATAAATAACTTAACGTTTAACCTCAAACTTCTAGAAAAAAGAAGAGCAGGCTAAATGAAAATCTCGCACAAAGGTACAAGGGTCAGAGCAGAAATTAACATGCTGGAGACTAAAAAAACAATACAAAGAATTAATGAATCACAGAGTTGGTTCTTTGAATGATTAAATAAAATTGACAAACCCTTGACCAATATTATCAAAAAAAGGAAAGAAAAGACTCAAATCTATGCAATTAGGAACAAAAGAGTGAAATTACAACAGACCCTGTAGAAATCCAAAAAATCATCTATACTTATTTTGAAAACTTGTAGTCTACTAAGAAGAAAATACAGAAGAAATGGACAGATCCCTAGACACATATGAATTACCAAAGCTGAATCAAGAAGATATAAAAATCCTAAATAACTCAATATCAATAAATGAAATTAAAGATGTAATTAAAAACGTATCAATGAAGAAAAGCCCAGGCCCTGGTGGATTCACTGCTGAATTCTACAAGAAATTTGGAGAAGACTTAACACCACTGCTTCTCAAACTCTTTAATGACATTGAAAGGGAAGCAATACTCCCAAATTCATTCCTGGAAGCAAGCATTACTCTGATTCCAAAGCCAGAGAAGGACCCAACTAAGAAAGAGAATTACAGGCCAATTTCTCTAATTAACATTGATGCAAAAATCCTCAATAAGACTGTGACAAACAGTGCAGCAAATCGTCAAGATTGTACACCATGATCAAGTGGGATTCATCCCAGGGATGCATGGCTGGTTCAATATATGCAAGTCAGTAAATGTAATACACCATATTAACAGAGGCAAGAAAAAAACCATATGATCATCACTAATGCAAAAAAAATGACAAAGTCCAATATCCATTCCTGATAAAAGCCCATCCAAAATTGGAAGAGATGGTTTTTATCTCAATCTGATAAAAGATGTCTATGACAAACCAATAGCTAACATCATACTAAATGGAAGCTTTCACTCTAAAATCAGCAACATGACAAGGCTTCCATTATCACTACTTTTATTCAATATATTTCTGGAAACATTAGGCACAGCAATTAGACAAGAGAAAGAAATAAAAGAAATAAAGATAGGAAAGGAAGAAGTTAAATTATCATTATTTGCATATGACATGATACTCTACTTAGAAGAACCCCCAAAGACTCCACCAAAAGACTTCTAGATTTAATAAGCATATTTAGTAATGTAGCTGGTTATAAAGTCAACACTCAAAAATCAATAGCCTTCATATATACAAATAACAAACTCACAGAGAGAAAAATCAGGGAAACAGTACCTTTTACAACAGCATCCAGAAAAATGAAATATCTAGAATAAATCTACCAAAAGATATAAAAGACCTCTACATTGAAAACTACAGTATTCTGAAAAATGAGATTGATGCGGATAATAGAAAAGGGAGAGATATCCTGTACTCTTGGGTAGGAAGAATCAATACAGTGACAATGGCCATACTGCCAAAACTGTTATACAGATTCAACAAAATTCCAATGAAAATTCCAATAGTATACCTTACAGAATTAGAGAAAACAATCCTAAAATTCATCTGGAATCAGAAGAGACCCAGAATAGCAAAAGCAATTCTGTGCAACAAAGACAAGATGGGGGCAACACAATTTCTGACTTGAAATTATACTATAAAGCTACTGTGATAAGAACAATGTAGTACTGGCAAAAAAGATAAAAACAGACCTGAAGATCCATGGAATAGATTACAAGATGTAGAAATAACTGCAGACACACTAAGCTACCTTATCTTTGACAAAGGTGCCAAACACATTCACTAGAAGACAGACAGTCTCTTTAATAAATGTATTGGAAAAACTGGCTTTCCACATGCTGAAGTTTAAAACTGGACCCATATCTTTCACCATATACTAAGCTAAGATCAATGGATTAAAGATCTTAACATTAAATCTGCTGGAACTAGAGTAAGTAAAACTCTTGAAGACATCGGTATAGGCAAAGAGTTTATGAATAAAACCCAGAGTGCACAGGACTTATCACAAAGAATTAACAAATGGGATCTCATCCTACTGGAAAGCTTTTGCCCAGCAAGAGAAACCACCAGCAGAGTGAAGAGACAACCCACTATGTGGGAGAAAATGTTTGCCAGCTGTTCCTCAGATAAAGGATTATTATTGAGAATGTATAAAGAACTCAAAAAAAGATCAGTCCTCCCAGATTTAAAGACTCAATTCAAAAATGGGCATCTGAGATGAATGCACATTTCTTAGATGAAGAAGTACAAACAGCAAATAAATACATGAAAAAATGTTCAACAGCATTGGTCATTTGAGAAATGAAAATTACAACAACACTTATGCTTCACCTCACCCTAGAAAGAATGGCTAGTATTAAGAAATCAACCAACAAAAAATGCTGCAGGGGCTGTGGAGAAAAAGGAATCCTTCTCCATTGTTGGTCAGAATGCATACTGGTGCAACCACTATAGAAATCAGTGTAGAGGTCCCATTCAACCCAGCTATTCCCCTTCTGGGTATCTTTCCAAAAGAATTAAAAACATCATACCACAACAATGTATGTGCACCCATGTTTATAGCAGCAGTTTATAATAGCCAGATCTTGGAAACTAAACGCCCATTGACTGAGGAATGTATAAAAAACATGTAGTATTTCTATATAATAGAATACTATTCAGCCATAAAGAATGGATGTATCTTGAGAACATATTTATTAGTGAAATAAATATGCCATGCATGTATAAATATCACATTGTTTCATTGGTATGATAAGGAAAAAACATGTATTTTGTCCCAGAAAGAATGACTTCAGCCAAGCAACAACTTAGGCCACACCTGCCTTTACTTTAACTAACCCACTGTTAGCCATTTTGAGTTGACTTTTGGATGTCTTAAGAAATTTTTGATGTGCTATAAGGTTTGGCTTTTTTACATGTGGCTATCCAGTTGTTCCAGTAAATTTATTGAAGGTATAATCCTTTCTCCACTTAATTACCTTTGTATCTTTGCAAGAAATCAATTGTCTGTTATGTGCATATATATTTTTGGATTTTATGTTGATACCTTGGTGGTTTGTCTATCTTGATATCAATACTGTTTTATAATTATTGGTGTAACTTTGTGATCAGTCATGGGATTGGGGAGGATTGGAGCTCTAATTTTGTTCCTTTATCAAAGTTGTTCAAACTAAAAAAAAGAAAAAACCAACCTGGGCTACAAAGTGAACCCCAAACCAGCCTGAACTGCATAGTGACACACTGTATTAAAAATACCCCCAAAAAAAGGAATGAAAAGAGTGAAATCATAACAGCCTGCAGGAATGCAGAAGATCATCAATATCTACTTTGAGAAACTGTAATAAAAATAAAAAATTTCTAGTAAAATGAAAAACACAGAACAAATGGATAGATCCCTAGATACACATGAATTACCAAAGCTGACTCAAGAAGATATAAATATTCTAAATAAGCCTATATTGGTCAATGACATTGAAGATATAATTAAAAATGTACCACCAAAGAAAAATCCAGACCTTGATTCACTGCTGAATTCTAGAAGAAATTTAGAGAAGACCTAATTCCACTACTTTTCAAATTCTTCAATCAAGTAGAAAGGGAGACAATACTTCCAAATTCATTCCATTCATGCTTGGAAGCAAGCATCATCCTGATACCAAAACCAGAGAAGGAGCCAACTGAATAAGAGAACTACAGGCCAACCGTCTTAATGACCATAGATGCAAAAATTCTCAATAAGATACTGGCAAATAGAATGCAGCAAATCATCAAGAAGATTATACATCACGACCAAATAGGATTCATCCCAGGGATGCAGGGATGGTTCCACATAGTCAAATCAATAAATGTAACAACACCCATATTAACAAAGCCATGAACAAAAACTGTATAATCATCTCAATAAATGAAGAAAAGCATTTGACAAAGTTCAATACTCATTCATAATAAAATACCCTACAGAAAATTGGACTAGAAAGTTTATCATTTGAGATGCAAATTAAAACAACACTCACTGCAGAAAGAATGGCTGTTATCAAGAAATTGACCAAGGGGCTTGGAATTTAGCTCAGTGGCTCAGTGCCTGACTAGCAAGTGTAATGTCCTGAGTTTAATTCTTGATGAAAGAATGAAAGAAAGAAAGAAAGAAAGAAAGAAAGAAAGAAAGAAAGAAAGAAAGAAAGAAAGAACGAAAGACAAAGCAGCTATGGCCTGGCAGGCTGTGGCTGCCCTGGGGCGAGAACCACCAGTGTCTCCTGAGATCTGTGCCATATTGGAACTTAGGGCACTGGGAAGCCAAGCAACCAGCTCGAAGCCCTGGTAAGCAGCTGAGAGCCTACAGGGGTGTGGACTGAAAATCAAACATCCCATTCCCCACCCTTGCCCTCACCCCCAGCCCTGCTAGTAAGTGGGAGCCAGAGTTCTGAGCAGCTCTTGGGAGGTTGACCATATGCAGTGTAGCAAATGGGGGGGGGGGGATTTCCTTCTATCATCTCTTTGAAGGCAATATGGTTATCATTGTTTTGCTTTATTCTGATTAATTGTACTGCTCTATTCAATATTCTGCTTTGATAAGTTCTACAATGTTTTGTATTTCCTTTGATTTTGCTATACCTGATTGAAAAAACAACTATTGTGAAGGTAATGAGATATACTATGGTACCTATTACTGTTATCCTGGTAACCTGCTGTGAAGTCCTGTACCAATTTCACTGCACTGTCTCAATTGGCTCTGTTCTGTTGTATTTTACTACCTTCAGAATAATAAAAAATTTTTTTTAAAGATTAGAAAGTAACAAAATACCTCCAAAAACTTCCAACTCCATTAAAGCTGATCCATGGGGCATGGATGAAGAGAAAGTCAAAAACCAAGCAACAGAAGTATATAAGGTGATTAAAAAGTAAATAAAAACAAAACAGATCAATAAGGTACTGAGCAAGCTGAAACATGATATAACTAAACAGACAATGGACTTTAAAAGCCAAAGGAGGAAAAGAAAATACTCGAAACAATATAACTGCATGTATGTTTAAGTATGTAGGATTGATAACCATGTTGCTAAGTTTTTGTTGGATTGCTGAACAGAACTGTTTGCAGCCTCACTGTTTGAATGTCCACTTTGTATGCTTTAATTTTGTAACTTGAACAACTATATCTAAGAAGACAATATTTATCAACTAGTGATTTCTTACTGTTTATTTTTTTAATTCTGTATTGTTTCTACCCTTTTTTCTGTTTTGCTTTTTTTCTCTTTAAATAAAATTTTAAAAAACTGAAAGTAGAGATTCCATTCAACCTAGCAATTCCCCTTGTTGGTATCTTCTTAAAAGAATTAAAATCATCATACCACAGTGATATATGGACACTCATGTTTATAGTGACCAGTTTATAATAGTTAAATCTTGAAAACAACCCAAATGCATATCAACTGATGAATAGATAAGGAAGATGTATTCTTCTCATACAATGGAGTACTACTCTGCCATAAAGGAGGATAAATCTGAGACATTTTTAGCTAAACGGATGAACCTTGAGACCATACTCTTAAGTGAAATAGATTGGACACATGCATGTACTTACACATGGTTTCTCTGGTGTGAGAAACTGAAACTGTAAATAAGGACCAAAATGTACCATAGATTTTGGGGATGGGGAAGAAAAAAATATTCAACTAAGAAGGAGAACAAGAGAAGGTGAGACAAAAAGGAAGAAAGAGACAAGAAAAAAAAATAGAAGGGAAAAATGGAAACAAAGTGTTTGTAAATAAAGAAGAGAAGAGAGGGGAGGGGAAAGGGAAGAAGCAAGAGAGATCATATACAAGGGTAAACACCCTGTGGTGAACGTTATCATTATATATATCTACAGTGTACTGATCAAATATGGTCAACAAACAGAAGAAAGAAAACAAATTTAATGATTTAAAAATGACACAGTGGCTGGGGATTTAGCTCACCGGATAAATGCCTGCCTGACAAATGCGAGGTTGTGAGTTCAATGCCTGGTACAAAAAAAAAAAAAATGATACAGTGGCACATGCCTATAATCTAAGCACTCAAAAGGCTGAGACAGGAGAATTACAGCAAGTGCAAGGCCAGTCTAGGCTACACAGTGAGTTCAAGACCAGCCTGAATTATGTAGTGAGACCCTGTCTCAAAAAATTACATCTATAATCCCAGTACTGAGGTGGCTGAGGCAAAGGATTACCATGAATTCAGGGCTAGCCTGGCCTATATACCAAAATCTTATTTCAAAAATAATTTAAATAATTTTTTTAAGGATGGAAGAGTTTTCTTAGCTCACAGTTTGTAGAAGTTTTAGTCCATGGTTTACTGGCTCCATGGCAGGGTGGTGTGGCAGAGGGATAACAGTTCATGGCAGCATAAGATACCAAAGGTCACAAATGAACCATGTTTGGCTAAAATCAAGGCATCTGCAGAACTGCGTCTCTCTTGAAAGCTCTAGAGAATCTCTTCTAGGCCTTCTCCTACCTACATTTCATGCTTCTTACCATCCTTAAAAGTGTTTGTCTCCAAAACGAGGCACTGTGGCACGCACACCTGAAATCCCAGCTACACAGGAGGCTGATGCAGGAGGATGAAGAGTTCAAGACCAGCCTGGGAGACTTACCAAGACCCTGGGCGCAACAGAGAGACAGCAAAGGAGGCACTGCTCCATCTGCTCTTCTCACATCTCAGAGTCTCACCTTTCCCTCTCTCCTCCCTTCTTATGATCTGGAACCCACCCACGTAGCCCAGAATAATTTACCCACAGCAAAACCTTTCCACTTGCAAAGCCTTTCTTGCCATGTAAGGTAATTTAGTCATAGGTCCCAGAGATTAGGGTGTGAACATCTCAGGGGCATTATACTGTCTACTACACTAGGATTTCTTTTTTGTTTGTTTCCTAACTATACCATTCTTAGTTTCTAGATCAGGTAGAAAAAGGCAGTGATTACCATATGCCCCAGCAATTCCTCCCCTAGGCAAACATCCAGAAGCAGAATATCAAACAAGTCATTGTACACCTATGTTCACAGCAGCATTATTTACAACAGTCAAGTGCTGGACACAATCTAGTAGTGTCCATCAACAGATGAATGGATAAACAAACTCTGGTATCCACACAGTGGAATATTATCCAACCATAAAAATAATGAAGCACTGATACATGCTACATGTCAATGAATCTTAAAAACCAGTGGGAAAACCAGACAGAAAAGTCATATATTGCATTATTCTGTTTCTACGAATGCTCCAGAAAAGACAAATTGGTACAAACAAAGCAGACTGATGGTTGCTAAGGGCTGGGGGATGATAGAGTTGGGTAGAAGTGGATGCTAATGGATATAAGGTTTATTTCAGGGAAAATGAAACTGTTCTAAAAATGATTGGGGTGATTATTATACAACCTTGTGTATATACAAGAAATCATGAAGTGTGCACTTTAAATAGGGGGACAATATGGCATGAATTATATCTAATGAAGCAGTTTTTGTTGGGAAAAAATATCTTCTCTATCTGCATTTTGGATTCTTGCATTGAGAAAAGATAGAAATGAACTGTGTCCTCATTAGGCTCAGATTACATACATATCCTGATAAAGACTTCTTCATGAGAGTAACCTGCATTTGTAGGTCTGCTTAGATCATTCTGTGGAGAAACAGCTTTAATAACTAGAGTGGCCCTTAAACTCATTTTTCTATAGTTGCATTTTTTCCTGGTTCATAAATATTTGATACTTGTGGGTAGAGATTAAACTTTCCCTGTAAAACTGAAGCTTCCCCAAATTAAGAATCATCAGCTTCTGTCTCACAAACAACAAATTAAAAAATCACATAAAGCTAAATTTGAAAACAAAAGTCATATCACACATTTAGATGAGTCAATAATCGGATCCATCAGGAAAAAGGTAAAATTGGCAAATGCAAACTGCTGAAAAGTTAAGGCTATGGTTAATAAAAGAAGATATACTTGTTTTATCTACAATTCTTCAAAGAACACCAATTGTATAATTTGGTTTAAACAATGTGTGCAACATAAACAACACATCAGTATAGTCTGCTCACTCTAACTGGGAAGCAAAAAAGCTTGTGATCCTTCTTCCATATATATCTAATATTATTTCCTGCTATAAACTGTGAAGTTTGAAAAATAATCACTGGAGAAGACAAGATGGCTGATCAGTAAGCACCAAATACAGAGCCTCCTGGGAGAAACAATTCATTTGCCAGAATAAAACACCCGGGAGAGACCCAGACAGAGGGAAATGGATCCTCTTGACACGGGAAGAAATTAAAACATAAAAAAGCTCATCAAATACTTCGGGACTACAACTGAAACAGCAAAAAACTAAAGGGACACAGCGTTTTCGCAATGACCCGCCAAGTTTGCACCAGCTTGAATCTGCACGGCCAGCAGAGCCGCCCAAACTCGTTCCTGCCACCAGTCACAGGAAACACAGCAGCGCTGAAGTCGGGGGTTGGTGAACCCAACAGACAGAGAGCAGAGCCAGTGGAGGAACCTTCATTGATTCACAGTGCTGGGAGTGAGACCCCCCTACACGGGAAGGGCGCAACCAGGTGGGCGACAAGTTGGAATCAGGCAGAATGAGCTTGAACTGGGAGTGACAGTGACTTCAGTTGGTTGCTCCCTCCCCAGAGCAGATTCGTGGGATTTGCTTGGACTGGGCCACGCACCTGGCCGGGACCCAAGAAGCAGTCCCAAATCGCTTCCCTGCGCCTAACAAGCACTAACCAGGTGAAGGCCCCTGAAGTTTGGCTGGCCCAGTGGGGAGGGGCAGGCATACGGAGCCACCTCAGTGACAAGAGCAGGCAGGAGAGGGCAGAGTTCCCTTGCCAGCGTGCTTCAATGTAGCCAACAGGGAAGGGGCTGGGACCTGCACTGTAACCTATGTGGAGGAAGCCAGGGCCATGATAAGAGAGAGAGGCAGGAGGAGGCCCCCAGCCCAGAACCCTGAGAACACTGATCCAGGAGAGGGAAAAACAAGGGAGACTGAGGGCGGCAAACACACAACGTCAGACATGGCTTCAATGGACATTAAGAGATATCTTCAGGACCTTGTGGACGAGCTCAAATCTGAAATATTAAATCAGGTAAAGTAGGATATGAGTAGAGTGATAAAAGAAATGCTCTCAGGAAGCATCTCTCAGGATGATACAGATGAAAGAAGGGAGGAACACAAAAAAGGAGAGAAACATTCAATAAAGAATATAAAGAAAATATAGAATACATGAAGCAGAGTCAAAGATACTACCAGGAAATTAAAAACTCAATTGAAAGCTGGCAAAATGCCTTAAAAGAAACTAAGGATAGACTATCAAAACTTGAAGATAAGTTGGCAGTGTGTGATCATGAAAGGAAAGATCTTTTAAAAATAACAAGGAAACAGGCAGTAACAATACAAAGGCTAGAAGATGACAAGAGAATCTACAATTTAAGAATAAGAAACGTGAAGGAAGAAGCAGGAATACATACAGGAGAATTACAAAGCCTATTCACAGAAATAATTAAGGAAAACTTCCCAAGCATGGGAAAAGAAAATGACATTCGGTTGTGTGAGGTATACAGAAGTCCAGCCACCTAAACCAAAACAGATCTACACCCAGACATATAATAATCAAGATACCAGAAATTCAATATAAAAACAGAATATTAAAAGCCATCAGAGAAAAGAAATGGATTACCTATAAAGGTAAGCCCATCAGAATGACAGCTGACTTCTCAACACAGACCATCAGAGCAAAAAGAGTTTGGAGTGAAATCTTCCAAGTCCTGAAGGAAGGTGGCCTCCAGCCCAGATTGATGTACCCTGCAAAACTGTCACTAGAAATTAATGGAGAAACAAGATGCTTCCATGACAAAGAGGAACTGGGCGAGTTTGTGACCACTAATCCAACCCTACAGAGAATACTGAAGGACATTCTAGAGAAAGAGAGAAAAAAAAATACCAGTATTTTAGGAACAGTGGCAGAAAGGCCTCAATGAGTGGGGCAGGCAGTAGAATGAAGGAGAAAACTAAACAAAGGCAGAAAAGTAGCATAGCAGAAATGAGGCAGAGAAGGATAACTAGAAACTGTGGTGGTTCACAGACTGCTCTATCTGCGTTTGGAGGATCATCCACATAACCTTCACAGACCACGAAATGCTCTTGGCTGAAGTCTGTGGGTCGCTTCTCTAGGTCCCGCCTTTCTGCTCTAGAGTTTTGTAAGGAGTTCACAGCTTCCTCACCAAATTCTCTCCTCCCTGCAGCACAAATCTTCTCTCCTGTTCACCACCCCCTGCCACGGCCCATTCCCCGAGTCCTTCCTTTTGGTGGCTGTGCATTGCGGTGTATTTTTTCCAGAACCAGGATGAGTAGCTGTGTTTCCCTTGCTACCGCTTTTCCACCTGGTCAGGATGGGATCTGCAGCGTGACTGGGGCCCCAAGTCCCGAAGTCCTCTGCAGACCAGCCCCCCGGACCCGTCTACCGAGTCCAGCTTCCTGCATGCCGCGCTGGCTGCTCCACATTAAACAGGGGAGACATGTCCTGTCGCCCACCTGGGGATCTGCCCCCGCGGGCTCGGCCACACAGAGGCGGCAGCGTGCTCCGGGCTATTCTCAGGCCACCCAGCAGCCTGCTCACTTTGGGGACCTGGCTTTGCTCCACCTGAGAGCCTGGGTAGGGACGTCGGGGCCTTCTGGGGGGCTCTCAGCGAGGGGTGCAAACCAGACAGGAGGAAGCCTGGAGGAAACCGTGAGGAAAGCCGGTTCTCCCGGCCTGGATGTTGGGGCAGCTCCTGGGCCTGGCTGCGGCGCAGGCCAGTGTGGCTAAGTCTCTGCCAGGCAGAGTCCAACCGTCCACACCCAGGCACCCTCGGGGATTTCGGCCTCTCCGCGGCTCCTTGCAGGCTCAAGGCCCGGTTTATCTCATACAGTCCCTTTGATGACCTGCTGGGCCTTCCCAGAAGACAATCCTGCCTTTCCAACAGCCCCTTCTGGGTGCTGGAACAGAGGTGGGGCCTCAGTGAGACCTCAGTTCCCAGCCCCCCCACCACTGCGGCTGAGCAGACTCCTTGGCTGGGGGGGTGGTGCATCAATTTCAAACAGATTTCAATGTCAGAATGGGAAGTGCCAGGGTTGAGACCTTTGTCCCCATCGCACCAGTAAAATTAGCAAATGTACTGTCTGTAACTTCTACCTTAGGGAAGACAGAATAAATGTGGGGATGAGGGTGGACAAAATTATCTGCTTGGGATGCTCGAAAGCCCAGCGAAGGTGACATCAAGCAGAGGGAGAACTCACCCGATGCACTGAGTCGGGTCCTGATGAAAAATATGGTGGAGCAAGACTCAAAACTTGGGTTCATTACTCACTACCCAAATAGTTTAGGCAAACTGCTTAATCTCCCTTTGCCACTGAGTGTGGGCTACAGTGCACCATGTGCACTCTGAGGCTGGACTGAGGATTCTGGTTAGGAGCAGCGCTGCATTTATGCAAAAGTAGAACCAACACTGAAAAGGCAATGCCAGGTAAGAATTAAAAGTTAAGCAGAAGTTCTATTCCTACCTCTAATCCTGACTCCACCATCACCACCCTCTTAACATGGGGCCTGCCTAAGCAAAGTCACTTAGGTGCTCTTCAAGTTCTGCTCTGTGTAAAATGGAAATATTGATACCCTTTCATAAGGCTGCAGTGAAAAGTGGAATAGTGCATGTAAAGCTGTCAACAAAACTCTAGGCCACAATACACACTTAACTAGTTGTTATTGCTATAGTTAATTCACCTTTTTTACTCTGCACCTTGAAAACTGTGTGATTAAAACAGGACAGCTGAAATGATTATGGGAATTGAGCAGCTCACATATGAGGTCAGACTTAAACAACTTAGGATTTCTCTGTCTGGAGAAATTTAGTCTGAGAAATAACAGCATCTAATTCCTGAAATGTTACATAAGGAGAAGAGATACAGTCTCAGTCACTACACAGAAGAGAACAAAAGCAAGGAAAAAGTATTGATAGTTTTAGAGCAAATTGAGTATACACTCTATTACTCACTGAACCTCAAACAATATTTAACATTTCCCAAAAATTGGCTCCACATTACACCAAGCCCATTAGAAAGATATCCAGTAAATAAATGAGTTTATGACTAAATACATTTGAAGAATTCTACATATTTTATCACCCTCCTGCTTTAGAAATTCAGGATTCACATTAGTGTTTTAAAGATTCTATATAAAAACAAAGCAAGTCAACCTTAAACTGTTTAACTTGGCTTCATCCAGTAATTTCCAAGCTAACCATAGAATGCTTCTATTGTGCAATAACTGGTAACATTTTAGAAGCACACTTTCCCACATTTTAAAATGTATATGTAGTTGGGAGGTGGATCACCAACCATTTAAAGTTATAACCATCATCATTATGAAAAGTAGCTAGTAAAACACCCACCCCATACCCTCATAAAGAGCTCTAAACTAGATGAGCCGGTCTCCCAGAAGGCTTGAAACCTAGAAATAGTTGAGACTGTAGAAAACAAGAGTAGGAAATGACTGAGGACAGAGAAATATGAGACCTGGTTGTCATTAATCATCATTGTCAAAAACAATTTGAGAATTTATTGTGCACAATGCACTATACAAAGTACCACTGAAGAAAAAAAGATAATCATTAAAGGACACAGTTCCAACTCTGTAACTCTTGACCTCTTGTGCCTGAAAGTTTTTAATCATGGAATTCTCATTCCTCTGTGCCTCCTGGAAATGCATTTAAGAAAACTGCTTATATGAAAACTTCAACCCTTGGGGAGAAGGCATATGTGAATTCCTTATAATTTCCAGGTATCTTAATTCAAGTCATAAGAAACCAACAAAGAAGCTTTGGGGCTGGTTCTAGCTTTCTCCCATCATAAGCTGTGTAACTTTGCTTGTGACATATTTTCTGGGTTTTGGTTCTCACTATAGAAAAGGAAACTGTTGACCTCTGTTATCTACAAAAGTCCTTCCGGCTTTCACATTTTATGATTCTAGGACCTATAAAAACTTCATTATTAGAAGGCCAAGGTCAATTTTTGCTATGAATCAAAAAGACCAGATGTTCAAACATAAATAACCAGATGCTTGGGGGGAAACACACACACTTGAGGGAAGCCAGGGAGCAGAGGCAAGGCACGGTGCATCACGTGCAATACAGAAGTGTAATGGTCAAAGAATTCGGGCAACACCTGCAAAAGGAATTCAAGTCCAGAAAGGAGGTTTTTATTTTGATTTTTAGCATCATCAAAGGGCAGAAAACAGTTAAATCAGACCATCTGGTGATCATTGTGTAAACATGCCTAAAGAGAAGGTAATAAAATACTATAGAAGAGGTCAAAATAATTGTTTTCTGGGCAGCCACTAGACAGATTTTCTTTCTTTTTTTTTTTTTCTTTTTGTAGGGGGGATCGAACTCATGACCTTGCGCTTGCCAGGCAGGTGCTTATGCCACTGAGCTAAACCCTTGCCCCAGATTTACTTTCTTAAACTGTCTTTTGAGGAAAAAATGTCTGAGGTAAAAAGAACAGAAAAAGCTAACCACACAGAATTTTCTGGTCTTGTCCATGAGAAAGTCCTAAAGAAACTAAGAAATAATCAGAAAACAAATATTTGGCCTGCCATTATGAACTGTATGTGGGTCAGGGATTGTCTGTATAATTCCCATTTTCTCCAGCACACTGTATTATGGAAGACAGAAAAGGTATGATGAAGACCAAGGTGATTATGGTGCCCAAGCAGTGGAAAAGTTTTGCTTTACTTTAGGAAACAGAAACACATGCTGCCCAGCACATTTATTTATAAAGAATTAGCTATTTTTTTTCTAAAGTGGTGTTAAAACTCAGTTTCAGAAAGAAATCTGAAAACAGAAGAAGGTATTTTTATTCCTCTAAGATAGTAATAATGATAATAAACAATAGGAAAATAGTTCATTTACTACATTCTCTCTATCAAACAGACTGTGGTATATAGGTTTTCAGAGCATTGGTTCAGCCACTTACCTGGTTGACCCCAGGCAAGTTTCTTGATTCTTATAAGCCTGACTTACCTAAGAATAATAATTGTATTTATGTTATAGAGTTAATATAATTCACTTAAAGAGTTCAGGATAATGTTTGTTCCATAGTAAAGCCTCAGTAAATATTATTAATGATTATAACAATTATTAAGCAGTTTACAATTATTATCCCATTTAATTCTCAAATATCCTACAGATTAGGCACGTAAGTAAATAATACCACCAGTTAACAGACTGAGAACTTTGCAGTTTATGGAACTTGAACATGCCAAGGTCACACAGCTAGTTATTAGTAAACATTTCAGAATTGCAAAAGCTTGAAAACTTATATTTTATTGAGTCTAAATTGATGTTGAATTTGACTGTACATAGAAAAAAAGCACTATTATAATTATAAAAAGCTGAATTATATTAAGATGGTTCTGCAAGGCTCCCTGTAAGAGAAATAGGCTGGAGACACTGAAATTATTAGCAACCTATTATAGCAGCACGGTTATAAAGTATAAATGCATTATGAGACAGCTTGGACTAAAAAGACAAGGAGAGACAAACTAAAATGGAAGTGAAGGTCTAAAGACAAGATCACCCATTTTAATCTAAAAAGGCCTGGTGGAATGGAGATAGAAAGCAGAAATAGAGAAATCGGGAGGGGAGTTGGCAATGAGGGGTACACCATTAGATGCATTTCAAAGACACACGGGAAGTGAACAGAGCATGATCTCAATGTTTTGGGAACTCAAGATTCAGACACTAGCATTTCCATGCCCCCTTTTTCTCTTTTACAAAATAAAGATCTGATCTAGAATAAATCTTTGGGATTACTTCCAAATTCCTAGAAAAAGCATGTAAAGGAAGTAAACAAATAGAAGTAGATTCCAGGGATGAAAGTGGCATTGCATAATCAAAGCACTGGTTTATAAGTCTAGTTTTGATGTAAAAGAGAAAAAAGGGACAATTATTGGCATTTAAGATTAGGGAAAATAACTTACACAGGAAAATTCATACAACTGCACACAGAACCAAGACCAAACTAATATAAGTAATCTAAAGAAAATGTGTAACACCGAAAGTTAGATAGTAAGTTAGACAGGGGAACCAAGCTTCAGTTTGTGTGGTATGATATTAAGGTGTTGGAAAAGTCCAGCTGTTCGACAACTGCCTTCTTGACCCTCATAAATTATTGCTTGTGTTCAGACTATTAAAATAAGCTTCTGTGAATGTCCTTTTATTGTAAAATGTGCACTTATTTCCCATTCAGCTGTTTTCATGCTTCCCGGTGAATTAGTATGGAAGGACAGTAACTAGCTATAGTCTGCTGAGGAGACAAAGATTCGAAGAAGCAGGGATCCTTCTGCTGTGTACAGTATTGCTGCAATCGGTCAATTAAACAGCACATGGGCATTGGTCCGGCCCTCAATACTGACCTAGGTTCTAGAGACAGAAGCCATTTGGGGTTTATTGCCTTATGGTGCTTAGAGTCAGTCCATAGAGTGTATGCTGCAGGAAGATTATGGTGCTGGCAGAGTTCTGAAAACTGGGACCAAGGACTGAGATAAGAAAAAAAGGGGAAAAAGAAAATTGTTGGCTTCCATCACAATTGTTCCTTGTTTTGTAATTTTTTTCTGGGTTTCTTTCTTTTTTTATTTTTCATTATCACATTTCCAGCACACAATGTTCACAATGCTTGTGGGGAGTTGGTATATGCACACAGTACATCTTAACTTCCTTTTCATCCCCTTCTGTTCCCTTTCTTCCTGCCTCAGAGCTGGGATTACAGGTATACCCCACCATGCCTGGCCAGCCCCCCAGTCTCTTGATCCCCCTTCCCATTTGAGAAAAATATATCTCCATACTTCCTATTATCTACCTTTTATTTTGCTCTTGATTTATATTTTGGGTTTCTCATATAAGAGAAACCACATGATATTTAACCTTCTGCATCTGATTTATTTCACTTAACATTATGGTCTCATGGTCTCAAAGTGCACCCATTTCCCTACAAATGACTCAAGTGTATCTTTCTTTATGGCACAGGAGCACTACCCATTGTGTGTAAATACCACATTTTCTTTCCTTTCACAGAAAAAGTACACATGACAAAAAAATGAAAATAATGTTTAACATTGCCATTAGGGAATGTAAATTAAAATAACACCAAGGTTTCATCTTATTCCCAGAAAGAATGGCTATCAATAAACCAAATAATAACTGCTGGTTAGGCTATGGGGGAAAAGAAACCCTCTAGATAGTTGTTGGGGGATGTAAACTAGTACAGTTACTATGGAAATCAGGATAGAGATTCATCCAAGAACCAAAATTAGACATTACATTTGACCCAGTGTTCCTCTTCTAGGTATCTTCTCAAAAGGGTTAAAGACATCAGAGTAGAGTCATAAATTCATACCCATTTTGTTGTTGTTGTTGTTGTTATTCTGAGATAGGCTCTTGCTATGTGATCAGGCTGGCCTTGAACTCCCTACATAGTCCAAGCTGGCCTCAAACTGGTGATAGATCCTCTTGTCCCAGCTTCCCTGGCTGGGATTACAGTTCTGTGCCACTGTAACCAGTTCCATCACAATTCTGGTAATATTATAGACACTCTGAATTTAAAGACTTCTTAGACTCAATAAGTGCCTTTATAAACCTGCTAAAATTTAAGCTGATAGGTTTGACTTTCTGCAGGCTGGAAAATAACAGATAACTTAAATTCCTTTAGTCCAATGATTTTTTTTTTGGTCCTTTGAAATGTACATTAGTGAAATGTTGCCATATCAGAATTTGTAAACTATATGGTTGACTGGAGATCAATGGCAAATTCTAATTTTGAAAACATTTATTTTAAATCACTCAATGACTACACAATAAGAGTTTGCCTTCCTCTACCATGCCCAAAACATTGGATTCCATCCCCAGCACCCCACCAAATGTTGGCCTTCCTAAAGCCACCAGTCCCAAATTATTTAACCAACTGAAACTGAAAAGTCTCAAGGGGAAGAGAACTTTAGGTGTATACACAACAAAAGTTTAAAATTTTAGATAGAAACACAACAAAATTTTAAATTTTTTCTATGCCCCCCCACCTTTTTGGAAGGGGTCTTTGGGGACAGGACTCAAGAATTCAGCACCTGATTCTGAGAAAGAAGTACATCCAACCCAACTATCATGCTTTTAACATTTCATTTTAGGAATTTCAGAACATTTTATACAAGTAATTCATTATGTACACAATATTCTATACTACTTAACAAGTAAAGCTCAAGGATGAAGTTGTGCGAAATAATAGCTCTCAGTTACTTAGTTACTTTTTACTCATCGCTGAGACAAAATACCTGATGCCCAAAGTTGGGAAAGGAAAGATTCATTTCTTACAGTTTTGGAGGTTTTGGTCCCTACTCTCAGTTGGCTCCAAGGCAGGGTAGCATGGCGGGGCCGCAGTTCACAGCGTCTGCAAACAGCAGAGCGGAAACCGGCAAGAGAGAGAGACACGCCTTCTTCCTGCCATTACATCACATCCTGGCTCCACCCCTAGGCTGGTGTAGAACTCACGCCCCCAATCCAAGCGCCATATAATGAACTAATCACAAAGGCGTAATGCAAAGGCATGAGGCTTGGGGGCCACTGACATAAACCATGACAGTTATGAACTAAAACTTAGAGATAAAGGGTTGTTCATTAGTTTTCTGCAGTTATACTTTGTTATGCAAGAAACAGGATCAGGGGAGCACTTGTCTAGCATGTATGAGGCTAATTTTCCATGCTCTCCACCTCCCCAGAACTTCATAGTATGCTAACATTGCTGAGGGTGGTGGGGGAAACCAAATCTGGCAGGAGCAGGAAGCAGGAAATGTAAAGGAATTGGAGCTAGAAAGATAACTGAGAATTTCTTTAAACAGCCAAGCAGAAGAAAACCGTATTTTCACAGATGGCATTAAATATAAACCATAAGACATAACTTCACATAATGCAAAAAATGCTCAGTTAGGACTTAGAAACCTGAGAGATTGATTTGGCTGTGGTATTTACCAGGTGGATGGCCATAGGAAATATTAACATTTGCCTGTATTTATTTACTAAGTACTGCCTATAGGTCAAGAACTGTGCTACATGTTTATAACACTCTAAATCTTGTCCCTTCAAATGTCATCTGTTGAAGCCCAATGTAGACATTGGAAAGTGATTAAGTCATGAGTATAGAGTTCTTCTAAGTGGCATTAGTGCTTTTTCAAAGAGCCATCCTTCAAAAGCCCTCTGCCACCCTGTCCAAGTAGTTATTACAATCTTTGGAGAATGAGGGTTGTATCAGACTATTGGAGCTTAGGATTTAGAAGTATCTGTGCTAATGAAAGGAAAATAATGTAAAATGAGGTAAAGAAAGGGTGGAAGGAAACACAGAGTAAGAGAACTGCCATTAATGTTACTGGAGATAGACACAAACAAGACCTTTATGTTAGCAAGACTGAAGCTACCAAATTATATTCAGTGGTGCCCAGATAAGAGGTGCAAAATGAAGACTAGATGAGACAATGTATGCAAAATATTTAACACAGTGTCTGAAAGGGTAACACAATGGCTGTTCCTAATCTAATTGCCTTGATAGGAAGCTGGGCGTATCCTTCATGCTGAAGAAGGCTGCATCTTACTTGGCTCTTTGTCAAAGAAACTGGGTGAGAAGAGACTCCTTAGGGGAAATACAAGTCAGAGGGAGATAGATGGGAGCACAAAAGGAAAAATGACAGCCAGAGATGGAAAGGAGGAGAGAAAAAAAAGCAAACACAAGGAAGTCTTGGTGGAGACGCAAAAGAGGAATGGAAGCAAAACCGTACAAGAGGAAAGAAAGAGAAAGGGGGTTCTGGAAACCAGGGGGGATGTTTGGCTGTACTGCAGTCAGGATTCACCCTAGAGGGGTCCAGGGGGCAGCAGGTGGTGCACACAAGCCCAGGGCACCCCGGGCTCGCCACTGCACTCTTAAGACATTTGCCTTTCCTATTCTGATCTCTGGATTGTGCTTTTCTACCACTGGTTAGCCTTGGATGGTGGGGTGACCAGGGAATACACGCCCCCCAGCCCCACCCCCTGGGCGGACATCTGCAGCAGTAACTGTGCTTCTTCCCTCACGTCTTCCACCTCTCCTGGATGTGGCATCCAAGGTTCTCACAGCCTCCTCTCTTTTTCCTCAAACTCTAGGGTAGGAGATGCTCCCAGCAGTTAGCTGTTAATCTCAAGATTGTTTCACCCTCCCTGGATTCAATTCTAGTTCTTCAGTACTTTTGCAATTAATCTGCTGCATTAAGTTATCACTATTGAATAATCTTGGAAGCAATACTTTCACTTGGATTCACCTCCAGACTTTATGCTTTCCTAGTGTGACCACAAGCAGCACATCTAGAGAAAGAAACCCAGCCACGCAGGCATCAAGAAGGGCCAGGGTCCATCCAGAAAGCACATTAGAAATGTTTGATCAGTGACAAATCCACACTAGCTGTAGGTCTGGGGAGGGGTTTTAGCTTAGATAATCATCTACAAAATGACTCAATTCATGTCTATTCCTCCAGGACTTGCTTTATTCACTTTGATCATAAGCCTTGGCTTAAGGAACATCTCTACAGACTTCAGTTTTATTCCTCCAAGGGTTAAGGGCCCATTCTGACTATGCAGGCACATTGTTAGGTGTGGGGGGGAGCACATACAGAGACACAGGGAAAAAATGAGGGCATGCTCAGTGTTTGGAAGTGCTTGCTTTGGGCAAGATAAAGTCGATCAGGAAACTTTCTTAACAAAGAGTAGAACTTTTCCAGTCCTGGCAGAGCTGCAGATATGGAGAGGCAATACAGTATTATTCTTAAAGTTTTCATTTCTCCCATCACCAGATCCCTGTTAACACTGGGAACAGGGCAGAGACATACAACTGATCCTGGTCAGACTGGTGCCAGCCACAAGGGGGATTCTGCTTCTGAAATCCGAAGGCCACACCGAAATGGCAGAGAAGCTGAGTCTAGGAGAATTTGACAGGTGAAGGAGCCATGAGGTTTTCCAGCACAGGACAGAACAGAGTCCACATGGAGAGTCTGAAAGAGGCACTGGAGGGTGTTGTGTTTACACAGAGGCTTTGGGTGGCAGCTGGGCAGTGGAGGGTGAAAGCCGAGTTTGAGACTAAGGTATTGGAGGTCTAGGCCTTGGGGAGTCATCTGAGGCATCAGAGGGAAGGTCATTTCTGGGAGGGCAACTTCGACTGCTACGGGGAAGCTGGATTAGAAGCAGAGAAGCTAGAATCGGGCAGTTTTTATAGGAAGCTTCAACTTGGCCATCTCCAAAGGGGCACACTATCATTTCAGAGGCGTATCTATCCAAGGCCAAGCTCTGTGTGCTAGGGCCAGGGCAGAGAAAGGGGGTACAGAGGTGTCCCTTTTTGCAGCTGGATGATAAGAAGTCTCCAGCTTGTGAAGTTTTGAGTTTCTCCTTGCCAAGGTCGGACCACTACAGGTGGGAGACCAGAACCGTGGGGGAACGCTTGGCTCCAGGTCGGCCCTGGACAGCCACCGCCCTCGTCCCCTCCAGGCCTGGACACTGCCGTGGGCCATGACCAGGAGGCGCGCCGGGAGCTGCGCAGCAGCGGTTCCAGGAGGCCTGGCAGGCGGCGGCGAAAGGCTGTGCCCCAGTTTGTGTCCAATCAGGGAGTGCGGGCTGTGCCCCGAGCCGGGCAGCAATGCGTAAACAAACCCACGGCAACTCCTCCGCCCCCTTGGCGCGCTAGCCCTGCGCCCGTCGCCGTCGCTGCCGCCGGCTCCGCTCTCCTTGCGCCCGCCCGCCGCGCCGGCCCAGCCCCCGCCCCGCGCCGCCCGCACCCCGCCCCGCCCCGCCCCGCCCCCGCCGGCGCGGGCTCCCTCACCTACCGCCCCACACGCGCGCGCTCGCGGACCACGCGCCCCGCGCGGCCCGCCCGGATCGTGGCCTCTGGAGAGAAAGGTAGGAGCGATGCGCGGGGAGCCAGGCGGGGCGCCGCTCGGCGCGGCCCGGGGAAGTTTCTGGCGTGGCTGTTTTGCTGCGGGCCGGGGAGGGGGTGGCCCCGGCCCGCGCGAACCGGGCAGTCGGAGGGGGCTGCGCGGCCCGCGGCTCCCAAGTTGCCCGACGGCCGCCGGCGGGGCGCTGCGCGCAGAGGGGCGCTGTGCGGGTGCGGGGGGCCCCGAGGAACTTTCTCCTCCCCGCGGGGGCGACTGCCAGCGGCCGGACACCGGGGCAGCGGCTCCGGAGCTGGAGGAAGACCGTGCGATGTGTTTGAAGAAGCTGACGCAGTTTGTGACGCTCGCGGCTTCCTGACAGGGACCGGCGACAGCAGCGCCTCCGCGGAGGAGGGACGATCCGAGCGGCGCGCGGGCCCTTCCCCGCCCGGAGCCGTGCGTCCCGGCGCCCGGTTCGGGGCCGCGGGCTGGGAGCGCGGGCGTCTGCGCCTGGCCGGGAGCGGGCCCGGTAGCGCGCACTGCTTCCGTTTTGATCGGCTCGGGTTATTATATAAGATGTCACCCGAAGGAACGGAGCGGGCGGAGGCGCGTCGGCGAGGGCGTCTTGGCCTTCCGCGAGGGGCAGGAGCAGCCGCAGCAGGGCCGGGCGGGACCCACCTGTGCGCCCTCCGCGCCCCCTGCGGGCGCCGCCCGCGCGTGCCGGGATGGGAGGGCGCGGGGACCCTCGGGCAGCGCCGAGGCGCGCAGTTCGCTCTCCGCCACCTCGCCTGGTGGTGCACGATCCTGACTCCGGGCGTCTGTACTTTGAAACATTTGTTTAATATTAAGGAAGCTGCGTGTGCGGCCGTCATAGTACGCCCGAACCGGTGACTGTGTGCTCTGGGGCGGTGAATGAATCATCGCCCCGCGGACCGGGCTAGGATGATTCATGCGGGGTGCACACACGCGCGCGTACTCTCCGTGTGCCTCTGACCCGGGAGAGCGGCCCTTCTGCAGTGATGACGCCTGAAGAGGCGGGGAGAGTTACTGCCAAAGGACGGCGCCCACCCCCACTTCCACACTAACTTTGAGGGTGTCAAATTCCCCACTTTGCCCCAAGCTGGGTTCGGGTTTTTCTGGAAGGGCTACAAGATTGCACCTGGCTACATTCATGAGTCAGTGGAGCAGCGCTGATTCGCTGGAGAAAGACTGGGTCCTGTCTCCTTCAAGATTTGGTTGGTGTGGAGCGAGGGAGGCAGGCGTTGGACTCTGAGAGAATCTTTCTAGTAGTTGTGACTACTTAACTGGCTATCAAATAATTAGCAGAATTTTAAAAGAAGATGGATCTTAAAACCAAGTGAAGCTTTAGTAGACAGTCTTAAAGATGAAATTCAGCACCTACCCCACCCCCGTTAAATTCTCAAAGAAGCTAGTTTGCCATTTACGAATACAGAAGTCCCCCCCCTTACCATCCTTTAAACGTTAATTTATTCCCACCCCACTCCACATTTCCACTATCAACAGTAAAGCTTTCTCATCATTTACCGGTCATTCGAATGGCCTCTACCCATCCAAGCCCTCTTTATGGTCTTTCTTACCTCTTGGCCCTTCCTGCCTGAAACTACCGCAAAGTCCTATTTTTGTTTTCTTTATCAAATTTAATCGCTGTTTGACATGATTTTGCCCAGGGTTCTTTAAGGTCTGCTCTCTCACCGTCGGAGTGTAAGCACGCCACCCTGACTGGGGAAGGGGGCTGTGGTGGGTGGCTTGCCAGTTCACTGCTGTAACCCTAACGTTTGCAACAATGCCTGGCATGTATTAGGCGCTCAGTATTTGTTGCCTGTGAATGAATTCTCTTTCCTTGGTTTCTTGGCAGGACTGTATTTGACAGTTAAAGTTCATTGCCTTTTGTGGGCAAGTCACTAAGGTGATACAGGTCACTAAGGTGAAAAGGTCTAATTTTCCTTTCATTTTCTTTTGATTGACTTATTTTCTTCTATGTGCTCTTAGTTTGCAGCACAATCTGGGTTTAAGCATCCTATTTTAAAATGCTTAACACAAGATAGAAAAGTATGTGGAGCCTTGTCGACATAAAGTTTATTCATTACTGTGTAAGTTCATAAATGATTAGAAATACCTGCTGGTTGAAAAAAAGTGATATTGAGGAAGATTCGGCAGAGTAGAATTCTCACAGTCCTATGCTGTCACTCATTTGAAATACTGATCTTTCTATATTCCTCCCTCCCTGTTACCTGTGAGCCAGCCTCAAATTTAGCTGCAGTATGGAAAGAGCTATGGTAGTAGCACTTAATACAAACTATTAATTTAACTAAATGAGTACAGAATTCATTCTGCAGAGGCCTTAACCCAAATTGATTGTTGATAGTTCCACAGAAGAGTAGACAAAGGAGTTGTTTGAGCTTGTTTTAAACATCTTAAATGAATAGTAAGGTATTAAATTAAGGATACACATAATATAATAGGATTTGAATGTAGTGTCAAATACACAGAGGAATAACTTTGATAAACTTTTTATTATTATACATGACAGACCTTGGAAACATTGATCAGCTTCAACTGTAGTGCTTAATAAAGCAATACTTTTAGAACTCAATACTTCCACAAAGTCACTGCTAAAGAATAGGAGGTACTTTTCAATTTCCTTACCATAGTAGTAGCTGTGGTCACATTCAGAAGCATAATTTCAAGAATGAACTCAGAGAAAATAGAGTTTAAAACTGAAAGAGACTCCAAAATTATTTGGCATAGTTCTTTGCTTTTTACCATACATGTACTGAGGAAACCAAGATACATGAGATGACTTGCTGAAGACTCAGGGCTGAAATTAGAAAGAAGAATCCTGGCTCACTCGGGGACTTACATTGTTGGAAGCCCCTAAATTAGGCTGAGCTCTCTTAGGTGGAGAGAGTGGCTCCTGACATGAGTAGATTATCTTTCTCTTGCTTTTGCTTGGAGAACAAAATCAGGTCTTATCTAGCTTTGTACTTGCCCATATCCTTTGAATATTTAGAGGATGAACAACTACTTGCTGAATGTGGTTGAATAAAAGAATTTTAAGTTGAAAATACATTTTAAAGGTGAAAAGCAAGAAATTATGTTTCTTTTCCAGATTCAAAGAAGGTGTTTTTTTTCGACAAAGAATCAGAATGTTGGTAGTAAATAGCTTTATAATTTTTATAGTAATAAACTTAGTTACATTTTCTTGCCTCCAAGATTTCAAAAACCAGCTTAAAACTTGTAATTATGCATATTCACTTAGTTGGCGTAATTCTTTTTTACAAAAATAGTAGAAGACAGGAGTCAAAACGTCGAGTACTTTTTGAATCTGCCACAATATTAAATAGAAAAACCTATCTTTACAGCCAGACATAATTTGGGCTGAACCTCAGCTCTGCCTCTAACAAGCTCTACTCTCCACAACAAGCCACATAACCTTTCAGCAAGTTCTGCCATCTCTAAAGTAGAGGACATTGCCACCAACCTTGAAAGCTGTTGTGAGACTGGCATAATATATTAGTGGTCTGGTGTAAAGAAAGCCCTTAGTAAACGATTATGACACTGAATGATGTTATCATGGGAGTCAATTTAATCTTTCAAAGTTTGAGTTTTCTCAACCATGGGATTAGTAACTGAGATGGAGAAGGAGAATTAAATGATCTTCAGGGTCTTGTCCGACTCTGTGGCTTTATGAGCCAATTAAGAATGTATGATTCCACAATTTTTGTTTAAAAAATAATATCTACAGCTTTGCTGTTTTTTTCCAGTGGTGCTGGGCATTAAATCCAGGGCTTCGTGTATCCGAGGCAAGCTCTCTGCCACATCCCCAGCCCTAATCCCTGTATCTTTGAACCAATAAAAAGAATTGCAAAAAATAACTGAGTTTCTAGGTTTTTCCTAAGAACTTATTTTAATTAACTTTGATGCTATTAAGTACATGCTCATTATTTTATGCTATATGAGGGATAAAAGGTTAACCTGTATATTTTTGCATTTGGCTTACTAATATACACAGTACAAGGAGTATATGATTTAATCAGACATCGACACCTTTTCTTTGAAAGGCTTAAGAGTCACATAGACTGGTAAAAATGTTAACCAAGATTTATATTACATGGAAGAACTGTTAGACACAAAGAATATACTTTCAGACTTTAGAGATTCCCAGATAAATTAGGAAAGGGAATAGAGAATTTTGAAAAAGATCTTAAAGAATCGATCAGGCTTCGACTGGCAGAGATTTGGAGACCAGCCGGTACTGAAATTTGAAGGAAATTATATATGTGCGTGTCCAAGATTGGAGAAAAATGTTCCTCAGCTAGAGACTGAGGAACCTTCCAAGAGTTTAATAGGAGAGAAGACTTCATGGGAAGATGAGGACCACATTGTGAAGCATCTTAAATGCTGTAGGCCAAGGAGCCTGTTGAGAACTATCAAATATACATTAAGTGGGAAAATAAGATGAAAAATGCTATGCTTTGAAATTCATCTGTACCCTATTCAGCCTAGGATCCCAGTTAGGAAAGTTAAAATAGCCTCTGAAAGAGAAGCAGTGAAAACCTAAATTAGAGGGGAGCTGGTTGATAGGTGAGACACAGTAGGTGTAAATGCAACACAGTTTATTGGCTAATGTGGTGTGGCAGTTGAGGGAGAAGTCAAAGGCAGAAACTGAATAATCCAGGGTGGTGTTGACAGGAGTTCAAATAGAAGCAGAGCCACTGCTGAAGCATCTGCAAGCCATGCTTAGTCAATCAGTATTTGTCTCATTAATGGAGATGATCATGAGTGAGGATTTAGATGTATTAATTCTTTTGTGCCTGTGAACTATCCAGAGATGGGACCTTCTGGAGAGGGCTGGGAAACCTGCGAGAATGGTCAGGGTGTGTGAGTAAGAAGACTAAAAGGACAGGCAGAGCCTTGAGAAAGCCTGTCTCTATGGGCTGAGAGGGAGACAGAAGGAAGGAGTCAAGATACAGAGAAGAAACAGGAACAGAACAAAGAAAAGACAGGGTAAGGAAAGGTAAGGAAGAAAAATTTGGAGGACCCTGATAAGGTGGAGGGGCTGAGATTGAAGACTTAGAAATGCTCACTGGTAGTAGCCTTTCAAGAGCAAAGTGGATACAGAGGTCAGCTGGGTACCTGCCCAGGGCCTGAATGAAAAGAAAATAGGAAAATAGAGCTAATATGAACTCCATTTATTCAGACTGTGAAAACTGGAGAGGACAGTAACTTGAGATAATGATGAAACTTTAAACAAAACTTTAAGGAAGGCCTGGGAGTGTTTGTGGGTAGAACAGCTACCAGTAGAGACAAAGGAATGAGATCAAAGAGGTGAACAGGAGGGTAATCTCAGGTAGGGGAGAGAGGAGGACAATAGAGTGACCTGACATCTGGATTTCCCAGGACAGTTCTGGTTCACCTTTGTTATCCTGATTTAATTATGAGATAATATTTGAACAAGTAATTCTAATTTTTGTTCTAAAAGCGACTCCTTTCGTTACATTTTTCAATCACCCTGATCATGATAAAGAAGTTATTTGTGGAAAAACATGTGGCAGTAAGGCAACAAAAGAAAATAAAAGTTATATTAATCAGGAAGGAAAAAATAAAACTGTCTTTGAAGATAACATGACTGTATATATATAGAAATCTGAAAGAATTGGCAATAAAATGTCCTGGCACTAGTAACCAATTATACCAAAGTTGAAAGATAGAAGGCTTATATACAGAAATCAGTTGCTTTTCTGTATACCAGGAATGAGCAATTAGATTTTGAAATTAAGAACACAATATAAGCTGGGTATGGTGGCACATGTCTGTAATCCCAGAACTTGTGAGGCTGATGCAGAAAGATTGTTCTAAGTTCGAGACCAACCTGGGCTACAAAATGAGTTCAAGGCCAGAATAAACTGCATAGTGAAAGCCTGTCTCAGAAAGAAACAACAACAACAAAACCCATGCCAACTGTTTATATTAGCACCCCCAAAATGAAATGTTAGATATTAACCTAGCAAAATATGTGTAAGATCTACATGAGGAAAACTAAAATTCTGGGGAAAGAAATCAAATAAAAACTAATGGAGAGAGATTCCATGTTCATGGATAGGAAAACTCAATATTATTGAGAGTTTTCAACTTTTTTATAGATTCAGTGCAACCTCAATCACAATTCTAGCAGGCTATTTGAGGATAGTGACATATTGTCTCTGAAGTCTATTTAAAGAGCCAAAAGACCCCAAATACCAACACAGTATTGAAGAAGGACAAATTTGGCCAAGTGTGGTACACACCTGTAATCTCAGCACTTGGGAGGCTGAGACAGGATAGCTATGAGTTCCAGGTCAGCCTGGGCTACATAGTGAGCTTAAGGTCAGTGTGAACTACATAGTGAAACCCTGTCTCAAAAAAAAAAAATCTGATAAAAGCCATCTATGACACACCAAGAACTGAAAGTTTTAACTCTAAAATCAGAGACAAGATAAAGATGCCCACTATCACTAATTCTTTTCAATATAGTTATGAAAACATTAGCTGGAGCAGTTAGACAAGAGAAAGAAAGAAAAAGCATAAGGATAAGAAAAGAAGGTAAATTATCATTATTTGTGAATGGCATGATATTTTACATAGAAGATCCCAGTGCCACCAAAAGACTCCAAGATTTATTAACCAAATTCAGTAGCATAGCAGGATAGAAAGTCAACACTCAAAAATCAATAGCATTCTTGTATATAAATCACAAACTCATTAAGAGAAATTAGGGAAAAAGCACCTTTCACAATAGCATTGAGAAAAATGAAATACTTATGAATCAATCTAACAATGGAAATTTTATGTTGAAGACTACAGGACTTTGAAAAAGGAGTTCCAAGAGAACATCAGAAAATGGAAAGGTACCCCTAGGTATTGGGTAGGCAAAACTAATGCAGTGAAAATGACTATTACACAGATTTAAAACTGTTACACAGATTTATTGCAATCCCAATCAAAATATCAATCACACACCTCACAGAATAGAGAAAACATTCCTAAAATTCATCTGGAACCAGAAGAGACCTAAAATACTAAAAGCAACAAAGGCAAGGCAGTGGCATCAGAATCCCTGACTTGAAATTATAGTACCAAGTGACGCTAATAAAAACAGCATATGTTGGGGGGGAACCCAGCTGTTCAATGGAACACAATAGGAGATGCAGAAACTACAAGCACACCCAGCCACCTTATCTTTGGTAAAGGGGCCAAACAGCTTGATTGGAAGACAGCCTCTTTAATAAATGGCACCAGATAAACTGGCTTTCCACATGCTGAAGATTACACCTAGACCCATATCTCTCACCATGCACCGAAATAAAATCTGAACCAAAAATCTATTAAAACAGAAACACTCAATCTGTTGGAAGAGAGAATAGGTAGAGTTCTTGAAGACATAGATGTAGGCAAAGACTTGATGAACTAAACCCTGACTGCACAGGAAATATTACTGACACCATATTTTTAATATCTTTTGCACAGCAATGGAAACCATCATCAGAGTGAAGAGACAACCCAAAAAATGGGAAAAAAACTTACCAACTGTTCCTCAGATGAAGGACTAATTTCTATGATGTATAAAGAACTAAGAAAAGCCAATCTCCCCCCAAATTTAAAGACCCAATCCAAAAATGACCATCTGAAATGAATAGACTTTTCTCAGATGAGAAAAATGAAAAAACTGTTCAACATCACTGGATGTTCGAGTGATGCAAACGAAAACAGTGAAATTCCATCTTCAGGAAGAATGGCTGTTATCAAGAAATCAGTCAACAAGTGCTGGTGGGACTGGGGAAAAGAAAACCTCCTCCACTGTTGGTGGAAGTGTAAATTGGTACAACCAGTGTGGATTGAGTATGGAAGTTCCTCAAAACATTAAAACTAGAAGCCCAGCTAGTCTGCTTGTTATCATCCCAAAAGAATTAAAAACATGCCACAGCGATATATGCACACCCATGTTTATAGCAGCACCATTTCTAACAGCTAAATCTTGGAAACAGTCCAAATGCCCATCAACAGATGAATGGATAAAAACCATACCATTAAGAAGGAATAAACTCGAGACATTTCTAGGTAAATGGATGCCCTTTGAGACTATACTTTTTGTTAGAGTTTTCTGGCCTGATAGAGGAGCAGAAGAAAGAAAAAAGTGAAAGTGACCATTTATTTGAGGACTTGGGGAGGAGGGACACCCACAACCCACAGGGGTTGGGCTTTCTCCTTCCAACTGGATACAGACGGCAGAGGGTTATATGACCTCTGATCGCAAGTGGCACATGGGGCAGGCATATGATGTGTGAGGAACTGATTGGATTTTTTTTGATGTGAAATGGGAAAATAACAATTTGGGCCAAAGGGGAAGAAGGAGGGAGTGGCTGTCAGGGCAAGTGTTCCACTTTGGCCTTCTGCCATGTTAGACCGTCGCCGTGATTGTACAATAATTTATACTAGGGCAAGAACCTTTCACTTTTAAGTGAAATAAATTGGACACACATGTTTAAATATCACATTGTTTCTCTTGTATGAGAAACTGAAAGGGTAAATAAGGACCAAAATGTATACTAGACACTGGGAAATAGGAAGAAAATGTTCAGGTGATTAGGGAAACAGGGAGACTGGAAAGAAAGAAGAGGAAAGAAAAGAAGGAAAAAATATAAACAAAGCTTTTGAAAATAAGGAGAAGAAAAACCTAAGGAAGAAGATGGGAATGGGAAAAAAGAATCATGATATGTTATATACAAATACAGAGTGCCTATGATTTATATCATCATTATGTATATCAAAAGTGTACCAATAAAATTAATTTTAATAACAACAAAAGAACAAAGTTGAAAGACTTGCAATACTTTAAGATGAAGATGTAGTTATCAAGGCAGTATGGTATGACAAAAGATATTAGAAGTACATCAATGGGACAAAATAGAAATCCCAGAAACTGATCGACATAAAGATAATCAACGGAATTTTGATAGAGCAGCAAAGGCAATACAGTGGAGAAAATGTAACCTTTTCAGTGAATGGTGCTCGAACAATTGCATATCCACATGACAATAAGTTAATCTAGCCACAGACCTTACTTCCCAGGAAATTAATTCAAAATAGATTACAGACCTGACTGTAAATTTCTAGAAGAAAATATAGAAGAATATACAATGACCTGCGGTTTCATGATGTAACAACAAAGGCTTGATTTACTGAAGAAAGGTTTATTTAGCTGAGCTTATTAAAACTGTAAAAATTCTGCCCAGCAAGAGGATAAAAATAAGCCACAGGCTGTGAGAAATATTTGCAAAAAATGCACCTAATAAAGAGTTGCTATCTCAAATATACAAAGAGCTCTTATAACTCAATAATAATTTAAACACAACACCATTAAAAAGTAGGTCTAAAGCTTTAACTTACTAAAGAATATATGTTGTGCAATTGGAAAATAAGCGTATTAAAATATGTTCCACATCCTGTAGCCAAGGGATGCAAATCAAAACAATGACATATCACTGTGCATCTGTTGCAGTATCCCAAGTCTGTAATGGTGGCACACCAAGTGATAACAGAAATATGCATCTACAGGAACTCGTATTCATTGGCTGGTGGAGATGCCAAATGGTACAGCCATTTTGCAAGACATTTGGTAGTTTCTTAACAAAACTAAATATATACTTACCATGCATTTCAGCAGTTGCATTCCTTGGTATGTTTCCAAAGGAGTTGGAAACTTATGTCCACACAAAAACCTGCACAGTGGTGTGTTTATCCCACCTTTATTTATAATTGCCAAAACTTGGAAACACTCAAGATACCCTTCAGAATAAGTAAACTATAGTATATCCAGACAGGCTATATTCAGGCTAACAAGAAATTATCTATAAAGCCAAGAAAAGACATGGGAGAAACTTAAGTGCATATTACTAAGTGAAAGAAGAGAGTATGATTCCAATTATGTGACATTCTGGAAGAAGAGTAAACTATGGAAACAGTAAAAAATAAATAAATAAAAATAAAAAACTCTGCCAGGTGAAGAGAGGGATAAATAGCTAGGGCACAGGTGATTTTTAGGGTACTGAAAATACTCTGTATGATTCTATAATAATAGATAATGTCATTATACATTTGTCCAAACCTATGGGACAAATGTACAAAAAAAAGTTCAAAAGTGATATGAATGGAGAAAGAGAAGTTAGAGCGAGAAAAAAATTCTGAGTTTTAGGTTCTTAGTAGAAGACCTTAAATCATTTCTGTATTTGTGACTTTCTCTCTCAGTACTCTGAAAATTTGGAAGTGGAGATAGGGGTATCACTGAAACTGCTAGCTACGTACAGTCCTCGGTTTAATAGGAAAGCAAATAAAATGAGAAGGTTGATAGGGTGGGGGTGAGCAGGGAATATGCCGTTCCCAGCAAGAATGAAGCAAAGATGTAACTGGGAATGTGGAGAGAGGTTCTGAGGGTAATGGTTAAGGACAAGAGCATCTTTCAGGGTATTTTATAATTACGGGGGATCAGTTCTAAGTGCTGATGAAAATTCAAAGTGTAGCTGAGGTTGAGGATGTTAAAGTGACCTAGGCCATTTGAGATAGGTCATTTGTCTTCAGGAACAATGGGGCCAAAATACCAAAGTGATTCTCTATTGATGTGAATATCAGTTTAAAAAATTATAGAAGGTACTTATTAAAGCTTTTTTGAGCATTTGGTACATAGAGTTGGAAAGTACCTTAAAGATAAGGAGACTATTCCTTTGTTTGAAAGATGAGGAAGTGCTAAAGTCTTTTAAACACTTCTTATAAATATGGAATTTCCTCAAGACCACAGACACATGTGATGGAGCTGCCACTGAAAAACAAAAAACAAACAGAAAACAACTGGAGTCCTTTGCCCTGTAGGGAAGACAGATAATTAAAGTACCCATTGAACAAAATCTTCAAAAGCATCCTCAATTTACAAGTTTACAACTTAAAAGATTAGAACACCAGTGCTTGTAGGCACAAAGGTCAACTGAAGAGAACTATGGGATAGAGTCTGTGTGACATCAGACTAAAAGACAGATGATGGCCCCTTTGAGACTGACCCATAAAAAGCCACAATTAAAAAAATCAGTTTAGCGATGAAGGCTGGATTGGAAAACAGGACTTGGTCTGAAGACCTGAATGACCTTACACATTCCTCTTCCCCTATTCTAAACTGTATGTAGGAAGTTTAAGGTTGCAGAGCAGAAATCCTTTTCCATGTTTCTGCCTTCTGCTAGCTACATTTTATATCATTGGTAGAAAGGCTCCATCCACTTGAGAACTAAGATCCATGTAACAGGCTCATGGTAGATGCAGATAAATTGCTTCACTTCTGTGGAGAAGAATGTGACATAGGATGAGATACCAAGACAGGAGGAAAATATCCCTCCTTTGAAAACAACTTGAGTGACAGATATTTCTTCCCCTAAGAATATAAGATTAAATATAGAATATAAGATTCTAAATATAAGATTACAGGCTATTCATGACTTTGTTGCTTGCATCTGAGTTAAACGAACCTCCAAAGCAGCAAGTGGAAATGAGTGTGATGACCATGAAGAGTCTGAGCGTAGGTCCTTAGTTTACCCATTTCACAGGCATCCTTGGTGGATCTCTTCTTCCTCACTGGGACTCTTGGCTAGTACACATACATGACAAAGACACCAGCTTTGAGATGCTGTTTTAAAATTGGAACTTTGGAAGAGTAAAAGGCTCTTTCTCCTAATAAAGTCTTTAAGAGGCCCTTAACTAGACTGATGGCACTTGCTTTTTCTTTTCTTAGGTCTGGGGTTAAACATCCTGGTCTTATGCACCCTAGGCAAACATTCTACCACTGAGCTTTTCTCCCAAGCTACAGTTTGTAATCTTCCTGTTATAGGGTGTACAACATCAACTGTGAAGCATAGGAACTTTTATTTTTATTTTTTTATTTAATTTTAATTTTATTTTATTTTCAGTACCAAGAATCAAACTCACGACCTAGTGCTTGCCAGGTAGGCACTGTGCCACTGAGCTAAATCTCCAGCATAGGAACTTTCATTTTAAATAAAATGTTTTGAATAAAACAAAAATATAATATTTCAGTTTAGTGGGGCATTGGTTTAGGTTTTTAGAATCAATGACAGCAACTTAGCTTCTTTCTCCATGTCAGACTGTGTAGGATTGTGGTAAAGTGAGATGAAGGGAGTACATTTCCTGACTAATGAAATTTTTGCCTTCTTTTTTAACTTTAAAAAAAAAAGCTTTAATGTAAAATATAACAAATATTCATAAAACTTTTGAAATGTAAATGAAAACTAATGAATTACAAAAAGTGAGCATTCGTGTAACCACACCCAGCTTAAAAACAAGACCAATTTATGTTTGTCCCCGTGGAAATCTTTTCTCCTGTTAGATGATGGCTTGATGGTTTTTTGGGAGGGTGAAATGGAGGGAGTTGTGAGTAGTAGCAGAAGACACTAAACTTTGGCAGGTGCAAAATAAGTACTGTTTTTGACTAGCACTTAATCAGAGGTTTGGTGTTGGTGTTTTATTATATAGCTGCTCCTGGAATTACATTTATTTTGTAGCTGTGAATTTAGTGCTTTAGGACAAGTGGTAGGCTTTCAGGCTTAAAGATCAAAAATCTCCAGCTAACCATCTTCAGATTTGTGTCCTTGATTGAAAGTGAAAAGGTTGTGACCCTTCGACTGTGGCAGACATCCTCATTGTGATTACTTTTTAAACGTTCTCGTCTTCCCTCTTTTGCCTGTCACTGGAGGAAACACAGTCAATATTCCAGTGTCGAGGTTGGTTTCATGCAGTAGACAGATATTCCTGGAAAACACTTGACAGTTATCAAAACATACCTTTCAGTTCAGCTCAGGTTACCACAGTGCAGATGCAAAGTACCAGGATTCAGTGAAAACGCTTTATTGCATGAAAAATATATACTTACTTTGTTTAAAGTTTGTTTATTTAATAATGATCCAGAGTTATAAATCCTTTTGGGTTTTAAGAGAGTTGATAGATTACAATCCAGAAGAGGATTCTTTTGAGTTACATTTTTTAGATTTAAAAAGACTTTTCTCACATGTTAATATAGAGTGAAATAATTGAGGAAGTACTTTAGCTACCTAGGTATATGTCAAGTATAAGGTATCAGAAAAGTTATGAGAAAGACTCCTTTTTGGTGGCAGTTGCTATGGTTTTAAGAACTGGTTAATAGGGCTTCAGATTAAAATCTGGCAGCTTGAACATGTGCTTAGTGTCAATTCCTGCGATTAATAACTTGAAAGAGGAAAGTTATTTTGGTTCATGATTTCACAGGTTTCAGTTCATGGTTACTTAGCCCTGTTGCCTTTGTGCCTGTGTTGAGACAGAGCACCATGTAGAACAAAGCAACTCACCTCACAGTGCAAGGAAGCAAAGAGAAAAGAAAGGCTGGGATCCAGCATCCTCTTCAACTGTACATCCCGCAGTGAGCCTACTTCCTTCTCTAGGCCCAACCTCCTGATGTTTCACCATTTCGAGTAGTGCCAAGGCTGGTGAGCAAGTGTTTAATGCATACAACATTGGGGTACACTCTATCCAAACTGTAACAAACACCATGGGGTGATGGTGAACATGAGAGGCAGGAGCAGCAGATGGGAGACACCAGCAAAGTCATGGCAGTGGCAGCCGGCTTAATATAGTAGAGAGGGTTGATAGGGAAGTTCTTAGGGAGACTGGAGTGGATACCGGGAAGAAGCAGCTAGGAGAGCCTCTCTGAATCTGAGAAGGGCTCTGGATTAGCGGCTGAAAAGCAGGGAATAGGCCTGAAATGAAGGATTGGTCAAGAGTCTGAAAAACAAGCTAGATTACTTTTCTTGTCCCATATAGCAAAAGAAATTCTTGCCAGGGACTAGATATTTTTTTCTCTGGATAAACTGAAATAAATAAGAGGTTTTGGCTATATAAATGCAGACAAAATAGGAAGAGTGAAATGATCAGATGGAAAAGAAATTTAGTGAAATTCTGCATATTAAATAATGAAGTCCTGTATTCTTACCACTCCCGGATCCTAGAATAATCAGGTAATTAATTATCCAGGCAGGATATCAAAGTACTTTTCTCTGGGTATGATGAGCAGCCCTAGAGAAAAGACCTACAGATACGGCCTAATGATGTTTGAGGGAACCTCAGTGACAGAATGCCTTACGCCCTATTCTTCCTACAGTGAATCAACAAATCAATAACCCTATTACTCCACCCACTGATTCCCACATGAACTTCAAACTTGAAGTCAGTTTTTTAGAACCTTGATCTTAAGTAGTAATAAATAGCCAATGAATAAGAGACATTTGAGGAAAGCCTACAACAAACAGTAGATACCAAAGCAAATAAAAGAAAAAATCATGGAGAAGGCAGAAATGCAAGGAGGAAAAAAAGAATAATCAAAGGCAGCATTCCTACACTAATATGTGAGGAGATGAGAAAGTATTGCTTTCTTATAATAAGAACAGAGGCTGTGAAAAAATAGTAACAAGCATTAGAAATGGAACTTAGACATTAAGAATAAAATGTCAATAAAAAAAACAAGCCAAAACCCATTAGGTAGACCAGAGGATAATGTAGAAATGCAGAGATATGAAAGGTAGAAAATAAGAAAGACTAGAATTAACAGGTATAATCAACAGGTATAATATCATACTAATAAGAGTTCTGGAAAGAGTACAGAGAAAAGTAAGGTGGGAAAGAAGTAACACAGTGAAATTTCTCAGAATTGGAGGGCATTCATTAGAACATTAGCCAGAATGAAAGAAAGAAAAAAACTGCTAAGTAACAAATGTACAAAAGATACCACTATAAAATTTCAGTGTAGTACTAAGGAAAATCGAAGCATCCTAAAGCCTACAGGGAAAAGCAAAACAAGTTACTTGCAAGAATATGAATAAATGAGATGGCACTGTTTTAGCAGCAACACTGAAATCTTACACAGTAGATTAATTCCTTTATAATTCACAGGAAAATTACTTTCAGTCTAAAATTTTAAACAAATTACCAACTGAGAAACAGGATAAAAGCATTTGAGATCTGAAAGACATAAAAGATCTAAAAATTTATTGTCTTTGTATCATTTTACAAGAAACACTTGAATGGTAATTTTTATCAAAACTAGGCATAAGCAAAAAAAATAATTTATGATACTCCATAAGTAGTAGTCAAAAATAAGGAAAAGCAAGTTAAAATTCTGAAATGATAGTAAAAACTGACTATACCACCCCTAGAGAGAAACCAGTTCACATTGCAATAGGAAACAGGATGAATCCAGGAAGAATGACTTACAAGGAGTTTCCATGTAAAATCAAAAACAAAAGCAATATATAAGTCCATATACCTGACCACGTGTAAAATAATTCTAATAGGGGTTTTCTACTTTCTCTGGAGCATTTGGGATGAATTGCTGAGTCAGAAAACCTGGTAAATGAAAGTGGGAGGAGGCAGTTATAAACTCCAGAAAAATAAATGCCTGTGTGAAAAAAGGAACACAGAATTAAAATAGTTTGGCAGAAAGTGTTTACATAACTCACAATAATATAAATCACTGTTGTGCTAGTTACAGTGTGAGACGATACTGCACTAATAGATACTTTTCAGATGTGACTTAAAAAGCAAAATATTTTTATTTCCTGTGTCAGTTCAAGGTGAACATTTCAAGTGGGTAGATGTGTCTGCTCCATGCAGTCTTCAGGAACCCATATTTCATCCATCTTATTCCTCTAAGGCATTGCTCTAATCTGTGTAGTTAACACAGAGTCAACATCTATGTTCCAGCACATAAAAGGAAGCAGTCGTGATGGGCCAAGGTTTAGTATCCAAGCCTAGAAGTTCATACAATGCTTTCACTTCTAATGACAGAAATTCAATTACCTAGGCACATCTTCAGGAAATATTCAGAATATTTAACATCTGATAATCTAGCCACTGACAAGTTAGAGCACAGGTCTGCTGTAAGAGTGGAGGCAGGTTCTGAAACCTCTCTGCTGTATCACATGCTGACTGGTTGTTTTGCTTTGTTTTGTTTTGTTTTGTTTTGTTCTGCTGGCTGATGGGAAGTGGTGAGTTGGGGAGTATCCCAGATAGGAGTTGGGAGTAGCTTGAACAGTAACCATTTACAAGCTGATATAGAAATATTTTAATAACAATTGGTACAACTGTCCTAAAACATATAGATTGACCCTGTGGACCCCTGACTGAAAGGAAGGCTGGGAAAACCATATTGACACAATGATAAAAGATGAATGGAAGAGGCTAAACTGATTATTATGGGACATTTGCAATTATATTAATGTTTAAATTTTAAAGTCAAGAAATACCAATATATGCATGAATGAAAAAAACTACAAAGAAACCAAATGTATGAAAGATATCACTATAAAATTTCAGTATAGTACTAAGGAAAATGGAAGCTCCTAAATCCTACCGGAAAAACAAAACAGGTTACTTACAAAAATGTAGAAACATGAAATTGAGTGTTAGAAGAAATAGCCAAAATGTTTGTAGGTAACTTGTCTTTGAAGTGAGTGGAGAGGTGAAGCAGGATACTGCTGCTATTTTTTTTTTTTTTTACTGTAAGCCTGGTAATGCACTTTAAATTTTTAAATAATTTTCATGGGTTTCTTGGATAAAAATAGTAAGAAGAAAAGTATTTCAGTGATAATAAGTGGACTGGAGAATTATTTACCTTGTATCCAAAGCTTTAAAAGTATGTCTACTAAAGGTTTATAAGCATTATTGCTTTAGAGTTAGGGGACCCCCCCACCACCATAATTATGGCTCCAGCACTCACTCTGTCTCAGAATCTTTTGGATGAGCTTTTAGAAACTTCAAATGACTCACCACGTCACAATTCTGACTTAGCTTTGGTTGGGTCTCAGGGAATCAGTAACTTCTAAAAGCTCCCCAGCTCCTTCTGAAACGCAGTTGAGGGTAACTGCTATGGTCAGAATTTAAACATCTTCGCTTCTCCTTCCTAAACATCTTTCATATTCTTTCCATCTTGTCCTCCCTCACTGCTTCTGTTTCCATTTGCTTCTTTCTCTGCTCTAAAATCTAAACCAGGCTGATCTTCTTCAGGTTAAAGAATAGGAAGAAAGAGAGAGATGAGAGTTCTCATTGAGATGACCTGAGAATAATGGAAATAACCATATCAGAAAGCCAGTATTTGCTTCTTTTTGTTTTAAAGAAACCAATGTAAGTAAATATTTTACTATGTGCACCAGTAGCTGCTTTTCCATTTGGCAACTAGGATCACCAGCAGTTTTCATAGCCCACTTATTTCTATGAAGGTGGCTATCAGGGGAACACATCTAGGAAGAAAAACAATCTTCTCATAAAGAACCTAGTTATCACCTGAGATGGGAAGGAGGTTTGATGTGATGAATGAATTCCAATATGATGTCTCTTCATTGAGGAAAACCTTCTGTTTTGTCTTTTCAGTGAGAGGTCATGTGGAAAGAAATGCTATAAATACAAGTTTGGTACTTTATATTTTCTTCAGAGAAACATACATGTTTAATTCTATCTCATTGTATGTATCTACCTATAAATATGTGCACTTGTTAAAAATCAGAGAGTTGGTAAATGTTAGCTAAGGTAAACTTCATGGAGGCCTACATATGCACATGGTTTATCTGTTCTCTTTCTGATGGGCCTCCTGGGCTAGGAGGAAAGAAGTTAACACCCTAGGCAACTATTGAACATCATATCTGTATTTTCAGTTTGCCTTGAAGTTATTGAAATTACTGTGAAGTGTAATATGAAAGGTTTTCTCAAAGAGTGTGGAAACATATGGAAATTTTAACCATTGAAACAATTTCATATAATTTACAAAAAAAGCCAGACCAAAAGTAATATGTACCCTTCTTCCTAGGGTAATATCTTAGTCTGTCCATGATGCTACAACAATGTGCCATAAATTGGGTGGCTTATAAACAACAGTAACCTTTCCCTCAGTTCTGGAAACTGAGAAATCCAAGACAGAAATGTGAGTATTTTGGTGGCTAGTGAGGTTCCACTTCCTAGTTTTGACTGTGTCCTCACAGGGTATGAGGGAGCTGGTTTGCTCTCTGGGCTCTTTTATAGAGGAACCAGTCTTAATTGTGCCCTCATGATGTAAGCATGTTCCAAAGGTCTTGTGGCTTAATACCATCACCTCAGTGTTTCAGATTTCAGTGTAAGAATTCTAGGGGAACACAAACATTCAGACCATAGTAAGTAATGTTTTCACATTATTCATGAGGAATGAGGAGACCTGAGTCCTGATTGTGAATTGCTAAGGATTTGTGGTGTCAGAAATCTACCTTACCTCTCTGAACTTTTGTTTTCCCATGAATATAATGTAATATTTGGTCTAAATTACTACCAAGATCATTCTAAATCATCTGATTCTGGAAAGTAATGAAACACAGCCTGTAACCATGGAGAGCAAAGTTGATTGATGGACCCAAAAATAGACTTATTTTCTCCTTCTGTGTAATGTGATGCTCTCCCATTGAGTAAGTCCCTCTGTGACTCTGTATATTGCCTTAATAAACCAATTTCTTGATTTTTTAAAATGCCAGCTGTTCAAAATGAATGGAAGACTGTCTTAAGAAATACAAGGCAAATGAGCTCTTGTCTCTGTTTTAAATATAGATCTGAATTATTGTGCTGTTTGTCATTCCTGCCATAGGTATTCAAAAAAGCAGAAGGTGATGATTTGGTAAATTTAGAAACTATTTCACATCATTTCTTGCTTTCTTTGTGTTTATGTGAGAATCCCATTCAAAAATATTATTTTTCTCTTAAAATATGCTGTCTTTTATTTTTACCTTTCTGCTGGCAACAAGTCCATAACTATAAATACTTATGGATTTTATCAAAATCTTTGTGTTGATTTCCTTAATCTTAAATGCACCTTGAACTAGCTGAGACAAGTACAAGGCTGGTAGGCAAAGTCTTCCTCTCTGTGAGCATCCTGTGCTACATCCAGTCCATTAAATGGACATTTTAAATGCCTCAAGAATTAGCAGAAATTTAATTTTTACTTTATTATGTATTAATGTATATCCTAAATGGCATATCACTAACCAATTATGTGAGATTGGACAAGTTACTTTAACTGTTTCCTCCTCCATACATTTTGGATTTTACCTCTACTATAAACTGGAAACAACTCACAGAGAGAAAAATTAGGGAAAGCACATCCTTCACAGTAGTATCTAAAAAAATGAAACACTTAAGAATCAATCTAACAAAGGATGCAAAAGATCTGTACAATGAAAGTTACAGTACCCCAAAAAGGAATCAAAGAAAATATCAGAAAATGGAAAGATATCCCTTGCTTTTGGATAAGAAAAACCAGCGTGGTGAAAATGGCCATATACCCAAAACTGCTATACAGATTTAATACACTCTCAATCAAAATACCATTAACATACCTCACAGATCTAGAGAAAACAATCCTAAAATTCATTTGGAGCCAGAAGAGAACTAGAATAGCAAAAGCAATTCTGGGCAACAAAGAGCAGTCAGTGGGCATCACAATCCTCGACTTGAAATTATACTACAAAGCTACTGTGATAAAGTCAGCATGTAATTGGCCAAAAAAAAAAAAAAAGAGAGAGAGAGAGAGACCTGAGGATCAGTGGAACAGAACAGAAGATGCAGACACAACCCTAAACACACTTAGACACTTTATCTTTGACAAAGGGGCCAAACACATTCGTTAGAAGAAAGAGTGTCTTTAATAAATGGTGCTGGAGCCGAGCGTGGTGGCTCACACCTGTAATCCGAGCACTCGGGAGGCTGAAGCAGGAGCATCATTGTGAGTTCAAGACCAGCCTAGGCTACAAAGTGAGCTCCAGGCTAGCCTGAACTGTATATTAAGACCATGTATGAAAAAGACAAATAAATAAATAAATAAATAATGCTGGAAAAACTGCCTTTCCACATGCCAAAGACTAAAACTGGAATCATGCCTATCACCATGGACTAAACTAAGTCAAAATGATCAAAGAGCTAAAAAGTAAAATAGAAACACTAGATCTACTGGAAGAAAATTGGTAGAAATATCAAAGACATAACTGTAGGCAGACACTTCATGAACAAAACAGACTGCAAGGGCTACAAAGAATCAACAAATGAGATCTCATCTTATTAAAAAGCTTTTGCACAACAAAAGAAATCACCAACAGAGTGAAAAGATAACCTGGAGTGGAAAAAATTATAGCCAGTTTTCCCTCAGACAAAGGACTTATATATGGAACATATAAAGAATTAAAATCAGATCCCAAAATTCAAAGACCCAATACAAAAATGAATTACACACTTCTCAGATGAAGAAACACAAATGGCAAATAAATACATGAAAAAATATTCGACATTGGTCATTTGAGAGATGCAAATTAAAACAACACTGAGATTCCATCTCACTCCAGAAAGAATGGCTGTCATCAAAAAATGAACTGATAACAAATGCTGGCAGGGCTGTGAGGAAAAAGGAACCCTTCTCCATTGTTGGTGGGAATGCAGACTGGTGCAACCACCTTGGAAATCAGTGTAGAGATTCCTTGAAAAACCACGATTGGAGGTCCCATTTGACCCAGCTGTTCCTCTTCTGGGTATCTTCTCAAAAGAATTAAAAATATCATACCATAGCAATATAGGTGCACCCATTTTTACAGCAGCATGATTTATAATAGCTAAATCTTGGAAACAATCCAAATGCCCATCAACTGAGGAATGGATAAAAAGATACCAGGTTTTTTTTTTTAACTATAATGAAATACTACTCAGCCATGATGAAAGATAAACTGGAGATTTTTATAGGTAAAGGGATGCAAAGAGACCATATTCATAAGTGAAATAAATCAGACCCACTTGTGTAAACATTGTATTATCTCACTAGTGTGAGAAACTGAACAAGTTAATAAGGTCCAAAATGTACTATAGATATTGTGAATTGGCAAGAAATTGTTCAAAAGAAAAGACAAAGTATGATAGGAGAAAGAGGAAAGGAAGAAAGGAAAAAAGAAAAAATATGTTTATACACAAGACAGTTAATAGTATTGTACAGCTAGTTTCTCTTAGTTCATTGAAAAGAAAGGTTTGTGCTAATGTTTTTTGGACAGGTCTTATGCCTCTGTCTTGTACTCTGAATAACTACTATGAAGCCAACAATTCACAGTGTGTTAGTTATTGTAACTCTCCTACTAATCTGTTTTGGAACTTATGTTTTACCTTTATTTTTTCCTCTCTTTAAAATAAAAAAAATCAATGGAGCCTTTAGGTCCAAAGTGTATTCTCTTGTCTTTCCTACTCTTCTCCCGCTCTTTCCTCCCTTCTGTTTCCCCTTCATGTATTTTCTTTTCCTTTTTCTTTCTGGCTTTGTCATCTTCTCTCTAACTTTAAACTGGCTGATGGCAGTCAGTAGTGTTTTTTGATAGTGGTCAGCTTTGCTGTGTTGCTGAAAACAGGCTGAGGAGGTCCAGGGTTGCTGATTTTTGAAGATGAAAGCAGGGAGCCATGGGCCTCTGTATGTGGGTGGCCTTTAAAAGTTACAAGTGTCAAGGAAACAAATTCTTCCCAGAGCTTTAAGAAAGGCACATAGCCCTGCTAATACGTTGATCTTAGTCCAGGGAGAATCGTATCTGACCCAAGGAACTGTAAAATAATGCATTTGTGTTGGTTTAAGCCACTAAATCTGTGGCAGTTTTTTACAGCAGCTACATAAAATGAATTACAGAGTAAACAGTTGGATATGAGTCTGGAAGCAAGAAAAGAAAGCTGTAATTTAAATGTATAGAGATGGCGTTTAAAGTCATGGACCAATGAGATCACCAATCGCATGATTACAGGTGGAGAAAAGAGGATCAAGGATTGAGCACTTGGCACTCAATTTGAGAGCTTAGAGGGATATGGAAACAATAAAGATCACCAAGAATGATCGACCAGTCAGAGGAGGATGAAGAGAAGGTGGCATCCTGAAAGGCACAGAAACCTGTCAAGGAAGAGAGGAGGGCGATCACTGCAGTGCGGCTGCTGATTGCACTACAAATGAGGGCATGAACAAATGAGTTACAGCTGTCAAAAAAGTGGGGCTCAAGAGAACTGTTGCTGTTTTTATTTTTTAAAATAATTTGAGAAGTGGGGCAGGTGTGGTGGTACATGCCTGTAATCCTAGCACTCAGGAGGGTGAGGCAGGAGGATCTCTGGAGAGTTTGAGGCCTTCCTGGAATGAGACACTTGTCTCAACCCGCCACCCCTCCCCAAAAAAGATAGCACTGGGGTATGTTTGTATGTCACTTGGAAGGAAAAGTTGATATAAGAGCAAAGGAAGAATTTCTGGGGAAATACCCTGACATAGGGTGTAGGAATGAGATGTGGGGTGTAGGTAGGGTACCCATCAAGAAAGCGTAGTATATAGGGTGGGTTGATGGTTTTGGGAATGAGTAGGATGTTCTGATTCTTCCATTTTCTCAGTAGAATAGCAATCAACAGAGTGAGGATCTGTAAGGTGGTTTAGGGGGTAAAAGGGAGAGAAAAATGAAAAACAGTGCAGTGGGAAAATTGGGAGATTAACCAACTAGGGACCCATAGTGGGTTGCCTAGCAGCAGTAAAAGACCATTAGCTGTCTGTGTCTGTGGATTTTAAAAAGTAAATACCACCATACCCCCTTGAGAAAGCCCCCTTGAGTGCCCCACCCTGTCCCCAGAATGGCCAAGTATTAAAGGAAATGTAGAGTGAATTATTCAAGGAAAAAATAGTACCTTCTTGTTCTTTCTGCCATAGAAGATAGGTTGGCTTATAGGGTGAATAATAGTCCTAAGTTATTATAATTCTTACTTTGCTAAATCAAAGTGTTATCTTATGTATTAAATATATATATTAAATATTGTCTTATATATTTAAATGATGTATCTTTAAATTGGCAAAGCCTGAATAAGGGCTTGTGGGAGATTTTTATTTTGAGGCATAACTCCTAAGAACGAGATATGAGACTGGAAAGAGTTAAGGGAAAGAAAGGGAAAGGGAAAGAAAGGAGCCCAGCCCAGTGTTCATCACGCTAGCTGCCATCATGGACAACTGGATGCCTGTGAGGATAAGTCCCAGTTGTCCATGATGGTGGCTGATGTGAGTGATGCTCCATGAGTGTGCTTCAGAATTGTGTAGTAGACAGAATCGTGTTGGGAGTGCCCATTAGTCCTCCACTTGCTTCTGTCAGCTGCTGGTCAGGTGTTGCCCAATGGGATGATGGGCTTTATCACAGGACTGCCCATCTGTCCAAATGATTCAGTGGCTCTATCCTGAAATACCACATAGTAGTGAGAAAGTAGGCCCAGTGTGGAAAGCAAAAGATGAGGGTGCAGCTGGACTGAGAATCATCGCAAGGACTGGAGGGAACAGCTGCACCAAGAGCTCCAAGAGCCATGAAGGGACCCAAGTGTCCAATACAGGAAGGTATTAATTAGGAAACATCCTAAAGCTTCTGAAATTTCTTATAACACACCATAACCACACCTGAGTTTTAGTTTATTAAGTTTGAAATTTTGTGTCTTAGATAATTCTAAGCCAATAACACATGCATATCCGTTGAAATAGCTGTGCCACAGTTACAAGGAAATTCAGAGTAGTTTCTTGCCCTTTTTAACTCCAGAGCCTTTGCACGTATTGTATCTTTATATTCTTTCCTTCTCACACGTCTTTCCATGGTTTCACCATCATGCAGGTTTCAGCAGAAATGTTACATCTGCCGAGACTTCCCTAACTACTTTAACGAAGTATCCTACCCCCTTCTCAACACAGAGACTCGCTCACCTTCCTATTTTTCATTATTGAAGAGTGGCAAATGTGATTTGTCTGTGTATTTACACGTTTGCTTTTTATCTATTTCTACTGCTACATACACTGCTTGCAAGTAGCGGTGAAACCATTGTACAAACACACAATGAATTTTATAAGCATGACTTGAGAGTGCTATGCCCAGCACCCCTGGAAGGAGCAAGGTCCATACTTGTTGACTATACAGTTTTCATAATTCATCTTTGTTCAGTTTTATCTCCGATGTCTGGTTTACCCCAGCCACTGTAGTCACGAGCTGAATGAGGAACTGTTGAGGTGCTGAGACTCACTGAATGACAAGCCGCAGTCCCTTCCCTCTGGCCTGTCTGTCAAGAATCTCCCAGGCCTTTCATCCTGTGCATACTGTAGAGCCTCTCACACTTTTTGTGAAGACAATACCACGATTCAGTTTCTGTGTTAGAGGTGGACAGTGAATTCAGTTAATCATTGTGCTCTGGTTATCTGATGCTGAGTAACAAACTACTTCAAAATTAGTAAGTTAAAACAATGCTGATCATGTGGTTTCTCCCATCGTGTCTTGAGTCAGGAAGGTGGCACCAGTGGACTGTGGCATCAGTGGACTGTGACTGGTCCCTGCTCCCTGTAGTGTTGCAGAGGGTGTCATGTCTTGGGACTGGAAGCATTGAAGGCTCCCTCCCATACCTGGTGCCTGGCCTGTGATACCTGGGCTCTTTGGATGCACCCCCCGCCGTGGCCTCTTTATGATTTATTATTTTCCAAGGGTGACAATATCAACATCTGTTTCTGGCAAATAGGAACTTCACAGGTAGTGTAATCATCAGAATGACTGCTTATGGTTTTTGACGGCTTGTAGTAGTCTGGGCATCATGCTACTATACATGTATTTTATTATTTCATCCTGGTGGTATGATTTGTGAAGTGGCCTTTTTTTTTTTTTCAAAGAAACAATTGAAACTCCTTAAGCTTAAGTGACTGGTGTAGACTCACAAAGAACTTCTAAATTTAGGGGTGAACAGATTAATGGTGGATGTTGTAGTCAGGAGTGGTGAGGAGAACAATTACAACCAGGACACAAAATTTATAATATTATTTATGATGGTCACCTAGAGTTAAATACAAAAAAGTGCAGGAAATGTGTCCACAACACTAAAGACCCAGAATATTCAGCCAATGGCCTGGATCCCACAGCAATGTTCTGCATGAGTCCAGATGAAGACTCAAAGCTCACGACAATGCCTCCTTTGAGTCCAGCTGGAGGTCTAGAGCCCATGAGAAGGACTCACGCCAGTCTCTTTTATGGATCTGTGCTGGAAAGGCCCAAAGGTCAGTGGTAGAAGCTAAAAAGTCTATGCCAGTAAGATGAAGGAGCTGTGCTGGTAGGTTGAGGGTTCTGCACTGGAGCCAAGAAGTTACATGCAAAATAAAGACCAGTGCTGCCCTGAAAAGCACCACAGCCATCAGCGACAAGGAGGTCCCGAGCTCCCCTGATGACGAGAACAGTCAAGTACATGCCAGAAAGCCAGCATGACAAGTTTCACCTGGAGATTAAACGGCAGACAATCTTCCCCTCTGCAGCCAGGAAGCTATGTTCCCCCAAAGTGAACCACAGCCAGTCTCCCCAGCAAGATCCTCAGCTCCTCAGATGACAATGGTTGAACTCACACTGGGGAAGCTAGTCATGACGAGCTCCTTCAGGAGAACCAATGGCTCCACAATGCCTAGCTTCTCCTTCTCCACGTCTCTATTTATGCTGGCAACTTTCCTCAGGTGGGCCATCTACACTCAGCACCATGCTGATTTAATTCAGCTGGCATTAAGTTGACCACCGGGTTTTAATCCAGCACAGTGGTGCATGAGTAAAGATCCCAGCTACACAGTGGACCCTTTACTGACTCCTCCACTAGCAAGGACTGGGGAGTGCCCCCCTGACCCCCCACCACACACACATTGTCTCTTTTTCTTCCTTCCAGTATCAGTTCATCTTTATTTTGTTCAATTACATTTGAATAATGTTTTTTTCTACTTGTTTTTACCCACTGAAACATAATATCATTTTAGTTATGTCTTGAATCCTTGGATTGATCTTTAAATGTCAGTGTCCTGAAAAGGCATCCAAACTGATGTAAAATAAAGTTTTCCGGGTGATAAACTTTCGGTATACTGGAAGTTTTTATAGAGAAAAACACTTTGCATTTTACCAGTAAATACAAACTTTTTTGCAACCAGAGGGCACCCCAGTAAATCACCTACATCAGTGATTTTCAAAGGATCCTCATCCTGATAGGAGGGAGAAGACATACTTTGTATTTGCTCTCTTCCCTTCCCCTTTTCTTCCCTCCTGCCTTAGGAATGACGAGCCAGTCCTACACAGAAAGGCGACAGCTCTGAGATACTTTCCATTTGCAACCTCAGTGTTGAACCTTTAAAACATATTGTTGGTCAGTATATGTTCAATTAATGAATACCATAAACATGAAGCCTCCCAAGTGACTGATGCTTCTGTGGTTTTTTTCCCCTCTGAACCTTGGCATCCAGCTTTTAGAAATTAAAAATGTACTTGGTTTTAGGACCTCTCATAAGTGCCTGAAAGAGACAAATATTTGTGGCTGTGGCCCCACAACAGTGGTTTAAACACATACCTGGTGAGGATGTAGAAACGCTCTCTGTCTGGTTTCATATTGCCATTTAGGAAAGAGTTCATCCAGTTTTTCTCTACATGATCTGTTGATTCGTTCAATAAATGTCGATTAGCTACTTACTAGATGTGAGACACTGGAAGAATGAATCTACTCCAGTGAACACACTCGACAGGTTATCCTCACAGAGCTTACATTCTAACGAGTTGAGACAGTAAATATACATAGTATATAGATTGTCAGGTGGTGAGACGTACTCTGGGGAAAATGAGTTCTGAGGAAGGAAGTAGAAGTGTCAGATTATCTCACTCTCCCCAATTATGTCTCTAAGGCTTCTCATCTTCTCCAAGTTGAGGTCCTGAAGCTCTACATGATCCTGCCCCATCTCCCTGACCTCAAACCCTCTGCTTCTTCCCAGCCACACTGACTTCCTTGCTGGAGAAACTTGGGCATCAACTCAGTCCTGTTCATGGCACTTTCTTTTCTCTCTACATAGCCCCTCCTGCTTCAGACAACTGTGAGAATTTCCCTCACCTATTTTTGATGTTTGCCCAGCTTTATATTCTCAGTGATGCTTTGCTGACCAAACTCTTTTCAATTTCTGTCAACCCCCACTTACCTGTTCCTACCACACTGACTCCCCTGAAGGTCACAGCCCAGCAGAGTAGATGACCAGATGCCATCAACTGGGCACAACCACTGGAAGAGCATCATTACCCGCTTTCTCCAAGGTGCAGGTCTGCCTTCTGGTCGGAGAACCTGAGTGTGTCTCTGCCCATTAGCAATGTTGGGAAAGTTTTCAGTGAAGACCCTGCTTAGTGGTGGCAGCAGGGGACTCTCCCTGCCCTCTGTGGTAACACTGAGCTTACTAGGTTGGAATTACCAGTGATATGATACATTTTCCCTTGTCATAGGATAGGCCATACCCTTATAGACTGGAGGTAGTTTCTTGAGGTGGAGGTCCTCCTTCAGAAGGGATGATTCTTTCCCATGACTCTTGGCTGGGTGTATCCATTGCGTTTGGTCTATTTTACCTCCTCAAGGCCATTCTTGTTCTCTGAGACATTTCTCTCTTTCATCCCCCACTCTGGCTGTTCAGCTTTCAGTTTCACTGGCTGTGCTGACCTTTTATGTGTTTCTTGTTTTTGTTCAGAAACTGAAACTGCATCTCATACATCACTGGCTCATATCAACCTCATTCCCATTTTATTAAAACCTTAGCTTATTTATCCTGGTCTGTACATGATTGGTCTTGCAGAATTAAAAGAACACCCCTGCTTCCACAGGCAAAGTTCCTCACCATGCAAATCTCTGTGACATTAATAAAGAAAATTAAGCATGTACTTCTCATAGGTTAGGTTCCCTGGGAGGCAGATTCTGAGATAGATTCTGTACAACAAGGGCAGGAAGGAAGCCAAGCAGGGCAGAGAAGTCGAGATTCAGTGCCAGGCTCCCAGGGAGTCCTGGATTAGAGTGGCTCTTCAGAAGTGTCTCCACTGGCTGAAATGGCTAGCCCTTTTTACTGCATCCCCCTCCCCATCATTGTATATTGGCTCCCTGGGCAAAGAGGATCTGTGCAGCTGAGGCCATTCATGCAATGACCAGCAATCCCCTCTGGAAAGAACTGCAAGGCCAAAAGGGGTCTAGGCTGCTTTCCAGCATCTCTTGTTAAAAGTACGTGAAACTCAGCTTTGGCTTCAAGACATAATGCAGCATTTTGGTTAAGAAGTAATTACAATAGACTTAGTTTTGGTTTGATACTGAAATTTGGTAGATTTCATTGAAACTGTAGGATGGTAGAGCCTGACGAGACAATAGATGCTGGAGTGGAATGAGAAGGAAGGTAGGAGAAATCTCTGTGTGACTCCACCAGACTCGGAGCCCAGAATAAGAATTTGAGAGGAAGTTTATTGGGGGAGATTCTTCCCTGAAATGTTACCAAGGAAGTAAGGAAATGGAATAGGAGGAAAAGTCGATAAAGAAAGGAGGCATTTTCAAGAGAATTCCTGCTGGAGGCACCTGGAGCTCAGTCCCTTAAGAGAATTCCAAGGAACTAGTCTGTGTACTTTGGAATTTTCAAGGGGCAAGGAAACTGGAACATTTGAGAGCTTTTTCCTGGAGGCATTAGGCTCCTAGAATTTTCACCTCAGTCTGTAAGCGGGCCCAACTTGCCCCTGCTACTAGAATAAAAGCTACCTTCCTAATGTACAGGTGAACCATTGAGGAATTTGAAGATCAAGAGGAGGTGACAGCATTTGTTCTAGGCCAGTGGCGGTGAACCTTTGGCATGTGTGCAATAGCAGGGTGTTTGATATCACTGAAAGCTCTGAAATGTTTGCCATCTCCTTTCTAAGGGAATACCCAAAAGTAGAACTTAAGGCTCTTCACACTGGTTATTGAAGATCCTACTCTGTGCCCCAAACTATAGAAGGATATAGTAAGGATATAGAAGCAGGAGATGTAGCCCTGCTTGAGAAAAGGTCTTACGTGCAGATCCAAGCTCACAGTCGCATCCAAAAGAATGAGAACATTTCATAAGTGTTTGCAACTGGGTGAACAGATGGTATTGTACTGAAAACTGGGCCTTGAGTTCCTTAGAGCTGAGGAGCTTCAGTGAAGAGTTACTCCAGAAGAAAAGGGGAACTTCTTTACTTGTTTTTAAGAGACTGGGTTTGACCAAAGTCTCAGTGATGATTTGCTCTTAACTGACATTAGTTAGAGGCAGGATAGCATGTCAGGGAGGAGCCAGAGGCTTTGGAATGGGCCAAATACTTTTTGATACTATCTCCATTGCCTTGTCATTGGAAAGTACTCATTGAAGCCTTGGTTTTTCTCCTCTGTAAAACGGGATCAGTAATTGAACATAAATTACAGGGATGTTGAGAACACACCATAAAATAATTAATGTAAAGACAGTTAACCTAGAGCTTGCCACATAGGAGTTTGATAAACATTAGCTGTGCTGGTTACTATTATTGACAGAGGGGATGAAAAAAGAAAGGAAGGTGAGAGGATGACCAGGGTTTAGGCCGGCATGAAGTTAAAGGAACAAAAGGAAAAAAGCTATGAAGTACAATTCTTGAGATGCTGGAAAAGTAATTGGGAGGCCTTTAAAACCTTGAGAAGAGGTAGGTACTTAACTTAGACCAGATTCTCATGGGAGCTTAGCTCCCATCAAAGAAAAACTTTATGGGGAAACCCAATATGTAAAAAATATAAACAGAGCTACTCATTTGAAAGTGTAGTGGGGAACCAGGGTCCTCTCTTCTCTTCTCCTCCTCCAACCACCCACAACCCCTGAGGGATTCTGAAAAACCCCAAGGCTGCAAGAACAAAAACAATTTCTGTGGAAGGATTAAAAAAAACAAAACAAAACACCTCATTTGTTTTGAATTGAGTTGGTTTTCCAGAAAAACATTTTTAAAGAAACTTATCTTGGAAGAAATTTTGCTTAAGTGTGTTACCTTTCTGCTTTCTTAACAAGGCTGAATGAAAACCTTTTAACTGTACTTGATGACTTTTGGTTTTACTGATGAACATTAGTTAAGGTTTTGTGCTTTAATGTGGTGCTTTCCAACCCCAGAGGTTCTGAAGAGCTAGGACACTTGGCGTGTTCTGTGGAATTACTAGAGCAGTAGCTTATGGTATCAAGGAAAGAGTCTAAATGTGAGAGCCGGGCTATCCAAGCTGTGTCCTAGCCTTGAATCTTATTAGTGTCATATCCTTGGGTTAAGTACTTAACTTCTCTCTGCCTTAGTTTCTTCTTCTGTAATTTAGAAATAATAATCATACTTCCCCAATAGGATTATGATGAGAAATAAATAAATTTTCCATATATTTATTGCTTGCTTAGAACAATACCTAAATATAAAAATGCTAAGTAAGTGCTATGATAATGGTAATTATGATTTACTTATATTTTATATAATTTTTCTATCTTCTCTTTTGGTGTAACATAGTGATTAAGCCTGTGTACTCGAAAGCTAAATAACCTGAATCTGAATTCCACCATCTTGGGAATTGTAATCTTGGGAAAGTTAATCTAATTCTCTATAATTTGACCTATTTGTGTAAAAAATGAGTTTAATAATACAAACTAGTTCACAGAATTTTTGTGAAGATTAAATCAAATAAACTTTGTAAAACCCTTATTAGCTCAGTATCTACCACATTCTGAATTGTCATTGTACAATAACCATTTTTACATTTACTTTTATTTTATAGTATGTTTATTGTACATAATATTTACATTCATCATTCTTGTTAATTATTAAGACTCTAATATGTAATATAGAATCAAGAGTGTGTTTGTTTGTTTGGTTGGTCTTTTTGAGACAGGGCATCATTATACAGTTCAGGCTAGCCTTGGATTTACTTTGTAGCCCAGGATGGTCTTGAACTCACAATGATCCTTATGCCTCAGACTCCTGAGTTCTGGGATTATAGGCATGTGCCACCATGCCCAGCTAGAATCAAGAATTTTTGCACTATGACTTCATAGAAATCTTTTGAAAAGTTCATTTAAATGCTTTCAGCAAAAAGAAGTTGTTAATTTTCTGATCTTAATGCTCTTTAATGCTGGAACCTGGGTTGGTGGACAGAAAGGTTAACTGTTTATGCTATGTAATACTATGCTTTTATTGCCGAGGATTTAGCTCAGGAGCATAAGTGCCTACCTGGCAAGCGTGAGGTCATAAGTTCAATCCCCAGTACAAAAAAAAAATTACTATGCTTTTATCAAACTATGACTCAGAAAGTTTAGATATATTTATGTTGAAGGAGTTAGATCATTCTTTGTTGGCATGATGGGGTTCAAACCAAAAAAAAACCAACTTTTTTTTGAAAGGAAGAATAACAGTAAGAGTGTGTTTATGGAGCTGACTGGAGGCGTCACAAGATAGGTAGCAAATTTTCTGATGCAACAAAACAGAAACCATATGTGTGATTAAAAAGCAAGAAAGTAAACAAGAACAACAAAAAGCAATGTTTTGTTTTCTTTTTTATGCCAGGCATATAGCTGAAAATTGGACACCAGTCTGGGCTACAAAAATGAGTTTCAGAGCAGCCTGAACTACAATAGTGAGACCTTGTCACAAAACCAAATAGTTTTTGCAGTGTTGTAGGGTAAACAAGGATGTTTCTCTTCCACTTACCAGTGCACTTCTTGCATTTTAAGACCTAATTTAAATCCCTAGAGCATGCCATCATTAAAACTAGCCCATTTAGGAGGGTTTTGTAGATGAACATTTTATTTCATATTGTCGTGTTTAGAAAAATTGTCTTACCTCTTGAGAATGAATCCCAAAGATGGTTGTGTGTCTTTTCAGTGTTTTACAGCAGCACAATCAGAGATATCTAGCCAACGAACAATTAATTATCTAGAGAAATGTACTTTTGTTTAACTTACTGTTGTCTATGAGGACTCAGATTCTATGAAATTAGGCATTAATTTGTTGAATAACTTGCAAGTGATTTCTGCCTGATAGAGAAGATATATCCCAGAGGTTTTTGTTTTATTGCCTATAGGATATTAACTACTTTTATAGTTAAATTAGCAATCTTATTTCAGTGTTCTCTGTCTTTCACTGACTGTGTATACTTCAGTCGTTCCTATATTCCATTAACAATGTATATCATCCTGCTTGTTTCCTCATTAAAAAGTTAAATAAATTTTTGACTCATGCTCAGTATGTATTTGTATAAGTCATGTTTTCGATTTCCTGAAAACTGTATGCATCCTCACAAACCAACTACCTTTCTTATTGTTTTCTAATTTCTCTAACATTTTTTTTGCTTTCCATTATAATATTGAAATTGAAATAGATATTTTAGGTCTTTTACTCTTTTAATGTAGGCATTCTATAAACAACAGAAACAGGTGTATGTAGTTACAATCTTTAACTTAATTAATTTTGTGAATCTAATGATTTCAGTAAGACCCACAATTTCTGGAATGAGGGTTCTATCAGGGTAAGCTAACAAAAACACTGTTATGCAGTTTGTGTTTTGTCTTGTCTTGTTTTGTTTTGTTTTGTTTTAAGACAGAATCTCACTAAGTAGTTTAGCTGACTTTGAAGTAACTGTAGCCCAGGCTGGCCTCAAACAAGTATTGAGATTACAGGCATGCACCACCAAGCTTGGCTTATTGCAGTTTTCATGTGTTTGTGCAATTAGTCATCATGTATTGTTGTTGACTGAGTTTGTGGGGCATGACACTACAAAACTGTAAAAGTATTTTAGTTAATGTAACCAAAACTGCAAATGCAGTGGTGATAAAATTTAGAGTACATGGTTTTTGAATAGTTGTCTGCTTTTATAAAAATGAATTTTTAGAATTATAAATATAATGCTTACTTTGCATACTTTTTTATCTTTTTAAAGCAAAATTTTACTGTGAAGTTCAGGCAGACCTTGAACTCACTTTGTAGCTCAGGCTGGCCTTGAACTCTCAGTGATTCTCTTGCCTCAGCCTCCTAAATGCTGGGATTACAGGCATGTGTCACCATGCTTAGCCTTGCATACATGTTTGTCCGTTCTTTGCGTAAAATATCCCAACAAGCATTGCAGTAGGAAAGAGGAATGCCTATTAAAGGTGTCTTTTGACAGGATTCCAGCATTGGATAATAAACTGAATTTATAATCTTTAAAGTAATTCAATTTATTATTGTAAGATTTGTATGAAAAAATTTATTTTAGTGTCAATTCCTATTGGTAAAGGCTTGTGTTCTGTAACCCTTTTACATTCACATAAGCAATATTTATGTAGCAGACATTAAATTGATATTGAATTGTTCTGGAATTTAAGCTACTCACAGAGCCATGCTTATCTATTTGTACTTGTGCTTTATGCACTGGTAGATGGTAGGTGCTCATCAAAGTACTTGTGAGGTGACTGAATGACGGCATGCTAGTTTCATTCCATTGTAAAACAAGGAATACATTTAGAACTCAACAGTAGATTTTTTAAAATGCTACAAATGCTGACTATAACTGTGTGTAATGCAGGACATTACTAACCTCTGAGAATCATAGGGACGTGATGAACTCTTTAAGATTTTTTATTGGTCATCTGTATCAAAATCTGCCATTCTTTAGAGCATTAAAAAATTTGCTTGTTTGGAAATTACTAAAGGAGACAATGAATAAATGTGAAGTACTAGAGCCATTTTTATCCAGACACCCTTTGCTTATCAGCAGTCTTGGAAGATAATAAACATGAGAACCCAGAAAATGCCAAAAGGGATAAGTTAGAGAGTAAAAGTTGCACATAGCAAAAGTTCCCCCTGCTGTCAGTTTACTGTTGCTGTGCCTTCTCTCTCCTCTTCAAAGACTTCCCCCTTTAACTGTCTCATTTTTTTTCTTGAAAATTTATACTTTGGGTATGAGTTTGTTTTGTTATTGTGTAAGCTACCAAGTTCAGGGAATGCAATAAATAATTTTATCTGTATTCAGTGTTGAAAGACTTCCTTGATGTTCAAGTTTTAGCTTCTTTTGTATAAAATGCCAAAAATGAAGGTGTTAAAATTTAGTGTCTGTGAGCTATATTTAAATTGGAAAATATATATAAACTAGTAAGTTTGTAACCCTTATTGGTATAAACTCTCAAAATTTTTGTGGTTAAACTAAACTATATGTAATGCAGGTTTATGATCCTAGTCCATACAGTCCAAAGAGATTAGTATGTAAATACTATTATTTTAAAAACACTAAGTATCTTTTTGTCTCTTTCTAGAGTCACTAAGTTGGTCTATGAACTGAATCCTCTATAAACAAAGCTACAATAAAACTTTCCTCCTTTAACTTTGGGTGTCAGGTATTTTGTCTGAAAAATGAGGCAAGTAACTGGCACATACAATCTTGTTTATTTATATTTTCATCACAATCCTTTTTTCCTGACAAAATTTCATGTGCCCATCTCTCATTTGACTTGTATTTCCTTTCCATTCCGCTAAGAATTGATATGATTTTCTGTATAGAAGAAAACTTTACAAGCTAAAGGACTCCCTCTGTTAAGCTCTTAAAGGATGCATCAGAAATCAAAGGATACCTACTGGTATAAATTACAATCATCCTAGCATAATAGCCATAATGTGCAGTGAGGAAAGGAAGTGTACAGGTCAACCCAATTAACAAACTTTGGAACGTGTCCAAAAATGAAAGGCATTTGTTTGTTTTTTATTCATTTGTTTTAATCTCTATCATTTGCATCTTTTGTTATTTCTGGCATTTAAACAGATAGCTGATAATAGACTTCTGTAAAGCTTGGTGGATTTCTGACATATAAGTGATTGGCAATTTTGTGTGCCTCATTGCCCTCTATTAGCTCCCCTTTCTTCCCAGAGGGTGTCGTCATTAAGGGACATTAGATTCATTGCAAAGAATCTGCCTGCTGCTTGAGCCTTGTTCTGTGCCAGAAGTGCTATCATTGTGTGATCTGTCCCCTGGTCATAGTTCATATTTACATGCTCATTGAATATTGTGATGTTGGGGAAATTTGTAATTCATCCCTCAATAATGTGTATTACAGAGGGTTTTTAATATAGCACCACTATGAAAATACTACCTCTGGAAGCTAACTTGGAAATCTCCTAGTAAGATGTTTAAGCAGATAGGTACGTTTTTAAGTTTTCTTTGTTGGAAGATGCCACCTGAAGATTTCTAGTATCCAACTGTATAATTGACTTAGCTTGTAAGAGATCATTGTACCATAAAGATTTAGTGGTTGCTATAGCAGCATGAGACCACAGAACCTGTGGTCTGTGCAGGCCACTGTCACGGTGATGGGAGTTTGGTCATGGCTGGGTGCCAAGACCTGTTGAAGGCAGAAAGGCTCTTTCAGTGCCTGCAGTGCTAGACACCTGGTACCAGTTAGATCACACCTGCTTTCTGGTGTTGGTCTCTCCCTTTCCCTTCCCCTGAGCTATAGTTTAAAAAAATCACTGAAAATCAGAAATGTTTCAGACTCTGGCCCAGATCTCCATATATAATTTCTATAATCTCTCAAAAATGTGTATAAATGCTTGGGATAGTAATAAGTGGGAAATAAAGTTTCATCTACTCTTTCACTTAAATGCAGGAGAGTATCTTATTTGTCTTTGCACTGAAAAATTCTCACAGGAGCTTCTTCATACCACACACACACACACACACACACACACACACACACCCTAGGAGAACCGTGGCAGCATCCTTCAGTGCCCAAAACAGTGTTTAACACACATTAGGGGCTGGGAGGTATTTGTTAAGTATATGATCCAAAGCAAAAAGAAATGACAGCAGTATATCTTACTTTCATTTCTCATCTTCTTGGCTTTTTTCAATTATTATTTTGGTTCCAACAAACTTAAATCCCTCATTATTGTTTCAGTGATATGTTTTTGAACATTGCTCAAAAATCGTTTGGCTGTTTGTGCACACATATGAATACACTGGTTTGCTATATCCAACACAGAAATGCATACATAGTTGGTATGATTACTTGTTGAGATGGTGGTTAGGGTGAAGAATACTCTAGAAAGTTAGATTGTACCTTTAATTTGCTTGAAAGGCCCTGAGATGATTTCTTAGAGTACTGTATTACTCAAAAATAGTGTGCTATACTACTTTTACTCACATTATAGATTATTATAAATTCAGCCAGTGTGTATTGAGTACTTCCTAGATTTATGAACCTAACTGTCTCTGCCTTCAGGTTGTTTACACTGGTTCTGATCCACATAAACATCAAGCATCAGTACTGAAGCAAAACTAGTTAAAGTATCAGGTGCTTGGATCTCTACTAGTTCTCAGAAAGGAGAGATTCCTGTGACACGGAAAGTCTAGACAAAGGAACAGGTTAAGAAAATACAGAATTGCAATGTAGGATTGTGTTAATGGATGGTGTAATGAAGGGTGTGAAACAGACATCCCAGGTAATGGGATTCCAGTGAAATGAAAGGCTAGAAGTTAACATTTATGTTTGAGGAACAGCGATTCATCTACTCTTAAAGATAATGAGATATATTGTGGTAGCCATTTTGGATTTACTGTTATCTTGTTTTGAAGTCCTTTATTGTGTTCATTGTTTTGTTTTTATTCTGTTTTGTTTGATTTTTACTATGTCTGAAGTTATGGGAAGCTATTTTGAAGACGACAAGAGGCATTATGGTAACCATTGTTGATTTCCTATGATCTTGTTTTGAAGTCCAGTATGACTTAACAGTGTTTTGTTTTGATTGGCTTTATTCTGTTTTATTTTGCTTGGTTTTATTCATTTTAAACTAAAAATTACAAAAAAAATCCTCTACTCTTGTTGAAGTAGAGGTTTTATATTGGAAAGAGTGGAGATAATTTCACAAAGCTCCGACCCCGGGGGCTTCTGTTGCTGCAAAACAAAGTAATACAGTAGCACTGGGATGGCTTTGGGGTGGGTCACGGGCCTCGCTTCTCCTGTCACCCACCATGAACCATGTGGTCCTGGTTCACAGGCAGTCTTCAGGGCCATAATTTCCTGAAGAGAAATTTCACCTCCCCTGTATCATACAGTGGTAGTGCTGGTATGCCCTCTGCCTATGGGCCATCTTTTCTCTGTACATCTGTGTTTTAACATGGCATGTCTCTCTCTTATAAGAATACTAGTCTTAGTAAGAGCTCAGATATTCCAGTATGCCTATATCTTAATTTGATTATTCTTTTCAAAACCCTATTTCAAAATAAACCATATTTATGTGTACTAGACCTTATGACTTCAACATTTCTTTTTGGGCACCCAATTCAAGCCATATTGGGCATTTGGAATAAATCTGTGTGATACTTAATTGTAATATTTAAACTTAATATATTGTATTAAAATAATGAAGTTACTAGACAAAGTGCAGAAACACGAAACTTTTACATGGTTATCAAGTATGAGTATTGTAAATGTTAGTTTTAAAAGCCAAATTCTATTTTTTGGTTTTGTTAAGGGCTAATTTATTGTTGGCTATGTCTGAAGTGAATTGTCTTGAGATAAAGGCTTCATACAAGTACACAGACTCTGCTTATAAGTTCAGTTTCTGGCAGAAAGGAATGCTCCATTTGAAACACTAGACTTCACAGGCAAAAAGGATTAAAGAACAGTTAAGGAAATTCTGTAAGGGAAATTGTGATCTAATTTATGATCATGGAGTCCCAATTAACTTCCTTGGAAGTATTTGTGATAAGCATTATCTTTCTAACATTTTTAGAAAGTGACAAATCATTTGTAAGTTCAAATAAAGAACAACAGTTTATAACGAAACTTTTTTTAAAAAAAAGTGTAAATGAATAGCGTACACATTATTACTTCTCTTTGAATTTTGGCAGTTTTCTTTAATCTAGTAAATTAAAATGGCAATATTTTAAAGCATTGATACCAGTCTCTGTAATTCAACAGCAATATGAGTAATCAATGGACCTCAGTCTTGCGTGTGAAGTACTTTGAAATCTTTTTTTCCTTGTTTATAGATTCTTCTTGATTGCATATTTTAGTTATTCAGAAAATCTAAAAAAGGAAACTGTTGTCACTGACCTTCTGCAGCTAAATTTTTTTGAGTAGCATGATAGAAATAAAATCAGACCTCCTTCTCTTAGACTAATGAAACCAGATCTGGTCCCCATAACTGCAGCATCTTTATTGTGAAATTCACTCCTGTTGCATCTTCAGTCTTTCAAAGACAGTGTGGTGGTGGCTCTCACCAGCCATCCTTCGGGGCGTCTTCTCAAACCAGAATCCAGGCTGCTGAAGCCTGCTAGGATGCTGGAATTGACAGATAACATACTCTAGCCTGACTTCCTGAGGTCAGGCCAGCTTGAGGCATTCAGTGTGAGTTCATAAACAGATACCTTACCGCTCGAAGCCCTGTTTTCTCTAGAATCCCAGATACATGGGAAGATACACTGTGATTAAATATCACTAGGACTGTTTGGTATTTTGCTGTCAGAACTTGAAGACAAGCCTGGTCTCTGGCAAATGTTTTTTGTTTATCATTCCTTTTCTCTATATTGACAGACTTCTGCACTGTAACATCACAGAGCGGCAGATTATTGCAGACTTTTACAAAGTGAAATAAGATAGCTTCTAACTCCCTAAGTTGTTTGATGAAGATAATGATGATGATGATGATTAAGTCATTTAGTAGTTAAGCTATTTTATTGTCTGGAAATTAAAAATCATAAAACTAAATTAAAACATTACACTAGTTTTCTGATTTGAAACTATTATTTTATCAGAATTGCAAAAGTTACCAGCCCTGGGACACAGTAAACTTTTTAATTGCTACTGTCTGTACACATTCACAGAAAATATTCTATAGATCATGAGTTAACAAGCTACTGGCAAAGGGTCAACTCTGTCTTGCTGTCTGTTTTTAAAATACAGTTTTATTGGAACACAGCTATATTTGTTTACATATTGTTTCTGGCAGGTTTTGCCCTAGTTAGGCAGAGTTGAGTAGTTAACACAGCATCTATATAGCCCTCAAAGCTTAAGATATTACTGTAATATTACAATACTTAAAATACTGACTATTCTGGAAGGACATTTCCAGTCAGCTAATATAGCCCTGTTTAACAGAGTAACCATTCAGGACAGATACTGTTTCTTTTTTCTTGAAAGATTAAGGACAAGTTATTACAGTTTCTGAGACTATCATAAAGATTATCACCCTGAAGGTCAAGAATTAAAAATTTCTGCCATATAATTAGTGTCTTCTTGTTTTAAGCCAGTTTTCTCATCAGTTTCCTGTAAACCTGAACAAAAATTATTCAGTATCCTAATCATTAAGTACTTGAATGGCTGAAAACTAAATAAACACACTAATTAACCTTTTCGGGGGGTTGGGGGTAGAGTTCAAGATGGAATTTCACAGTAGGAAAAAGGCATTTTCCTTCTTTGGTATTTTGCATCTCCTTTTTCAGCTGCACTCTTCTTCCTCCTGCTAGCTCCCAGCCATTCCACCAACAAAGTGTTAACATTTTTATACTGCTAAAGTGTTAACTCATAACTAAACTTGTGTTCTTCCTAGGCCTTTCTTTTTTCCTTCAAAATAACAAGGCTACTAATCCTGGCAGAGTTAGGCAAGTGATGGTTCATTTAATGGAAAATTTGCATTTTAATACAAAATATTTTGGCTACCTCCTTCTTTGAAGTTAGTAAATAGTCTTAATGTACTATTGTGCATTGTTGAACTAGATTATTAGAACTTTAAGAGGCACTAGTTTTCTTTGCACAACTTGGAAGGATTTAATGAAATATTTACATTTCCTCATCGTCTTTTAAGATTGGATGTGATAAATATGGAATCCAAAGGAAAGAGTACTTTCTGACCAGTGCATTCTTTATTTTGTTCTAGAATTCATTACCCTAGTCTGGAATGTCTAATTCTACAAATATTCTTTAATTATATCTCAGCACCTGAACATTTGCTGACCCTTTGGTCCAACACTGCTAAGTATTATTCAACTGCTAGTGGTCCACAAAATTGCTATTTATACTTTACATCTTTGTGGTTCCTTATAGTTTTGTAATTTGAAAAGCATTTCTTCCTGTCATCTCTGAATCTTCTACATGTTCATCAAAGCACCCATTATATATGTGAAGAAAATCTTCCCCATAGACTGGTGATGAAGGAGATAGAATTATCTCAGTTTTTATAGGGAGAAACTTAAACAGAGGGAGGTTAAATAACTTGCTATGACTAAAAATCAGGTTCTTCTGACGGTCTGTCTGGTGGTTTTTCTTTGAAACCATAGCTACATGTAAAATCAGAACATTTTCTTCAGTGTCCTGTATGTGCCAAATCGCTAGTATTTGGTTGTATATGTTAGTGAAGTTTCTTAATACCTCCTAACTTTGAATAATGTACATTTGGATTTGATGGATCACTCTAAATTTTTGCTTTTGGGTCATTTGGCCTTTTATGATCCTCAGGAATTTGATGTGACTTCCCAAAACAACAGTTGTGGTTTGAAATGTTTTAAAATATCATAGCTCTGATATCTGGAGCATATCCAATTTTTCCTAATAGTTGTACATATTTTAGTTTCATTTTTTTCTCCTTCCATTATGACTGGAACTTGCTCCACACAACTATTACCATCATAGTAAAGAAAACACAGCTAGGTTTTTATGCCTCCCAACAGAGAAAAAACAATTTGTTGGTTATACTTTTTTTTAAAGCATATTTAAGCACTTTGAAATATTTATCTTATTTCACAGACTTAGATTAATTTTGAACCTTCCCCTAATTTATTTATCTGGATACATGTTTAGCTTATTGACTCAATTTTTTCTGGATTTCATTTTGTCATTTGTATCTGTAGTTTTTGACATTGTGTCTTGTCTTTATAGCTGGCAGGGGAGGCATATAGGATTAATTTGCTGATTATCTGTAGTGTTTCTTCTTTCAACTGGAGTGCCTGTCACTTAAGCATGTTCCATTTAACACTTTATTAATAAGTTTGATATATTGCTCTATAATTGTTTCTTGTGTTTCTACTTCCTCATGCGATTTTAATTAACTGTCCTAGAGGGCACAAATTATGCCTTTACACATCCTTTGTAAAGTTCTCAAAGAAGAAACCCAAGAAAGAATACACAGGATATGTCTTAAAATGTGTGCAGTTATTAAGTTTTTCAACAAATACTTACTTCAACATTTAGTGTTTAGCATCCACTCTGTTAATGGTATATCCAGTGGGCTTACGCTTCTGAGGAGGTTCAGAACAATAAACTAGGTAATCCAAGGTGGGGTGGTGATTGATATGACTATGTGACCTCTGTTTATAAAGAAAGATCCTTATTGAGGTGTCTAAGATGATGCCCTTTGAAATCAGAAGAGACCTAAAGGATTAAATAAAGGTTGGAAATACATAGCAAGAATGAGGAAGGGTAGAAGGGTTTGATCAGGTTGGTCATTTGGAAGAAGACCTCGCTATGTGACTAGAGGGTACAGCACTCATTACAATTAGATCATAGAGTTTCAGGGAGAGATGGTGGAAGTGACAGAGATCTGGGGTTGCCTTATTAAGTTTTTTTGTTTGTTTGTTTGTTTGTTTTTTTGCTTTTGCTTAAGAACAAAGGTTCTTTTAAAGCCAGAAGCAGCACAATCAGATTTGCACTTAGGAGTCCTCTCGCTGTGCTGCAGAGGATGATTTGGAAAAGAAGAGCTTTCGGGAAATAGTAGTTCACTGAGTAATGGAGGGTAGAGATGAAATCTGAACAGGATAGGTTAAGTGAACAGATTCAAGAAATATTCACCAGAGTGAGTCTTTTAGAATTATTGGATTATAAGGAAGAGGTGCAGTAAAACAGAAGGCAACATGGTCAGTGGCAATTGGAAGTTCTTCAGCTCTCTGCTGCTCCCCCATTCCTTCGTTACTGACTTTAGGCAATCATTCATTTTGAGCTATACTGTTTATGGTCATAAAATAAATACACTTGGGCCCAGTAGACACTTACATTAAATTTTAGTATTTTCTATAATTTCTCTAGGAAGACTTTTAGACTATATGTTATATTTTGGAGATACTCTATGTTAAAAGACTAAATGACATAGAGTATATAAAATGATGATAATGAAAAGTCTACTTTATTTAATAATTCAAGAAATCACAAATATATGACCTATTTTTCAAATAAGTTAACCATCAGTAAATTAGTGATATATCCAGTAAGCAAAAAAGAAATAAATATAAATTTTCAGTGTAGAACTACGCATCCATTGCCCAATCTTAAAATAGACACAAAGTGTAAAGTAATGAAAACACTTATTAGATACACACATAGCTTTGAGTAGTTTCCAGGGCCACCAGGAACAATTTATGGTTGCCTGGAAGAGTAGGAGTCAGTAATGAAACAAGTTACCACTTGGGAGCTATGCTTCTTTGACAGGGTTCACCACTGATCAGTAAACATGTGTCATGTGCCCGGTTCTTTGTTTCCATCCTCATCCATATTTTTCCCCTTTCTTCTTCCATGTCTTCTCTTCCTTCTCCTTTTGTTCTAATCTTTTTTTTTTACTAGATCTCTCTTAAATTCTTGAATTTGAAAAGTTCTCCTGAGATATGTAAATACAACTGAACTGACACTTTGGTTTTGTTCTCAGCTCCATGAAAATAAGTTCTATAATTACGAATTTGCCATCTTCCTGGATCTTTGTTTCTACATTTGGAAAATGAAAAGGCTGAAGAAGATTACTGATAAAGGGATTAATACCTATGATACTTTTAGCCTGTTTTTTTTTCTTCTTCCTAATCCTGTACATCCAAGGGATAACTATAAGTAATGGCAGCAGCCCCAAGGGACAGGGAGAAGCAGCCTAGTACTAAAAATTCCATGTTATATTAGAATCTACTCATAACTCAGAAAAATTGGCTTTTCTTAACATTTCTTCTCTCCATTTCTTGTATTGTCATTTGGTTAAGCAAACAGATGTTTGAATTTATTGTTTGTGCTTCGTGTGTGTGTGTGTGTGTGTGTGTGTGTGTGTGTTGCAGTGAATGAAATGGGGTAGTTGCTCAAGAGGGAAGAGGAGAAATCACAAAATGTTTCACTACAAATAATTCTGCCTCTAGGGACATAAAACACAGATTTCCTTACAATGACTGGACACCCCACACATACACACCCAGCCTGTTTTGTAACCTTATGTTCACGTTTGCCACCAGGTACTGCTCTTAGCATATTTGTGACCTCTCCCTCCACTTCTAACATACAAGGGGTAATTGAAAAACATGGTAAATGTATAAATTTATTAAGTAACAGACATGCTGACATTCATCCTCCTCAGAATATTCCTTGTTTTGAACTTACTTTTGAATTTACCCCATTATTCTTGCCACTTTCCCTTTCTAAAAAAATTAAATCATTGTTTATTTAAATTCTATTACATTTAATTCCCCATGTCTTATAAAATCTTCCCACCTTCTAAAGCATTGTTCTTTTTCAACAATGTCTTTATAAGATTTGATCAAAAATGTGGTGAATGCTGCTACTGCCATTTATCTGAATGGCAGCTTGCAAACACATTACCGTGTGTCCTTCTTGCCCTTATTCACTGGGTCTGTTATATTAACCATATGACTTCTGGCTCTTATTCAAAATCAAGATGATGATAAACGGTAAAAGTTTTTAATCAGCTCAGGACATCGAGGCAGCCACAACTCAGGACATTCATAAAGAGGACTTGCAGGAAGACCTTCAGAAAGTGGCAAGAATGATGGGACGACTGTGTTTGAGGGGAGGTATTTTGAAAGGAATTAATGGCAATGTGTCTCTTATTGTAATAAGTTTTTTATTTAAACACATTTTTTCCCCGATAACACCTTGTTATCTATCCTGTTAATATCCACTCTTAAGTTCATTCCTTTCTGGAAAGCTGATTAAGTTCACTTTGGATTACCAGTCACATTCATGCCCTATGGACCTCATTAGCTACTCTTTAAAAATACATTTAAAGTAGATTGAGACACAAAGTAGAAAAATAGCAAGTAGTTTTGTATATAATGTAGTATTTATGGTCATAGTTTCATTATATATCTTAAATATACTAGAAATAGGGTGCGTTTTCACATATTGACCTATTCAGTATCTAGATGAAAGACATGAAAAATAATCCTTCTGCTATAAAGTCACTTAACCTGACTTGTTTTCTTTCACTGAGATTGCCCTGTCTTACTGAAGTTGATCCCAGTTTGGAAACTGGCCTATCGAATTTAGCAAAATGGGTCTTAAAAGGATTATTAAAATGTAATCATTTGAAGCTATTTCAGAAAATGTATTGCTTTTGCTGTGATAGTAAAATGGCAATTTTTTTGCTTATGTCTATTTCATATAAATTTAATTATAATATAGTTTTGATAAGGCTGCTTTAGTCTACTTGTTGCATTTCAAATTGTAAATATATCTTTGGACCCTTGTATACAAAAAGGATCCAACGGATGTTGGATTTGGTGATTTGGCCAAAGTAATCTTCGCCATCTACCACTCTAGCAAGAAAATGACTCCTGTGTGTAGGACATAAAGCAAATACTTTTCATTAACCATCAGTTCTTTAGCCACGTCTGCTTTGGTTTCTACAAAAGATGTGATGATATAAATTCAACAGTTTCTCCTGTTTCTGAAACGTAAGATTGGAAGTTGCCCTTTGCAGCTTTCCCTTTGGAATGTTCCTTTGAGCCAGCTACATTAGGATAACTGGATTGCACTCTTTTAAGGAACAAATCCGCAGACCTAATTTATGTTTAGCAAAATTATGGTTGTAATAGAGGTTTGTGACTTCGTGGAATGTAGTACAAAAGAGTTGGATGACTAAGGAGACCTTCAGTGTGCACTTTTGAATGCATATGTTTGCAGTGAATAGTGTCCCAAGTCTCAACTGAAGTCCACTAGATAGAGTGCTGAGGATTTTTGTCTGTCTTGAACCTTGCAAACAGTAATGGTTTTACCTCTTCTCTTGTCCCTCTCTCCAGCCCCACAAGGTTCTCGTTTATTTACGGTTGTCAAACGTTGTGATCGATGGGCTCACCCTACAGTAACAAGTTCCTTAGTGATTTTAACGGTGTACATTGGGGTATCTCCGTTCCTCCCGTGACCTCGGTGGACTGATTGGGGAAGTCGGACGCGTGACTAGGTCTCAACACTGTCCGCTAGAAAAAATACACCATTGTTATGATGACAACTACGGGGAGGGTGGTGATGGCCTTTGGGCCGAAGCACTGTGACACACCCAAGCCACAGGGCGGCAGGGAGGCGGTGGCACCTGCGAGGAGGCGGGAGTGGGGCGGGACCGGAGAGGCGGGGAGCGGGGCGGGGCCAGAGGAGAGGGGTGGGGCCGGAGGGAGGGGAGGGGAGGCCGGGGCCGGGGCGGGGTCGGCGGTTGGAAGGGGTGGAGTCGCCCTTGGAGGCGGCCGGGCCCTGGGTCCCGAGGCCGCCGCGCCCTATCGGCCAGAACCCAGTGGCCCCGCGGAGCCGGCGCGCTCCCGCCTGCAGGGGGAGGGCGGACCGGGAGCGGGACCGGCCAGGCCGCGGCGGGCACTGTTTCTCTTTCACTTTCCTTCGGAGGCCGGCGCGCTGGCGGGCGGGGATCGGCGGCCGCCCGGGGTAGGTACCGGCGGGCTCGGGAGCGGCCGGGCGCCCTCCCCGCGCTGCCGCCCAAGTGTGCGCCCCGGCGGGAGCGGCGGTGCGGGACACCTGCCGCCGTCCGGAGTCCGGGCGGGGCGCCCCGGGCCGGGGGCGCCGGCGGCGCTCGGGAGCCGCTCCCTGCGCTCGGGCGGCCCCTGCCGGCCTCGGGCCGGGCCCGCGCACCTGCCGAGCCGGGCGGGCGGCCGCGCGGGACCGCGGGAGCGCGGAAAAGTTCCGCCGCCGCCTCCCGCCTCTTTGGGCTGCCTCGGTGACAGCGCGCTGTGCGCGGTCGTAGTAGCTCCCTGGCCGGGACCTTGCGTTTCCTCTTTCGGAGACTTGCTCTTGCTCTGGAGTTTCAGAGCAGACCTGTGGGAGAGGAGCGGAAACCCTGGCGAGGGTAGTAAATGCTTCCCTGAGGGTCACAGAGGGCCACCACCCCGATATCCTGGTTTGTTTCTGTCACACCCCTAACACTATTTCCCTCCGCACACAACCTGTGCCCTGTACGTTCGCAGTAGGTGCAATAGCTTAATGGAATACAGCAGTGGTTTTTACCTTTGTGGTTATTTTATACTTACATGTGAGTTTAACGCTATAGTAGAGGAAATGTTCTTGTTTATAGAATGAATTTAGGAAATATATCCCCTTTCATGTGTTTTCTGAGAAATCGACTTCTTTGTAAGAAACTAAAAACTTTTCCACAACTCCCATACTAAGGGCGCCCTGCATGTTAGGCAAGTATTCTGCCGCTGAGCTATGTCTTCAACCATTTTAATCCTTTGAGATAGTGTCTTGTTAAATTGTCCAGGCTGAGCAGGAGCTTGAAATCTTCCTGCCACAGCCTTCAGAGTAGCTAGCATTACAGTCATTCACGCCACACCAGGCCTAAAAGTTTTTTAGAGTAACCTAATGTGCAAGCCAACTGTGCTAAAAGTTGCGAGAAAATTTGTGATTTTTTCTTTTCATAGTGTTTGCTGGCTATGTGTTTAGTCCTCACTTCTAGGAAGCCGACGCTGTTATTTTCAATTTTACAGGTAGAAAAACCATCAGACTCGGGAAAGTAACATTGTTAAGTTATATGTCCACTAAGTGTGGCATTTCTCTCAAGGACTTTTTAATCTGATAGAAGAATGAATTTATAAATCAAAAGGAAAATAGAGAAGAGTTAACAAGGAAGTGATTACACTGAAGATAGCATTGGAGAAGGATTTTGAGGGATAAGTGGGGTGCAGAGGAGAGGAAGCACTTGTTGAATGGAAGAGAAACTGCAGAGTTAGCCATGGGAGGGGATTTATTCCTTCAATTTGCCTGAAGAAAGATATCGAAGAATATTTTAGGGTCAAGGGAGGGTGTCTGTATGTAACATGCTGAGTAACTTAAAGGTCTGTCTTCTTTCTTCTGTTTGTAAGGCAGGAGCACTGACATTCTTTTAGGAGACCCAAATGTGATAGGATAGAATAAACATGATACCAAAATATAAGATGGACTACAGGTGGAAAGGTACTATGCAAATAGGATGGTTGTGCATGGAATAGAAAAGGACATCAGCTTAATTTGCCTATAGCCTGGGTGTGGGATACAAACTTGAAATAGTGAGCTATTTGATAGGGAGGATAATGACTTTCAGTTTTTGAATCTTTTAGCTTGCAGTATTAGCAGAACTCCTGAAGAACAGCCAAGCAGATAGTTAAAGCACATTGCAAGACATAAAGCTGGAGCCAGTAGCTTTGAGTATCAGTATGGAGGTGACAGTTGAAATTCCATGACTGAATGAATCTATTATTGTTTTGAATTCAAGTTTTGCATATTTACAAGGTTACTGTAAAGAATGTGTTCTGTTTATTTATTCAACCAATTTAGAATGTGAAATTTGCTAGTAATGTAATGGTATTACTACAGTATGTGGGATATGACACATGTTTTCTCATCTTTTTAAAATGATTTTGGAAGCAGCTATGGGAAAGCAGAACCACCAAAAGGAGTGATGAACAGCAGTCTCATGATATATCTGGATGTTAGTTCTCATGTCTCAGAATATCGTGTTGGGAACCGCTGCACCAGCTCCTGGGATTGGACTTTTCATCCACTTACTGCCCCGCTTTGCCTGAACTGCTACTAAGCCAAGCTAACTGCGAATGGCTACCCAAAGGAAACACTTGGTGAAAGATTTTAATCCTTACATTACCTGCTATATTTGTAAAGGGTATCTGATCAAGCCAACTACTGTGACAGAATGCCTCCATACCTGTAAGTATTCTTCTATGTCATCTACTTGGCAAAAATGTCTCCTATATTCATTCTTGTGAGACTACCATGTTTTGTTTTTATCTAGAATTTTAACTTTAAAAAGAGTGTTTAAAGAATTGTATTTAATTTTCAGAATATTTGTCAGTGGGATACTAGTGGCATGAAATTTTTGTTAATTGAATCTCAGTACACATATAGTTGATTTTTATCAGATTGTAAAATGTTCTAAAAATCATAAGCATTAAAAAAAGTCATAATAAGCATTGCTGGTTGTGACTTTTTAAAAAGTGAACTATTTTAGGGTCTTTGTTTTAAAACATTATAGTAAAAGAATTAATCCATGGAAAGGTTTGTAGGATGTGCATACTCAACTCATTGGTTCTCAAGGTATAATTCCCAGACCAACAGCATTAGCATCTACATCCTCTGAGAACTTGTTAGAAATGACAGATTACCAGCTCTACCGTAGAATAAGAAACTCTGGGAATGGACCCAGCAGTCTGTATTTTAAGGTATTCTCGGGTGATTCTAAAGCATGTTCAAGTTTGAGAATCACTGCTAACTATGTCGTATCTAAGGAAATTTGACTCTTAGTTGTCTCCCTGGAAAAGGAAGTATGTTTGTATAGCCACTTGTTTTGTTTTGTTTTGCTTTGCTTTGCTTTTTGAGACAAGGTTTTATTATGTAGATCACACTGGCCCTGAACTCACTATGTAGCCCAGGCTGCCCTCAAAGTTGCAACAATCCTGCCTCAGCCTCTCAAGTGTTAGGATTACAGGCATGTGCCATTATGCCTAGCCCTTTTTATAGCCACTTATGCTAAGATTATATATGTTTTACACCAGTATAATTTTCTTTTTATTTCAATGAAAATTATTCCAGTAGGCTACAGTTTAATGCCTAGAAAGTATAACAAAATAGATAGTTTATATACTTGATTGCATTTTACCTTTATAATAAACTTGGAAAAGTCTGCAGTGGGTTTAGGGAGAGAGAAGATATATAAGATTATATTCATTTTATGGTTGTAGGAACTAAAAGTTAAATAACTGTCCTGGTCTCACAGGTCAATGGACCTGAATTCAGTTCCAAAGCCCATATACTTTCTAATATAGTATGGTATCTTTTTTCTTCTTTTCTTTTTCTTTTCTCCCCCTTTTCTTTTTTTCTTTCCTTCTCTTTTCTTTCCCTTTCTCCGTGTTTCTTCTTTTTATGAACTTTCTCATTTTGCATCTACTGAACTGACATATTATACCTGTAGTTTTAATAAGGTTACAAAATAGAATCACCTGGAAGTAATTAAGATGGTAAATTTATTTTTCTACAATAAAAAAAAATACAATTTCCCAGGGAGCTCTTTACATATACACCTGCTAGGACCTTATTGGAAAGGTGTGATGGGTTCTCTAGTGAGGCCTAGTGATGTGTATTTTAGAAAGGCAAACAGTCCTGCTATGTTAATGTATGCTTCTGTGGGCATTACTGGATCATGCTGTTCAAGTAGCAGTTAACTATGAAAAAATGTTCTATTAATTTGTCATTGCCTTATATCATTATTTATATGAACAGATATTAACTATCATTGAACACATATTTATTGATTATCTACTGTGTGTTAAGCACTGTTCCAGATATAGAAGGTGTAGTAATACTCAAGATAATAAAATATCTTTGCCCCAAAAGTTTATATTCTAGCAGAGGAAACTAATAATAAATATATGTCATATTAGTAATAAATTCCACAAAGAAGAATAAAACTAAAGCTATAAAGGAAAGCATGAGTTATTTTATATGGCCTGTCAGGGTCAGCCTTTTTACTATGAGGATCTTTGAACAAAAATCTGAAGTTCTATGGATTTATGGGAAGAACACACTAGGCAAAGGAACAAGCAAGTACTGTACATAGGCCTTGACATAGGAATACTCTTCGCAGGTTCAAGAAGCAGCAAATCAGATCACTGATGTGATTATCACTGTTTATCACCGAGAGATTATAGGGCCTTCACCCAGTTAGTAAGATGTGTGAATGGAGGTGAGGAGTGGTTAAACTGTAGCTGTTTTGGAGGAAAAGCCGATAGGATGTGGCTTCTCTAGAGTGGGGACTTCATCTTATTCTTCTGTGGTTCTCTTGAACTAATCATAGTACCTGGATATGATCTACAATCTGATTTTTTTTGTGTGCTGTTTCTAATATTTCTGCATTGTTTTTATATTTGGGTCTCTAGCAAAGACAGCCAACTCTAGAATATAACGTAAAGCAAAGCACAAATTCCTTCATTTCTGTAACTACAGATTTTATATATGACCTTCTGAAAGAAAATTTTGAAATGAAATCCCAATCTAAATGTTACTTTTTGGAGGAAAAGCAAAAGATTATATAAATATATATAATTAGTTGATAAGCAAAGGTTATTTTTATATTCTCGATTGCAATTTAAAGCCAAAACAAATAAATGACAATTTAATTACAAAAGTCATTCTGGTCTCAAAGATCCTTTACAGTCAGTAATCCCCTACACTGAGAGAATTACCATGGCAGCATTGTGGTTAAAGTACAGTGGTAAATCACAGATGAGACCTTTGTCATCCACAGAGAATCCAGAATAATAGATGATGAAGTCAGTTACTCATTCTAGTGCCTCACAGTATCTTGAGGATTCTGTAGCACTAAGCTTTGTGCACTCCCAGGTTCTTGGATTTCTGTGTACCTTTTTATTGTGTTTAATATTGAGGCTAATAGGCAAAAACTTCCCCCTTGCAAAATGTTTTCTCTTTTGTACTGATAAACACTGGTATGTTTATCAGTAATCATGAGTTTTGTCTCATTTGCCATGATTTTTTTTTTGCATAATTAGGACAGATACCAGAGGTACTGTGATTTGAAATGGGTAAAATGGCCATAGGAAGTGACATTTGATACCTTATAGTATTTATAGATCTTTGCTTTAACTGTATAAAATGGATATTGTAAAGGTGAAAGATTTATATGATTTGAAGAGAAACCAGAGAATAATAAAATAGATATTGCATTAAAATAACTGCACAAAAGTTAAAGTTGCATGAAACTACAAGCATGAATTGAATAAAAAATGAATAAACACAGGTCTTTTTTTCTGGCCTGCAGAACTGGGGATTGAACCCAAGTTCTCATGCAAGCTGGGCAAGTGTTCTATCATTGAACTGCATTCCCATCCCATTTTATTTTTGAGACAAGATTGCACTGAGTTGTCCAGGCTGATCTCAAACTTGGAATCCTACTCCTTCAACCTCCCAAGTACCTGAGATTATAGGTGTGTGCAACTGCACCTGGCAAAACTAGTTCAAGATATGAAAACTTATTAAGACAATGAAGATTCTAGTTTTACTATTAAAGTGAGAAATATATAAGAAGTGAAGCTTTATTGTAAGCCAAACCAGATATGAAATCCACCCTCTGAGCAGTTTAGTTAAGAATAATCAAGATAAATATGTAAATTCAGATGGCAAAAAGTGCAGTGAAGATAGAAACAGTGATGTAATAGCAGGTGCATGTCAGGATACTGGAACAGAGTAGAATGCAAAAGAAAGAATAGAATGTTCTGGAAGTCCTAAAACCAGAGATACTGGGCTACCTCAGACAGGATCAGTGGAGGTGCAGAGAACTGCGTTGCAGTGGGAGGTAGGAACCATCCCTGCTTTCATACCGATAAAGTCCACGTTCTCTCCAGTTACTGTGCACATGCACTTTAGCTCTGTCTCTCTCTTGCTCAAGCCACATAGATACCTGACAGACCTGTGGCTATAGTGATAAGGGCCCAAGGGCTGTGAAAGAAAAAGGGGAAAACTCAGTCTTCTAAAGGAAGGACACTAGATGATGGAATGCTGCTGACCTAGGCTTCTGGCATGGAGGTGCAAAAAGTCACAAAAGCCACACCTTTAACAAGACTCAAACTTCACCTACTAATACCACATCCCTCATGTAGGTTAAGGCATTTAAAAAATACATAAAATTTTTAAATGAATTAAAAATTCATTTAAAACGAATTTTGCTTTAAACCATCACTTAATGCTAAATGAACTAAATTCTCATTTACAGTGGTGAGATAATTTTAATAACCTGACCAAAGGAAAAAAGTGTTCATACAAATAATTATGTGTCAGTTACTTTCCTAGTCACTGGAGATAGTGGTAAATAACATAAATTTGAAACTTATACTCTATCAGGAAAACTTCTCATAAGCCAAAAATTCCTACTACATAAAATATTTGGATATTTCTTTTTCTTTTCTGTGTGAACTTATCTGCTCTGATACTTCAGTGTGTACTCTTCTCCTTAGCTTCAGAATCCTGTTGGATACCCTAAACTCATGTAGAACTCAACACATCTAAGAATGACTGTATCCTCACTAGTAAAACTGTGACAAAATCCTGTCTGGTCTCTCTCTTTGATACTTCTCAAATCTGTCCCTTCTGTTCCCATCTCTATTAACTCTTCTCAGTCTTCAGGCCCTTCTCACCAGAGCTACTGCAACACATTTTTAACCTGTAGCAGAGTAGCAACATTAAAAATAACCTACTGTCTTTATCACTGACACTCTTCATCCTACCCAAAATTTTCCTAAAGGTACTCTGTTGCTCTTTGGATAACAAAGCAATTTAGCTATCAATGGTTTCTTTCCATTTCTTCTTCCCTGTCATCTAACATGCATATATGCAGATACTTAGTTCAGCTGTTTACTCTGCTTGCTTAACTAGTTTCCTTCTGTGCCCAGCTAGCAGTTACACATCCTTAAAACTCATCCCCCCATGGTGTCCCACCAGATGCTCACACAGCCAGGGTTTGGGTTAAGTGTCCCTCTAGTAATTGGTACTTGAATGCTCAATGAAAGTTTAAATGAACAAATGAATGGCTAGTAAGTTGGTAATTTTACTGTGTGTTTTTCCTTTTAAAAATTTAAATACAGTAGTAGATAACTTAAAAGGCATGTGGGAAATTTTGGTTATGGATTGATGAATTTAGAAAAACTGTCCTCTAACAGCTGTAGACATCTCATGAGTCTCAGAGAAGGAGTGGACTCTAGACTGGGGACTGGAGATTGATAGTCCTGTTGAGGGATGCTGTACTCTTGCAGTAGGGTTCTGCACAGAGTGTATTTTCTGATAGTTGTGGAGGTTTTTGACTTAAAATTAAAGACTTTGTCCTTAAATTAAGGATGGAGGAGCTATGTTTCAACAGCTCAAGTGTGATGAGTGCAGTGCATTGGTTCTTGATTCTTTTGTGGACAGCAGACCTTTTAAAATCAAGATTTTCTTCTTTCTGTCCTTTAAAGCTTGTGGCAGTAATGTCTTACCTCAGCATGAATTCTTTGGAAAAACACATTGTATTTATTTTTAACATGTTATACAAAGAAGAATTCATTGATAAATATAGTTAATGTTACAGTTGGGATTCTTGGTTTTATGTGGTAATATGTAAAAATGAAGGAATAAATTAATTGTGTAGTACTATTGTTTCTGAACAAGTATTATATATACATAACTACTTAAGGCACAGAGAACTCATGATGGTTTGATATAAAATCTTATGCTGTGTACTCTTGTTACTCAAGCTGCAGTTTCCAGACTAGCAGTGTCACCTGGAAACCTCCTGGAAGTGTAAATTTTTGGGCTTCACTGCATATCCACAGAATCAAAATTTCTAGTAAAGGCCAGAAATCTGTAATAATAAGCCCTGCAGGTATACTGTGGTACACTAAAGTTTGAGATACGCTCTTTTAGACCAGACGCTTATAATACTATCATCTCTTAAACCAGCCAGTTTGTACTTTTAATTGTTTTAACTAAAATAAATGCTAAGAAACTATTAAAACGGTAGCTGCTGTTTCACATTCGTCATGGGGAGTCGTGAGTTTTGCATTCATTGTCTTGTTTAACCAAGAGCCTTTCTAGGTAGCTGGTATTATTTAATCATTCAACAAAAGTTTATTAACACCTACATGTGCCAACCATTATTCCAGCCAGTGGGACCACAGCAATTAATATAATAGGTATGGTCTGTAGGTTTCTAGATCCTGTATCCTGTTAGGTGAGACAGGCAATAAGCAAGTAAAGACTAACATTTAAGATTGTTTATATAACAAGTGCTATGAGGTAAAATGAAGGAGAGAAAGATCTTTCTTGGAAGTTACATTTGTGCAGAGACCAAAATAATAGGAAGGAGCAACTACAAAAATGTTTGAGGAAAGAGTACTTACCATTGCTATCCAGGCTTTTTCACAGAGACAAGTCAGAAATGTTAAGGAACACAGCCAGTAAGTGCTAGGACTGATTTCAGAATTCTGCATAACTGACTCAGGCCCATCTGCAAAATACATTACAGCATTTCACTAATTTTCTTCTTTCTTTGTTCTACTTAGCTTTATTTTCTAAATTTTCTTTAAGGACCATGTTAAGTAGTATATAGAGAGAAGCAGAAAGCCTCCTCTGTGTTTTCTTCACTCTCTGACAGTTACAGTGTACCCAATCAGTATCTGAATGTGTTATTTAATTCTGAATGAATAGCCATTATAATGAAGAAAAAAGACATAAAATATTTCTAATACTGTATTATTCATATTTATTTTAGGGTAAAAAAACTTTCAGAATAAAAATCAAATACTTGAATAGAAATTATGTTTATAGTATTAGTAGTTGCAAATATGTTTTTGGTTGTGCTAAAAATGAAATTATTGGCATACCGTAATATTTTGGCAGAAACTGGTCATTCACTCATTAATGTGTTTATGGTATTCATTTGTATGACTGCCTTTAAAATAGGAAAAATTACGGATTTTAAACAACTGAGGTATCACTATTACTAGTAGTAATTTAATAATTAATGAAGTATGTGGTTCAGTTAGTTTTTGACATTGTACTTTAGTAAGTGAGGACTGTTTAAATAATTGAACAAAGCATAGACACTAATGGACAAAACTAGGGGATAATAGAAGCTAAAACCTGAAATTATTTTCTTTATTGACCTCTGAGAATAAATAACTTAGAGGGCAGTATGAGGACTGACACCAATGTTTGATAAAAAGTATATAATTTAAAATACAAAAATATTCAAGATTAGAAATTTTGCTGAGTATGCAGGTACGTTTGAAAGTATAGCACAAAAGTTAAATGTTAAGAACAAGTACACTCTAGCCTTGCAGAAGTGACAAAATTTTCTTTTAGATACTTTGAGACTTTTCATAACTATTGATGTTTCACACAGACTGGTTTTTAACAGACCATTACATGATATCAAAAAGTTTAAATCACTGATCAAAGCTTATTTTATCATGATGCTCATCCACTGACATTACTGAATTAATAAAAAATATCAATGTTAGATTTTAATGGTGAATGAACTCATTCTAATTGTCAAAATATTACTGGTAAACTTAAAATCTTTCCTTTCTCTTTAGTTGAAAATGTAGGATTTCCTTTGAATACTCTCACTTTTGGGTCCCCATTCAGTGCAGTTTTACTGAGCACTACTTCTTCCAGATTCTGTTCTAGGCATTTGGGACACTTGATGCAACATAGTAGACTATGAGTGAATCGTAGTGTACATTAGATACTATAGGAAAAGGGAAAGTGGTACTGGGAAAGGGAAATTGTTCAGTCAGTGAGATGTTACCGCTTAAAATAAGCTGTGTTCCTGCTAGAGTTCATAAGTGACACATGAACAAAAACATAATGTAAGGAGTGAGCTAATCAGATATTTGAAGGAAGAGTGTTTCAGGTAGAGGCAATAGCAAGATAAGAGGCTCTACGGCAAGAGTGTGTCTGGCATGTTGAGAAATGGTCCGGGGCTGGTGGGGCCAGACAACATTGAGTGAGGGAGCATTAAAAGAGGTGATGGGAATAGGCACTGTGCATGGGCTCAGTGAGCAGGTGATAAAGGTGACTTCAGGACTTCTGCTCTTACTCTGAAAGACCAATTTCAGGTAACAGTTTTGAGTACAGTAATGTATGTTATCTTTTTTATGTTTAAGCAAATCGCTTCCCAACTATTCTGTTGAAAAGAGAATTTTTAGGATGCTCCCGCAATAATCCAGGCAAGAGATGGTGATCACTTGCACAGCAGTGGTGGGAGAAGTTAGCAGACTCTGAATATATCTTAAAGGTAGATGCATACTTCCTAATGAGTTGTATATAGATCATGAAAAGAAAAATGAGTCAAGGACAACTTCAGAACGTTGACCTAAGAAGCTAGAAAGATAAAAATTCATCAGGTGATAGAGGAAAGCTTGAGGGTAGACGACCCAGGAGGTTATTTTAGGTTGCTTTTTAGAAATTTAGTGTAAGCTGGGAGATATCCTGTAGAGATGTCCACCTGGGAGTTGAACATACTAATGTAGAGGCCACTAGCATACAGAAAATATTTAAACAGTGAAAAAATGAAGAGTGAGTATCTAGATAAGAGAATAAAAAAAGACCAAGGACTGAGTTCCAGGGTACTGCAGCTTTAATCCATCAGGAAGAAAAAGTGTAAACAGTGAGATAGGAAGAAAACAAAGAGCAGAGTCCTAGAAAGCAGAATTAAACATCCAATGTCAAAGAAGGGACCCACTGTATCAAATGTGTTCAGTAAGATACTGAGGATTGTAGGTCACGCCTCATCTTATCAAGAACGTTTCAGTGGAGTTCTCAGAGTGAAAGGTTAAATATATGTGAGAAGATGACAGATTTTCATTTTCCTGATTTTAACCATTATTCTGTAAATATATAATGAAATAATTGAGATAAAAAAACAGGATTTGGCGACAGTAAGTATATGAAGCTCTGTCAGAGTTTCACATCAAAGAAGAAGAAAGAAATGTAGTGATAACTGATAAGGAAAATAGTGTCAACAGAAGTGCTTGTTTTACACAGAGGGAGTAGTAAGTGTGAATGTGAATAAGAATCTTTAGCAGGTTTTTGGATAGGTTGTGGTGGCAGGAGCTAGTGCCCTAGGTAGAGACTGGCTTTAAATAGGTGCGGTATGTGGAAATCTGGGAACAGGCCAGAACATAGTTTAGATGCTAGTAGAAGAGTAGATGTGTTTAAAGTTTTCTTATCTTTCATTCAGTTGTTTTCTTTTTTCCTTCTGTTTTCAGTAAAATAGCAAGTGAGGTCTTCAGTGGAGAGTGAGGATGGAGGAGGATATGATGGGGGTTTGAGGAGAGAGGAGAAATGTGAAGTACTGGCAAGGAGCATAATGGACTTGGGGCATTGAGTATGACTGCCTGGCAGATGAAAAACCCACTTCATGAGTTTCATGGTCATGAATTTAAGGTGAGAGACCAATCGGCATGATTGCATGTTTTTTCTCCCACATCGTCCAGTTATATTACAGAAGCAAATTATCTATAGAGAGTTGAATTTAGACAAAATTCTAGTTTAATTGAGCAAGCATGACCAAAGAAGAGAGGGCATTTTAGCCAGCTTTGTTACCATAATGCAATATCTGCCACAGGATACTTATCAAGAAGATATTTTATTTAGCTCAGAGTATTAGAGGTTCAAAGTTCAAGACTTGGTGGCAGCAATTGATTTCCCTCCTGATGAGGGCTCTGCAGTTGTCATCATAGCATGTCTGAAGCACATGTAGGAGCAACCAGTCACATCTCAGACCGGGAAGCAGAAAGGAAGGGCCTTCTCTTGTGAGAACTCCCAAGGAGGGGTCACATGAAAACTAGCATAATGCCTTTGGAGGTCATGCCTTCAGTGACTTGAGGACCTCTCACTAGGCCCCACCTCTTAAAGGTTCCACCGCCTTTCACATGAGCACACTAAGGGACCAATTCCCCTAACCAGGATTGGAGGAGCCATCAAATCATCCAAGTCATCCAAATCACAGGGTCAGAGGAGTTAGAGTAGAAGAGAGCAGATCTATCAAAGCAGGGATATGTGTGAGGAAGGGGTTATTTCAGTTGATTGTAGAAATTATATTAAAGTGGGGGATTGAGGCCCTCAGTACTCATGGAGTCCTTCCTGATTCTTCCCAGACCTTGGAGTCAATAAACCAGCCTATACAAGTGGGAATCTTTCCTAAATTCCTTGACTTGTCTCCCAGCCTTCTCAGTCTAACCCAGCCCATACATAAATCCTAGCTTCTATTTTTAAACTGGTCAGAAATCTCAATGTTGCTCCCTGTTCCTTTGTCCTAGGAGGAAAAAAGCAAAACAAAACCATCAAAACAAAAAGCAGCTTTTTTATTCAGGGGAAAATAGTACAGTTTTTCATAAAATTGCAATTAATAAAGGCCTTTGAAAGAGATATGTCTTGAATAACAACAGAAGACAAAGATACTCATTAGTTCCTTAAAATAAGTAAAACAAGGTTATACTGTCTCATGGAATGAATTCTGGAATTTTTTAAAAATTAGTAGTTTGCATGTAAGAATATGTATGAAAAGCAGGAAACTGATACATCTGTTGCACATGCACAGTTTCCTTTTAAACTGTTAGCAGATAAAGTTTTCAAGATAAAAATTATGTTTTTAAAATGAATATTGTCAGGAATGGCACATAAAGACAAGGGATATGGCTTAGTGCTGAAGCATTGACCTGGCATGTGTGGGGCTCTGAATTCAACCCTCAGCAACACACACACAATGGTATCTTAAGATAGCAAAGCACTTAAGGAATGAGGAAATAACGTGCATCTAAGTAGACAGATAAACAAAGTACTGGTCAGTCTTGGACACATACCTGCTCTGGAAAAAAAAAGAATCTTGAATGCAAAAGATGATTTTAACAAAGGAGGACAGCCATTGATTAGTTTTTTAAAAATAGCATTACTAATGAATGACATTGCCAAGGATATGAGACAAAAGACTGTTATTTCTTTATTATCAGTGATAGCAGAAATAGTATTCAAAAAAGGAAATCTGTAAATTTTGTTTTTTGTGCTATCAAAGCTGGGAAGAGATGTATATAGGCCATAAATCCAAAGTAGCAACTAATTTGTGGCCCTTGTACCTGTTGTAGACATGCCCCCAGTATTTGAGAATAGGAAGTGGGAAAGTTCTTTGATAGTTCAACTGTGAAAATCAATGCATAATAGTGTACCAACCCATGTATATTCAAAGTGGTTGGGGAGAGACAGAGTAAGCCAGCTTCTGGGCGAGTGGTTCTATACCAGCATTGGATTAAACATGAAGTTAAGGAAAAATTGCCTGATGGAAAAGTATTGGTCAGGCTTGGACACATATCTACTCTGGAAAAAGAAGCATCTTGTATGCAAAAGAGAGCAGCTCTGTTGAGGTGAATCAGTGTGTCATGCACTCATACTTAAGTTGCCAAACTATCCCTGACTGAAAATGGCTGCAGGGGATTAATACAAAGATAATAGATATTTCATGTTCCTTTAGAAAAATGGTCATCAAACTAGTCATAGTCTGATGCCATTTCAATACTTAATGTTGATTTTTCTTGTTAGGATTTTATGTTCATCCAGAAATGTGATTTATACTTGTAGCTCACATTTGTTGAATATTTACAAGTTATCAGACACTATAAGCCAGTAAATGCTACATTTCTCATTCAATTCCTGTAAGGACCTTGTACAGTATCTGTTAGTTGTATTCAGAGGCACAAAATAAGTAATTTGCTTAATGGCAGAAACTGTTTAGATCCAGGCAGCTTCCTCAGAATTATCTAGAGCAACCATGCTGTATTATCTTGGCTTCTCAAATAGCTCTGCATGACAGGTGCATTAGTCACATAACTCTTTTGATCATCTCTTGTACTGTGACAGTGACTTCCTAGTGGTAATAGTGAAATTATTTCTGATTATGGTATAACAGAAAACCAGATGCTCCACTGGGGCAGCCCAATAGGCACCAGCCAGGAAGCTGTATTTTTGTGCCCGTGCCTGGCCGTCACTTGGTCAGTGTTCTCCAGTTATTTTTTTGGCTGCATTAGTGAAAGAGCTTTGCAGAGTTAAGAGTCCTATGTGTTAATCTCCAAGATACTCTGATTTAATTGATTTGTGACGGAACCTGTGATTCCATTCTTTAAAATATCTCATTGGTGATTCTAAGTTTGAAAAAAAAACTGCTTTAGATGACACAGTGGCCATTTTTCTATTAATTTGTGCAACAGCCTTTTTCAGATGAAACAGTAAAAGTAAGGAACTCAGTAAACTTCAGACAGAAATTTAATGATGTTTATGATGAACTAAATATAAAGAGCAATTAAGAGGACTAAATGTAATTCATTCTAAGATATATTATATAGCAGATTATATTTTAGGCTGGAGCTGCATAGCCCATGAATGAATGCCATCTCTGCCTACATAGAGGGCAACTGCGGATTGCCTGCTCAGACGTTCTCTCCAGAGTTATGTTTTGTGTTCTTCATCTGTCAAAGGGGAGTAGTAACAGTCGATACTATAAACCATGCAATGCTCTGAGCCCAGGGGTTGATACTTGGTTAGCGCTCAGTAAATGTTAGCACTTGTTAAAAGGATTTTTCCAACTGGAAATACCTTTGGTGAGCCTAGCTTCATTTCTCACCCAGGTGTTTCACCAAACTCTGGTGAGAATTAGAGACTGCTTTTGGTCTCCAATCAGAGTCTTTAATTATAGACTAGTAAAACCTTTTAAATGTTGTCCTGGGACCAGTTGAGTTAACTAGAACAGCAGTTGAGCATTTAGAGAAGTTGGCATTAAATCTATAAGATATTTTTAAAATGTATTTTTCTACTGGTATAGATTTCAAATTATAAACTTGAATTCAAAGGTCAGTTTTCTGGTGAGAAGTTTTATAAGCTAAAAACAAGAGAAACTAAATGCTTATTTGTGTTTTTCCAGTTTTATTGAACTTCTGGCTTGGATTTCCTAAGGTTCTAATTTATATGAGGTTCTACTTTATTTAATGACCTTTAAAAACCACTTGGGTAATGTATTTTCTAGAGGTATTTTTTTAGGGAACAAATAAGATACTTAAAGGGACTATTTTGTGCAAAATACACTAAAAAGAGATCTAATTCTGTAAGTCAAAATATGTGAGGCTTCCAAATTAATGCATAAGGCATTCTTATTCATAGATCTGTAGAAATAAAGTTAGAAATAAATGTATCATAGCAAACATACACAGGTTACAACGATGGACTCTGGATTCAAACATTCCCCTTCAGTTCTTCCTGGCATCATGATTTTAGACAGCTTGCTAAAGTTCTGTAATTAATTTCTTCATCTACAAGAGGCCTGGGAATTCTACCTTACTAATAGGGTTGTAGTGTGGACTAAATTACTAGATCATGTTGAATTAAATATGTTGATTAGAACATATGCAGATATGTGTATATGGTGATGATGGCTGGTACATAAACTCTTTTATACATGTTTACAACAGTGATAATTACCACCAAATCATCTGAACAAAAAGTAAAAGATACTGTTTTGTTCAACATTTTTCTTTTTAAAAACTATCTAAAAAAACATTTTTATGAAAATTAGTTTTTGACCTTAACCTCTGAAAAAAATTATTCTAGTTTCTAATCAGAAAACTTGGACTTAAATCTGTGCTGCCATTCAGAGTAGGCAGGTGATCTGACCTATGGCGACATCACCTTTTTCATCTGCAGAAGTAAAATAAGATTCTGTATCTCAGATATTGGTATAAAAAATAAAGTCATCCCTTTGAAAGAAGGCTGTATTAATTTAGAACAATGCTCTTAAATAAAAATAAAATATGAGCCACATATGTAAATTAAAATTTTTCTAGTGGCCATTTAAGTGAATTTTAATAATCTGTTTTATCCAGTATTTCTAAAATGATCATGTCAAGAGATAATTAAGATAAAAATTACTGAAGTTTTTTTTTTTTTTAATAATTACAACACATCTCAACTTGAGCTAATTACATTTCATGTGTTCATTACCCACATGTGGCTGGGGGGTATAGTACTGGGCATTCCACATCCAAATGTAGATCGGTATTCCTAGCAGTGTTCTTAGGTGCTGGTGTTATATTGGCCTCAGTCAGTTTAACCTTATTCTTAAAACTGTGCATGCTTTAAGAATTACAACTTTTGGGCTGGGGATTTAGTTTAGCAACATAAGTACCTGCCTGGCAAGTGCGAGCTTGTGAATTCAATCCCCAGTACCAAAAAAAAAAAAAAAAAAAAAAAGAGTTATGATGAATGTGACCGTTATGTCTATCTAAATGTACCAATAAAAGCTGATTAAAAAAATAAAAATTGTGCCATAATGCAAAAAAATTGATAATAATAATAAAAGAAGAATTACCACTCTTATTCAGGCAATCTACATTAGTGTCCTTGCCCTTGGAAGGTTAGGATCCTGCCCTGATACTTTTGGCTAACCTAGATGGAGATTTGCTCTGAGCATGACATGCACCTCTGTGGCTGGTCAAGGTTAGCAGACAACAAAAGAGTGTTGAATCCTTTGACTGCGATAAATCTGTTGAACTACAGAGATCAAAACTCCAGGTCAGGATCAGGCTTTGTAAAACCCCTTCACTCTTGTTTGCTGCCTGTCCTTTTCAACCTCCATCTCGCGTTTGTGGGACTTACATTGGGTCCCTGGAAAAAGAGCAAATGCCAGCAATCTTCTAAATGTATTCAGATTATCTGTCTTCCATTTCAGCATGGCATAACAAGGTGGCAGACTTCTCAAAAATTAGTTTGACTTTTTGAAAAGACAGAAGCTGGGCATAGTAGACCTGTGATCCTAGTATTCTGGGAGGCTGGGCAGAAGGATTGCAAGTTCAAACCCAGCAAGAGGAACTTAATGATTAGTGAGACCCTGTCTCAAAATAAAAATGGTGGTGGTAGGCAGCTGGGGGTGTGATTCAATGTAAGGACCCTGAGTTCAATCCCTCATGTAGCCAAAAAATAAATAAAAATTAAAATATATTTAAAACCATTTTGGGAATCAAGAGATTTGGGGGCCAGAGTAGGTATTTATTTTTACATGGTAACCCTAAGCTAATTGTTTAAGACATATTTTCTCATATTGTCTTTCATATAAATTTGGAGACTGTTATGAGGAGGGAGGATGCTGCCCTAAATCACTGATGGGATGATGAACAGTAAAGAATTGGGTATTCTAATGCACTCACAAAGCTGGTTAAATGTCACCTTCTTAAAAATGCCTACCCTGATCATTCTGTTTAGCTGCCAGTCCCCAGGCTCTGTCTACCTTTTTGATATGGAGGATAAGATAAAAATATTACTTGCCATAAACTAAAATTATTTGATGGCTTTTCTAAATAGACTATAAGCTTCATAAGATTATGGACTTTGCTCGTGGATCCTCAACTACTAGTATAATGCCTAACATTCAGTAAATGCCTGTTAAATCAATGAATGAATAAGTAAAACAAAAGCTGTTATTTTATATAAGTACTGAATGATTTTAAAATTAAAACTCTGGTAGATTTCTTCTCTGATCATTGTTGCTGTAGCCAGTATATGAAGTACATTTGAATTTTCCAATCGCATGGTACGAATTCTAGGTTCACTCTTGATTAAGGTAGTTAAACTTGTAGATAATATGGGGCATGAAGAAGAGGAAAGGAGTACCTTGAAATTAAATTATGAAAGGAAGGTAGAATAATATTTCTTGATGTCTTGACTTGATGAAGATTTGAGATTGCACAGGATAATATGGAAGAGGAGTACAGGAAAGGGAGTTCATTTGAAATTTTATAGTTCACATGCTGTAAATGTGTGAAAGTTTTTGGGGTGAGATAATTGACATAATATGTAATAGAAATTTAGGTAAAACATGAAAGATTTATAACCAAAGAAATTAATTGGAGGAAATATGGGGCTATACAGTGTTATTATCTCAAATCCACAAGTCATATTTGTATTATCTTTGTTCAGAATATTTATTTAAAACTTTTATTGTTCTTAAAAGTTTCTCATTTATTCTTCCATCTTATCTGTCATGCTTTTGTTACCACTTTGGTACTATATCTGTATTTAGAAATTCAACATACTCTGCAAAGACCAGAAAACTCATTATAACTCCCATTTTGTCCCAGGAGCATATGTTGCCAATAAAAGTAAGCTCTACATATTGAAAACTTTCAGGGTTTATTAAAAACTATTTGTGTCACATTCAAATGAGTTTTTTAACAAAAGAGATAAAGGCAACCTTAATTTTTTTTCTGTCCCACTTCTTTAAATGAGAAACACTTCTTTTGTATAAATGCACTAGCTTTTCCAAGGACTATGACTGGAGTATTACATGGTTTGTGAATATAAAAACAATAAGGAAAATAGGATATGTTTTTCATATCATGGCCAAGGCTTTCATTTCATTTGGGTTTTACTACAGTGTTAACCGTTTTTAGGTTTTATACAGGTAGATTAAATATTAGTATACTGCAGGTAGTAAATAATGTTTTAAGGACTGCTTCTAATTAAGTGATAGTTCACATGATCCATTTTAACCTAAAATCTTCTGTCTTTTTAGTCTGCAAGACTTGTATTGTTCAGCACTTTGAAGATAGCAATGATTGTCCCAGGTGTGGCAACCAAGTTCATGAGACAAATCCACTAGAAATGTTGAGGTAAGGCCATGCATTTCATATTCCCTCTAATTTAGATATGTCATATAAACTTTTAGTTTTTATTGCATGTTTCTTAATGTCTTGACATTTAAATCCTAGAAATTTTATGATTTTTCATTTTAAAATAAGACTGTTTATCTTAAATATTTTTTGTTTTTTTTTTGGGGGTACCAGGAATTGCACTCAGGACCTTGTGCTTGACAGACAGGTTCTTTGCCACTGAGTTATATCTCTGGCCGCTATCTTAAATATTTAAGAAATTCGTTTGAAAATTAAAATTGTAGCTTTCTCTTAGGTGTTTAGAATTGTTTTAGTTGCAGATACTGTAAGTATGGTGGCCCTATTCTGTGGACACACTTCATTGCTTTAGTATTTTTCAGCGAGGAGACAATGCTCATCAGCAAAGAGTTAAGAAAAAGAGGCCCTGGAGAGCTGAGGAAAGAAGAGAAGTCCAGGGGCATGAAAAGGACAGCAGGTTCCTGGCAGCACGGAGGGCACACCTTTGCTGTCATCATGAACTGGGAGGGCTGTAGTGGGTTCTTTTTCAGCCCTTGGTGCAAGTGCAGAATTAATGGAGAGTTGAATTTAACTAGAGTTGTTATTATACCAAACAGAATTTTTGAGCAAGTAAGAGGGACAAGAAAATTAAAGGTATATGTAGGGGGGTAGTGATTATGATTTGACTGTGGATCATGTCAGTCTTAACTTATTAAGAGGGCATCAAAATGATTCGGAATGTCTCCAGTAAAGCACAGTGCATCTGGCTGATGCCTGATTAACGTGTACATGATGTGAGGATATTATTTTTGAGAGTTTGAGAATTAGGTACATAGTAAATGAAAAGAAGTAGTTACTAGAAAAAAAATAGAGGATATACCTATAAAGAGTAGTTTGTGAATATTTATTGATTTATATGAGGGATTGAAACTAGGGCTTCCTGCATGCTGAGCACACACTCTGCCACCAAGCCATGCCCGACCCCCTAATTATGTATTTAATTATCATGTAAGTGTTGTCATTAAAAAGACTATTGAATAAATATATTTGTAATAAAAGTACATTTGGAAGATGGGAAATAAGGAAAAAGTGTATGTTGGTAGGAAAGGAAGTAACAGTGTAACAGAACTAACCTGAAGGAAGTCAGAAAAATCTATACAGCAGAAAAAGTAGAGCTTTTTTTTAAAAGGAAAACGTGAAAGTAAATACTAGAAGAAAGAGATTAAATTTGCAAATGGTTACTTCTGGGGTGGTAGGAATCAAAACAGGATGGAGGGTGGGCCTGAGAATGATACATTTTAATGTAAGTTTTTAAAGGAAACTTTATTTTTTAATTATATATGTATTTTTAAGCATTATGAAAAGAACTAGTATTTCTTATGTGTTACTGTTAAACAGTCTGGAAAAACTTTGTGAATGAGTTAGTATTTGAGTTGTCTTAAAGAATAAAGTTAATATCAGTTTGATTGGAAAGAAGAGTATTTGAGCCAGGATTGAAAACACAAGGAAGAAGAACACAATGAAAACCAGAAAGAATTCTTTGGATAACTGAGTAAACCGGTTGACTAGAAAAGAGAATAGCAGAAATTACAGTTTGCATGTTGGATTTGACATATAAACAGTTGAAGGCCAAGTAGTAGGGAGAAATTAGTTTTGTTTTGGGGTTTTTTTGGTGCCAGGAATTGAACTCAGAACTTCACATTTTCCAGGCAGGTGCTGTGCCACTGAGCTGTATCCCCTACCTGAGAAATTAGTTCTTGAACTAAGAAATGATCAAATTAGTATTCTGGGGTTGAGAATGCCAGGAAAACAGCTCTGTGCCTTCTTTGACAGGGTGGTGAGTGATAGTGGAAGGACAGGGTGGTGGGGGAAGGACGATGGGAGGAGTGCTAAGAAGGAGCTGGGCTCAGCTGAGCTGGGCTTAGCTGAGAAGTGTGTGAATCATTAGAAAAGTTAATTCTTTCATTTTGAGCCTGTTTGGAAGGGTTGCTGTAGCATTTAACAATTTAATTTTAAGAATGAGACAGTGAAGGGTGTTCAGTATTTCACTGCAGGAGGGTTGATGAGACAGAAGAGGTAGTTGAGATATTTGTGGAAATATGGAACTGGAGCTCAGTATTGAGATATCAAAGACAGACAGACAAAGTTTACTGAATCTGTGGTAGTTTTAATCCATAAATGTAGATGGCAGTCCTCAAGGAAAACAGCCCATTGAGAGGTTCAAAGCATGCAGAGTATACAGAACAATTGATTTAGAAGTACAGTTGGTCCTTTGTTTCTGTGGGTTCTGCATTCCCAAATTCAGCCACAGAGCAAAACTATTTGAAGAAGGTCTGGAGATACAGCTTAGTGGTAAAACACTTGCCTAGCATGCACAAGGTCCTGGGGTTTAATACTCAGCCTGCAAAAAAATAAAATTAAAAAGAGAAGAGGGGAAGACAGGGGAGGCAGTGGAGAGGAGAGGAAGGAGGACAGAGAAAAATATTTGGGAGAAAAATTGCATTTGTACTGCATATACACAAACTTTTTATCCTTACTCCCAAAACAATATATACCATTAGCTATTTATAACATTTAAATTTGCAGTAGGTATTATAAGCAACCTAGAGACTATTTAAGGTATGTGAGAGGATATGCATAAGCTATATGTAAATACTGTACCATTTTATATAAGGGATTGGTTATTTTGCCATTTGTGAGGAGTCCTAGAAGCAATCACCTATTGGCACTGAAGAACAACTTTATTTAGCTATTTAGTAACAAAGAAAAAACAAATGGAAAAAAAATAAAAGCAGGAAAGAAAATTTTGAAGTAGACTGTCTTAACATTGAATTATCTGCAGAGCAACATAACAGAAAGTTAATTTTAAAAAACAAGTTTAGAAATATTTCAGTTTAGAAAGCTGGGTGTGGTGACACACACCTGAAATCCCAGCAGTCAGGAGCTCAAGGCAAGAGCATCACTCTTGAGTTCAGCACCAAACAAGGCTTCATGGTTCAAGGCCACTAGACCACATGAGACCGTTTCAGAAAGTTTTTTCAACTTAAAAGTTTTGAAACTTATTTAGAATGAAGGAAGGTTTTGGATGACTTTGAAGATTCAGGAGGGAAAAAGAAGCAAAACAGAGTATGTGACACATTATGTTTCAAGTGCTTTTCATGGGGGGCGGATTAAAGACAATGAGTTAAGCAGTTTTTTTTTTTCCTTTTTTAAATGTAACAAACTGTTGCATGTCTGAAGGTATTTGAAGTTAGAGAGCAATAATACTGTTGAGCAGAATGCAGGAAACTAAGTGAAAGGGGGTGTTGTGGGAACAAGAAGATAGATTGAAGAAAAAAGCCATGAAAAGTAAAAGTTGTCTAGCAGGAAAAGAAAACAAGAAAAATTCAAAATAAATATTTAAATTTTTATTAGGGAAAGCAGATACCTAAATGGTTTCCAATTCTGAGAAAAGAGCAATGTAGATAATTTCCATCTTAGAAAAGAACAAGGATTTTGGTAGAGATTTCAAGAGTGGTCTTACCGGCTACTGCTGCATATGAGAGACACTAGTAAGTTAATGCTTGTGAAAGTAAGCATTCGTTGTTCCCCAGGGTCCATGGGCTGGCTGGTGATTGTTCTGACCATGGTTGTGCTCTCTCATGCAGCTGCAGGTAGCTGCACCCTAGGGAGGCTGCTCTGCTGCTCTTTGCTGGCTTCTTCCCCATGTTGGAGGTAGGCTGTCTATGGCCTCATCGTAAGATGGCCCCAGGAATGTAGGGTGGTGATCTTCTGCGTGGTGTCTCATCCTCATGCTTGTTCTTATGCTGCAGGATTCTAAGAGAGAGACAGACAGAGAGAGAGAGAGAGAGAGAGAGAGAGAGAGAGAGAGAGAGAGAGAGAGAGAAACATGTTTTTGAAGTTCAGGCTCAGAATGAAGCAAAGCTGTCATTTGTGCCATGGTCTATAGGTCTAAGGCAGTTTCAAGGCCAGCCTGTATTCTCGGGGTTGGGGAACTGAACCCACCCTATAGTCAAGCAAGGGATGTAGAGAGAGAGCTGGGAACCTGGATAATGTTTTAAATCAGTCTACCACTGGCAAAGGCTACAAATGATTATCTTTTGAGTGCTGAAGGATTTGATATACTGAGTGCACTAAGATAATTGTTCTGTATTTTGTGATAGAGACATATATGATACAAATTTTGAACTATTTGTGTACTGAATTTTGATGTTTGCATTGTTAGTGTGTTCTCATCCCTTTCCCCCTTTTTCAAGGTTGGATAATACATTGGAGGAAATTATATTTAAACTGGTTCCTGGACTACGAGAACGTAAGTAGCTGTTTAGGTTTTTACAGACTTACAGTTTTATGAAATCAACATTTTGATCAAAGATTTCATGACTGTTCTTACGGTTTTTATATTCCTTTTTTTCTTTTAAATTAGAAGAACTTGAGCGTGAATCTGAGTTTTGGAAGAAAAATAAGCCTCAAGAAAATGGACAAGGTAACTTTAAGTCTGTGTCTAATAGCATGTCTCATTGGTTAACCTTTTGGTCAGCTCTTTCTAAAGTCAAAACTTTTTGTGCTTTAGTAAATTAGTATCTCTTTAAATTCAAATTTCTCTTGAACAAAATTTATGTACTCATATTGTTTCTATTCATGAGATTTTATATAATTCTATACAGATCTGGTATCCAGTTGAGGTCAGATGGATAGAGAGGAAATTGGACTTTGGGATAAGAAAGAAAAGAGAGATAAAAGAGAAAACTAAGTAGGTGATTATAGCAATTTCTTAATAGTAAAAATCTAAAGAAAGAAATAGCTCACAGCTAAACAGTGTTCTAAAATTTTTAAAATTTATTTTATAGGTTCATTTTAATAGGACAGGAAACTGAGATGTGACTGAGAGCCAGATTATGGGATTCACTGTGCTCTAATACTCTGGAATGACATTCTCATAGGTGAAGCTTAGATGACACAGACTTATCCTCCTGAGAATTTAAAAAATATTTTGGTGAAACTATTGGAATTTTTCTCATCACCTGTGCTAAGTGTCCAGATCTCCTGTTGGCCCCAGGACACTGAATGTTGGTGATTTTTAATAATGTTGGCAGAAACATAACTGTCAAAGAAAGGCCTGTTAGTGTATATTACTATACAAAGAGTTCCCTGAGATGATAAGCAAGTAGAATTTATTTCTCATTTTTTTAAATATGAAATTTCATTCAACATATTCTAAATACCATTCAGATCTTTAATATATATGGGTGTGTGTGTGTGGGTGTGTGTGTGTGTGTGTGTGTGTGCATGTTTGCCAATGAAGCATCGTTTAGATGGGTGAAACACTGCTGCCTTTCTTTTTTCCATCTGTAGAACAGGGACACAGGGATCGTGGTTTTCTCCTGCAATTTGTACAGAGCTGCTTTCCTGCAAGGGTGTGTGGCACACAGTTTGGATGACTGAAGTAAGGTAGCAGGGCACTGCTTTTAATATACAACAACAGAAGGGGCAAAGAAGCTAAAATTACCTAACTAAAGCCTTGTCTTATTTAAATGTACATTGAAATTAGGTGATAATGCTATAGCAAAAATATAGCTAACGTAAGGTTAGTTAAATGCTCCAGTTTTTACTGCTTGCTGGAGGACATGAACACAGGAAATTGTCATCAGAAATTGTATAATAGGTTTAGTCTGTGACTTTGTATTAGATTAACTTCTCAAGGGTTATATCCTGCTTTGTAAATTTTAGCTCCCTCATCCCATTTCTCCCTTTTAAAAATATTTATGGTACTTAATCTTCAGGTCAATAATCTGAATCTTTCGTTGGAGCTGCTAGTTTGGCTCATAAAAGGCAGTTCCTGGCTACCTAGTTTCTTTGTAAATGAGAAGAAAGAGATCCCTCTAGATTCCTCTATAAGGTTTTTAGTGTAGTCATAAAGAGGGGCTGACTGATTATGGGGGAGGGGGTTTACAAAGTAATACTTGGTTAACAGTTATTTCAAGATTTAGCTTAGAGATATTTCATCTGGAAATCTTCCTTGAATCTGCTTCATCCCCAGAGTTTAAGTTGATTGCCTCGGTATATGTGCCACAGAGTTCACTTTACCTCTCATATCATGATTTGTCTATTTATTTACTTTCTGTTACATCTTGACCACAACATTAGGGACGATAACCCTCTGCTTTCATTAGTGGTACTTCAGGCCTAACACAGTGTATATCTAGTACATCATCAAAGCCATGGAATAAATGAGTGCATCAGCAATGCAGCTGTATTATTTGTATGCCACGGGTGTAAGTCTGATTTTGGTTCTGATGAGTAATGTTACTAAACTTTGAATTATGACTGACTTTTTAAAAAATTATACAGATGCTTCGAAAGTGGACAAGCCTAAAGCAGATGAAGAAGGTGATGAAAATCAGGATGATAAAGACTATCATAGAAGCGACCCACAGATTGCTATCTGTCTAGATTGTTTACGAAATAATGGACAATCAGGAGACAATGTAGTCAAGGTGAGTAGACAAGTATAGTTGTATTTTTAATGATCATTTTATAGTAAATCCTTTAAAATTTGCCGATGAATTTTTTTTTAATGCTTCATCTGTTTCATTCTAAAGTTTTTGTTAACGTAATCCAGTAGAAAGCACTTTTGACAATCCTACATATGGTTAAGCAATTGCTTATTCTAGGCATCCCCAATCATCTTGTGCCAATGGTACCATCTAGTGGCTAATGCCGAGAATCACACCTCTTTCTCTCCAACTTTTTTACTTCTGTTGAGAGTTCACAGGCATTGTTTATCTCTTATGTGTGACATCCAACTCAGGTTCAGGTACATAATTCCATGTTAAGCAAAGTTTTATTCATTATCTTTTAATTTACCTCTTTATTTTATATTTCTACTTGTAATTCAATAAGCTTTCAATATCATGGCTAATATATTTTATGAATAATACTGGTTTTGAAATAAACCAATTGCTATAAAGTGAATGAACTTTTAAAGTCATCAAAGGCTCTGCATTACTTCCTGTAGAATTTCCACATCTAATCCTGTTTCCTCTGTGTCTACTGATTGCTACATTCTTAAAAGATCTTAGAACACTCTGTTTACTTTTATTGATTTTTGCGGGGAGGGAGGACTTCAAATGATATTACTTAAATGTTTCCTGCTTTTTATTGCCAAAAATTTTCGTTATCAATGTTCACTACTTTAGCTCTTAAATAGATGTGTGTCACTTTAACATACTTTGAGAATGTTTTTCTTTTTGTAGTCTATGTTTTATTCATTATTTTCTTTTGCTTCCTCTGTAAATCTGTAAATTGTATTTTTCTTTTCTTTTTTTTGGAGGGGAGGGGTTTATCAGGAATTGAACTCACAGCCTCGTATTTGTCAGCAGGCACTTGTGCCACTGAGCTAAATCCCCAGCCCCTGTAAATTGTATATGCAATGGCATTTTCTTTCTAGGATACAAAATAATGTTTACTTGAAATTAAGCTCTCTCTGGATCTTGCCATAAAGAATATATATGAGCATGGTATTTCAGTGAATATCTGTGTGAGTATTAGTGATGAGATAAGCAGTAAGAAAAAAAACAAGGAACTTGGTTGGGCTTTTCATACACAATCAAACACTTACAATATAGTGAAATAATTGATTCAGTTGAGGAGTGTGACTTAACGAGGCATCTTTAAGAAATGACTGCTGTGTCTGTTTATCTTTCTAGTCTTCTCTGTTGTTTTTCATGTTCCTGTGCAGCATCTTTGCCATTTTGTGTTTTCATGAGAGTTTTTATAACTTTCTCTCTTCTTGCCAGCCACCACTGTAATCGCTTTTGGGGGGAGTTCTTCCTAGAGATTGTGATCATCCTTTAGCTCTCTCCAAGTTGCTAGCTGGTAGTGAAGTTGAGTCAATAAAAAAGCCAAATATCTTTTCATAAACAAATATGAAATCTGCTCCTCTGCATGATTTCTATTGTAAAAATTAAAATATTAAATTTTAGAAGTTCATCTTAAAAAGTAACTGCCCCTGCCTTGAAATCTGACACTGTTGTTACAGGTAGCTTTTTATCTGCTTACTCTTTGCTTTAGAGACTCTTCTCCCTTGTATAGTTATACCTCAATTTATGAACTTAATTGTTGCTGCAAACAAATTGGACAAAAACCAAATCAAATTCAGTGTTTAGGTTTAATGTTAACTTTATGGGGAAACTTGATTCGGCTCTCATCCAATCCCATTGGTGACCAGAATCATGGAAAGAATTAAATTCAAGAACCAAGGTACCACTTCTGCATTCTCAAGACAACTTTTTTGGCTTAGAATGACTTTTATGCTATCCTGATTTTCATCTTCTCTCCCAGACCATTCCTACTTTGTCTCTATTAACTTAGCTTCTGATCTTCTACTTGATACAGTGTGTCCTAATACTTTCTCCATATTCACTTCAGGAAAGCTCCCTCGTTTTTTTTTCTTTTGGGATCCCCTTATCACTGCCATTTCTCAAGTTGAAGTATTCTGTCTCTACTTTTAAATATCAGTTGAAAGTTTTAACAACTATGTCTAAGGAAGATTCATTATATTCTACCCAATTTAACTACAAATACTCATTTTCAGTTTTGACTACCATCTTTGAACCAGTTACATACAAAAGCTGAAAACCTTGGAGTCATCCTTGACCTTTCATTCTTTTCCTTCCAGCAGGCACTATTCACAGTTTAGTGTTGATTACCCTTATGTCTAAATCTTTGGAAGTAGTTTTTAAGTGATTTTTATAACCTTAACTTTTTGTTATCTGTGGCCACTTGTGTGAATGTGGACAAGGCAGAGGATGAGGGCATAGATTATGACCAACCACATAGTCAAATGGTAAGTATTTTCATCTCTGTAGGCCACATTTTCTCAATTGGAACTTTACAGTTTATTCGCTATAGCCATAAAACGTCCATGAACAAAAGTGAATGAATGGTGTAATTGTGTTCCAGTAAAACTTTACTTAGGAAAATTATTAATCAGCCAGATTTGACCTGGGGCATAGCCAAGATTTGCCACATTTTTGCCTGCAGAATCAAATCTAAACAACTAGCCCTTTTCTTGGTGAATTTCCCATTAAACCCTCATTAAAATCCCGTTTATCTGTGAACCCTCCTCTTTGCAATGATTATTGCTTTATGTATAAGTTACACTTTATATCACGTATCTGACAATGGATTGGTTCATAAAATACATAGAGGCTTGTGCTGTGCATATATAAAGGACTTTAAATCCATTGGCTGGGGATTTAGCTCAGTGGCTTAAGTGCCTGCCAGGCAAGCACAAGATTGTGAGTTCAATCCCCAGTACCAAAAAAAAAAACTTTAAATCCATTTCTTTTGGGCATGTTCCTCACTTACCTTCTCACCATCCTATCTTCTTCTCCAGACCCAAGCAGAGATCCTTGTTCTTTGTGGTGTTTTTTCCAATTTCATGAATCTCTTTTCTGAAATTCTATAGAACTTATCACTCAGAGTTCAGTTTATCTATTAAACATATTCCTATGGAAGTTAGTCCCTGATACTGTCTTTTCTTTTTTATGGTAGGTACTTTTGCCTCAAAACTATATTATAAACCAGTTAGAAGAAGAGACACTTGTCTGTGTTGCTTTGTAGCTTTCTTAGCCGTCTCTTTTCTCTGCAGTGACATATGCTTCTTACTGTTCTGGTGGGAGAGTTACATGGTTTAAACAGCATACCTCTCTGTTTTTATGATGAGCCAACCAAAGTCGAGAAGAGGATGTCAGTAAAATTAGTAAAGTTACCCCTCAAAATTTGCTGCTCAGTAAAAGCACAGCAAAAAAACAAAGAAAACAAAACAAACCTGGCAATGTCCAAGAATCACCTTTTTCAGAGATACAATATTTAACTAGCTGTTTTCAAAGCCTGTGAAGCATTTGATCAAGAAGATGATTCTTATGAAAACAGAGAGCTTTGTGGCACTTTAACTTTATTTTATTCTACCCCCCAATTTCCAGCACTGTGGCAGCCTTGAAAAAATTAACAGCCTGCTTTCCTATTGCAATCTTTGAGGCTCTAAAAAGGTAGAAAAGAGATAAAGGTCTCTCAAAGCCTCATTGCCAATTACTGTTTGACCTGTTGGGTTGTTCCCTGAAAGATTCCACTTAGCACACTGTCCATCAGAAAACTGATTTGACTTGGGAGCCTGTCTTGGGAAAAAGATTTATCTGTGGTTAGAAAGAAGAGATATTTTTCAAACCAATTATAGGAAAATGTTTTAGCTTCAAGACTGTCTGGGGTATGGTTAACATTTGAGGCAAATAGTAGAATAACCAAAAAGCTTAAATACAAAAAAAACTGGTGATCGAGATGTCCATAGAAGCTTTATAAAGTGTTTACAGACTCCTAAGAATCTAGAAGGCTAAGTGGACACATAGAATAGCACATATGCTCAGGAAAGACGTGAGAATCCCCAGGCTTTCACTTTGAAGCTGACTTTGAAGCAGTGCACAGGCAAACCATAACGAGTAGTCAGCAGCATGATTGAGTGTTAGAGGTGTGCTCCAAACAGTCTCATTGCATATGTACCGAGAGGCTCGCTGCCTCTAAGCAGATACAGAAATCTCTATGAATAGCCAAGCTCTAGGTAAAAACTTGGGTGACTGCATATGTTAGAGACTATAGAAGTCATTAGAAATATCATTAAACAAATAAACAACAAAACCACAGCAACCAAGAGCATGGAGGAATCTAATTTCCAGTATTGCTACATTATATCAGTAAAATGTCTATAGTTTGCAACAAAATATTTGAGACATATTAATAAAATAAGAAACTATGGTCCATACACAGGGAAAGAAGCAATCAATAGAAACTGCACTAAGAATTATTTTATCAAATCTAGAATATTAATAAAAAATAGAAATTGTTTTTAAAATATTCTGGAGTTGAAAAGTACAATGAAAAAAAAAAATATCACCCCTAAGACTCATCAACAGGTTTGAGCCAAAGAGGGAGTACCTCAGACTTAGTTTGAGATTATCCAAAGTGAGGAACAAAAAGAAAAATACAGTGAAAAAAAATGAACAGATCCTCAAGAGACTTGTAGAGAACTATCAAATTTACCAGCATACACAGAATGGAAATTTCAGAACAGGGGAGAAAGGGACAGAAAGTATATTTGAAAAAATAATAACCAAAAACTAATTTTGATTAAAAAACATTTAAATATCTAAGAAGCTCAACTCCAGGCAAAATAAATTCAGAGAGATATATATCTCTTGATGGATAATCATAAATAATCAAACTGTTCAAAAGCAAAGAGAATCTTGAAAGTAACAATTTAGGAGTGACTCATTATGAACAAAAGTTACTTAATAATCTTGGTTGCTGATCATTCATCAGAAGCTGTGGAGGCTAAAAGGGAATGTGATACATGCAGAGTGCTGACGGATAAAATAAACCAAGCACTACATATCCATGAGAAATCTGCTTTCAAAATGAAGAAATTAAGATATTCCCAGGTAAATACAAACTGAGAGACTGTCACTATAAGATCTCTCTAGAAAATATTGAGATGCTAAAGTCTAAATAAATGAAAGGACACTAAATCATAAGTAAAAACCACCTGAAGAAATAAAAAGCATTAGTAAGTAACTATATAGCATTTTTGTAAAGGCTTTTTATGCATCTATTGAGATGATCATGCATTTTTTTCTTCTGTTTATGTGATATATTACATTTATTGTTTTCTATATAGTGAAACATTCTTGGAACCCTGGAATGAAACCAACTTTGTTATGACATGCGATCTTTTTAATGATTTATTGCATTCTCTTTGCAGCCTCTAGACCTATCAACAGATGAAGGAATAAAGAAAATGTAGTCTGTATATACTCATTATTATTAGACATAAAGAAGGATAAATTGAGTCATAGGAAAATGGGTGAATCTTGAGACCCTAATAATAAATAAAATGAATCAGACACATAAAGTTAAATATTGCATGGGTTCTCTAATGTAAGAAACCCAAAATGTAAGTAATTTAAAGAGCACAATAAAAGAGAGAGTAGGAAGCCGGGAGGTGGACTGTGTGGAAGTGTGGGTAGAGGACCTGCAGAAGAAGGGAGGAGAGATGGCAGGGATCAAGGAAAGCTAATTAAGATGTGTGTGTGTACCAAGTTCCCCAAGATGAGTGTAATTGTTGTGTGTCATAAATAAACACATATTTTTAAGAGGTATTTAAAAACTGGGCAGAGATATTAAGCAGACGTTTCTCTAAAGATGATACACAATGGCCAAGAAGCATATGAGAAGATACTCAGCATCACTAATCATCAGAGAAATGCAAATCAAAGAGATGATTAAAAATCACCTTACACCCACTGGGATGACTGCTATAGATTTTTTTAAAAAATAGAAAATAACAAATATTGGTGAGGATGTAAAAGAATTGGAACCCCACTACTCTGTTGTTGAGATTTTAAAATGGTGTGATCACTGTGAAAAGTATTAATGGCATTTCTTCAAAATTAAAAATACAACTATCATATGATTCACCACTGCTGCCTTCCAAGAATATATTGAAAAGTATTGAATGCAGGATCTTGAAGAGCTACTTGAACACCCATGTTCCTAGTAGAATCATTTATAATAGCCAACAAATGACACCCAAATGCCCATCAATGAGTGAATGGGAATGTGGTATAGTCATACAATAGGACATCATTCAAACTTAATGGAAAGAAATCCTGTCTCATTCTTTAAAATGAATAAACCTGAGGGCCATTATGCTAAGTGAAATCATTCATTCAGAAAAGACAAATACTATAATATGACTCCATTTATTATGAGGGATCTAAAGTCAAATTCTTAGGCATGGAAAGTACAGTGGCGTTAACAGTGGCTAGAAGGATTGGGAAAAAGTTAATTCTTGCTTAAAAGATACAAGGTTTCAGGTTTACAAGATTTAAAAGTTCTGGTGCTCTATTTTACAATATGAGTAGAATTAACACTACTGAAATACATACTTTAAAATGGCTTAGGTGGTAAATTTTGTATTAGTGCTTTAAGCCACAGTTTCTAAAGTGCAAAGGAAGTCTTAAAAAAGAAAAACTATAAACCAGTTTTTTCATTAATGCAGATGCAAAAATCTTAAAAATGCATTTAGCAGCATAAAGAACAGATTGTATACCATTAGCAAGGTTAATTCAATGTAGGAAAAATCAGTCAATATAAAGATCAGTTCAATGTAGGAAAAATCAGTTAATGTTAATAAAATAGAGGGGTGAAAAATACATGGTAATCTCAACTGAAGTAAGAGAAAGCATTTAATAAAATCCAACGCCTTTTCCTTTTAGAATGCTTAACAAACTTGGAGGTTAAAAGGGAACTTTCTCAAATGGACTTATGTGAAAAACCTTGAGCTATCATCATGATGAAAGGTGAAAGACTGGAAACTTTCCTCCTGAAATCAAGAATGAAACAGTTTTTGTTCTAATCATTTCTACTCTATGTTGTGCTGAATACTGTAATTAGGGCAATTAAACAAGAAAAATACCTAGATTATAAAAGTATTGCAGATGGTATAATTGTATGTAGAAACTTCATGGGAATCCACAGAAAAACTGATAGTTAATAAATTTCAGCAAGGTTGAAGGATGCAAATCAATATAAAAGGTCAAGAGTTAGGAATGAACAAATCAAAAATGAAATTTAGACAACTCCATTTTTTTCTTTTTAAATTAAATTTATTGGTACATTTTAAGTATACTTACTGATCACATTCATCATAGGAAATTTGTACCTATACATGGTATATCTCAATTCTTTTCCTTCCATTTCCCTACCATCCCTTCAACCCTTTTCCTCTCCCTTATTTACAAAAACTTACTTTCCATCTTTTCCTCTTTTCTTATTTTCTTTGCCCATTCTTCTTTTCCTCTCTCCCTAGCTCTCCTTCCCATTTGAACATTTTCTTACTATTTCACCCTGTTACACATTTTGGTCTTTACACTTTGGGTTTCTCACAGCTGAGGAACTATGGTGTTTACATGTGTGTCCAGTTTACTTCACTCATTTAGCTAGAAATGAATCAAGCTTATCCTTCTTTATGGGTGAATACTCCATTGTATAAAAGAACCACATCTTTATCAGGTCATCAGGTGATGGGCTTTGGGGCTGTTTCTAAGATTTAGCTATTATAAACTGTGCGCTATAAACATGGATGTCCATATGTTACCATAGTCTGACACTTTTAATTTGTTTGAAAAGATACCAAGAAGGGAAAATACCTGGGTCAAATAGAACCTCTAGTTTTAGTTTTTTGAGGAATCTACACACTGATTTCCATAGCAGTTGCACCAGTCTACACTCCAACCAAAAGTGGCAAAGGATTCCTTTTACTCCACAGCCCCAACAGCGTTGGTTATTGATTGATTTCTTGATAATAGCCATTCTTTCTGGAATGAGATGAAATCTCAAAAATTTTTAAATTTGCATCTCAAGTAACCAGAAATGTTGAATGTTTTTTCATATATTTATTTGCTGTTTGTATTTTGTATTTCTTCATCTGAGAAGTGTGTAGTCATTTCAGATACCTATTTTTGGATTGTATATTTTAATTTGAGAGATCTGATTTTTATTATATATATATATATATATATATATTCCAGATATTAGTTCTTTGAGGAATAGCTGTTAAAATTTTTTTTCCCACTCTATGTATTGCCTTTTCACTCTATTGGTGGTTTCTTTTGCTATGCATAAAGCTTTTTAATAAGATGAGATCCCAGGCCGGGGATTTAGCTTAGTGGCTTAAGCGCCTGCCTGGCAAGTGTAAGATTATGAGTTCAGTCCCCAGTACCTAAATAAATAAATAAGATCCCAATAGTTGGTTCTTTACAATAGTTCCTGTGCAACTGGGATTATGTTCATAAAGTCTTTGCTTACACTTTGTTTTCAGATGTTTTATTTATTTTATGTTTTAGAAGATTTAGTGTTTCTGTTTTAGGATTTAGATCTTTGATTCATTTCTGTTTTAGTCTATAGTATGGTAAAAGATAAGGGTCTAGTTTTAATCTTCAGCATGTAGGAAGCCAGTTTTTCCAGCATCATTTACTAAAGAGGCTGTCTTTCTTCCAGTGAAGGTGTTTCACTTCTTTGTAAAGGATAAGCTGACTTACTATGTCTAGTTGTTTCTGCATCCTCTAATCTGTTCCACTGATCCTCAGGTCTTTTTTTTTTTTTTTTTTTTTTTTTTTTTTTTTTTTTTTTTTTTTTTTTTTTTTTTTTTTTTTTTTTTTTTTTTTTTTTTTTTTTTTTTTTTTTTTTTTGCCATTACCATCCTGTTTTTATCACTGTTACTATGTAGTATAATTTTAAGTCAGGAATTGTAATGTCACTTGCTTTACCTTTGTTGCCCAGAATTGCCTGAGCTATTCTAGGTCTCTTCTGGTTCCAAAGGAATTGTAGGGTTGTTTTCTCTAATTTTGTGAGATACACTGTTGGAATTTTGATAAGGATCACATTAAATTCATGTAACAAATTTGAGAATGACTATTTTTACTACATTAGTTCTTCCTACCCAAGAACAAGGGATTTCTTTCCATTTTCTGATATCTTCTTCAATCTCCTTCTTCTGAGTACTGGAGTTTTCAACATAGAGGTCTTTCACTAACTTCATTAGATTGATTCCTAAGTATTCTGATTTTCTTGGATGCTATTGTGAAAGACATTGTTTCCCTGGTTTCTCTCTCAGTGGGTTTGTTATTCATGTACAGAAAGGTTATTGAATTTTGAGTGTTGACTTTGTAGCCAACTGTGTACTGAATTTGCTTATTAAATCTTGAAGCCTTTTGGTGGAGTTTTAGGGGTCTTCTATGTAGAGTATCATGTCATCCATGAATAATGATAATTTAATGTCTTCCTTTCCTATCATTGTTGCTTTTATTTCTTTTTCTTGTCTAATTGCTGTGGCTAGTGTTTCTAGAAATATATTGAATAAGAGTAGTGATAATGGAATCCATATCATGTTCCTGATTTTAGAGTGAAAACTTTCAGTTTTTTTCCATTTAGTATGATGTTAGCTGTTAGTTTGTCATAGATGTCTTTTGTCAAATTGAGATAAAAACCATCTCTTCCAATTTTGGATGGGTTTTATGGGATATTGGAATTTGTCATTTTTTTGCATTATTGATGATCATATGGTTTTTGTCTTGCCTCTGTTAATATGGTGCATATGTTGAACCAGCCATACATCCCTGGGATGAATCCTACTTGGTCCTGATGTATTATAATTCTCTTGATGGTTTGCTGCATTCTGTTTGCCAATATCTTAATGAGAATATTTCCATCTGTGTTCTTCAGGGAGATTGGCTTGAAGTTATCTCTTAGTTGAGTCCTTCTCTGCCTTTGGTATCAGCATAATGCTCATTTCCAGAAATGAATTTGGGAGGATTGCTTCCCTTTCAGTTCACTAAAGAGTTTGAGAAGTAACCACATTAAGTCTTCTCTAAATTTCTTGTGTAATTTGGCAGGGCATCCATCAGGACCAAAGCTTTTCTTTGTTTTTTACAGTTTTAATTACAGTTTTAATTTCATTGATTGATATTGATTTATTTAGAATTTTTACATCTTCTTGATTCAGCTTTGGTAATTTATACATATCTATGAACTGTCCATTTCTTTCTCATTTTCCAGTTTATTAAAATAGAAATTCTAGAGATAGGTGTAGATGATCTTCTTGGTTTCTGTAGGATCTGTTGTGATTTCACCCTTTTCATCTCTAATTCCATGGGTTTTGGTCTTTTATTTCCTGTATTTTTTTTTTAAAGATTGGCTAAGAGTTTTTCAATTTTATTTTATTTAATCTTTCAAAGAACCAACTTTTTAATTCATTGATTCTTTGTATTATTTTTTAGTCTCTATTGCACAATTTCTGCTCTGATCGTTGTAATTCCCTCATACAAGCTTTATGCTTGACTTACTCTTCTTTTTCTAGAAGCTTGAAGTTCAACATTAAGTTGTTTATTTGAGCTTAGTCTGTTTTCCTGATATGGGGGGTTCACCACTATAAATATCCCTTGTGGGACTGTATTCATTGTGTTGTAAGCTCCAGTATGTAGTATTGGCATTATTCTTTAATTCTAGAATCTTTCTAATTTCTTTAATTTCATCTGTGACCCATTGGTTGTTCAGAAGGGTGTTATTTAATTTCCACGTGTTTATGAAGTTCTTGTGGTTTATTTTGCCATTGATTTCCTCTTTCATTATACTATTATCTGATAATATGAATGGGAGAAGTTCAGTTGCTTTGCATTTACTTAAGCATGTTCTGTGAGCTAGTACATGTTCTGTTGTGGAGAATATCCTATGTATAGTTGAGAAGAATGTGTATTCTGATATAGGGTGGAACACTAGACATCTACTAAGTCCATTTTTCAAAAGTTTGGTTTAGTTCTAATATTCCATTGTTAGTTTTTTATCTAATTGATGTGTCTGTTTGTGATAGTAGTGTACTGAGGTCCTCAGTTTGTATTAGTGCTTTTTGATTTTTCATGTCTATTAATATTTGTTTTATATATTTGGGTGCATTTGTATTTGACATGTATTTATGATTTTTATCTCTTCCTCTTGGGTTGTTCTTTTTATAAGGTTGTAGGGACCTTCTTTGTCACTTGTAATCAGTCTTGACTTAAAATCCACTTTGTCTTCAAATAGAATAACTACGCCTGCTTTTTTTCTGGGTTCCTATCACTGTCACATGGAGTATTGTTTTCCATCCCTTGACTTTCAGTTTATGAATTTCTTTTTGAATGAAATGTGTTTCTTATGTTCAGCATATTGTTGGATCTTGCTTCTTGATCCATTCTGCCAGTCTGTGTCTTTGGATTGGTAAATTGAGACCATTAACATTGGTGGTATGACTGATATATATTGACTTATCCTTGTCATGCTATTTTCCTGCTGTTGGCTTCCCTTTTTAACTTCCTGTTTGTTTGCTTTTCCTGGTAGGTTCCTTCTAGTGGGGTGCATGGAGTTGTAGTCCTTGTTATCTCTTTCTAGAATGTTCTTCAAAACATTTTAGAGTAGTGGTTTGATGTTCATGAATTTCCTCAGGTATTCTTTGCCATGGATGTCTCTTATTTCTCCATCAGTTTTGAAAGATAGTTTTGTAGGGTACATCAATCTGGGTTGGAGGTTGTTTTCTTTTGGGACTTGAAATACTTCACTCCAAGCTCTCCTTGACTTTAGGGTTTAAGGCAAAAAGTCTGCTGTGATTCTGATGGGCTTTCCTTAATAGGTGATCTGTTGGGAGTTTTTTTTTTTTCTAACAACTTTTAATATTGTGTTCTTGTGTTGCATTTCTGGAATCTTGATTATTATATGCCTGGCTGTAGATTTTTTTGATCATGGCTAATTGGAGTTCTGTATGTCTCATTTATCTGCATGTCAAATTCTTTTTCCCTGTTTGGGAAATCTTCTATCCTGACTTCTTTGAACAAGCTTTTTATGTCATTTGCACTATCTCCTGCTTTTTTATTGACTTATTAGTCTTATCTCATTCTTCTTTGCTTCACTTAGCAGCTGCTGGATTGATTTCTTGTGGTCTCGTGCTATTTTTAAGAAATCTTTCTTTCCATGATTGCTAACCACAATTTTGTCTTCTATATCTGAGATTCTGTCCTAATATTCGCTCCTTCTGCTGTCTATACTTTCAGTGGAATTTTTAATCTCCTGTATATCTCTTTGAATCTGTTTCATTCTTCTATGTTGGGTGTTTATGGTGTCCACCATCTTCCTAAGCTTCTCCGTTTTTTATTTTTTTCCTGTATTGCTCTAGAGTCACTAAGCTTGTCTTTCATTGTGGTCTCCATTTTGCAGTTATCTGAGAAATTGTTTCTGATTTGATATTTTCTAGAGCCTCATTCATTTGCTTCCTTACTTCTTTTTGTTACCACGTCAGAGAGTCCAGGTGGTTTGCTTTCAGTTTGTTTCACTTCATTTTTCCCTGGGTTTGCCTTTGATGAGCTGAAAGTTTGAGGTTGCATGTTATTTAAATATCTTCTTATATTTTTTTTTAGTTTAGTTCCTGGATTGTATGTTGTTTAAATATCTTATATTTTTTTTAGTTTAGTTCCTGGGTTGATGCTCAGAAATTACCTACAGCAAGCAGCTTTATTGGTAGTATTTAGAACCCTTAGAAAATGACTGTCTCAGAGGTGTCTTCCAGGTGTAGCTGTCTTTTGGATTTTGAATCTGTTGCAAGATCCTATCTCTTCAATCAATTGGAGATGAAAAGTTATTATCTGGTTGGCCCAGCTTCTGGTTCTTAGGCACTGGCCTGTAGTGCTTTTTATGACCCTTTGGTAGTCTTAGTATTGGTGTACCAGGAAGAACAGTTGGTTAAGACAGTTAAGTCACTTTGGCTAAAGTGATATAATCAGCAATAGCTATAGCATCAAACCCAGCATAGAAAATGAAAAACTAAAGTAACTATTAATTTGTCACCTTTACTATATGAAATAGATTTCTGGTTATGTAGCAAAATCTAAAATGAACCAGAAACTTTTATTCAGTAAATTAGCCCTTAATATAGAAAATTTAAAAGGGGCTATGGGTACAAAACAGAGAAATAGAAGAGATTAGAAAGAAGCCCAGAGGACAAAGGAAGATCACAAAAACTTTGGGAAACTTTGGTAAAGTGAAGGAAGAAATAAAAAACAAGAACACAATAGAACAACAACAAAAAATGGAAACCATGTTGACACTCACAAAACAAGAGCAATCAAGAAAAAACAAACCAAAAAAAAAAAAAGGCAAAAAAGAGAAAGAAAATAAGAAAAAACAATTCCACTTCCAGGTGTGTCTCTGCTGTCACTAATAGACAACATGGCAGACAGAGTCCAGATCTGAGTTGATTAATCCCAGCAAGCCAGCAGTAGCTTTTCAGTGGAGTACTGGTAATCCCAGCAAACTTATATCTTTAATTCCACTAAATTTCAGGATGGTTTCTGTTTGTGAGGCTCTACCTGGATATATCCATTCAGCCTGTAGCTGTCTGTGCTCCCCTCTCCTTGAACTTGATTCCCTTCCTGCTCAAACTCAGCTCCCTGACTTCCTGCTGATTTGAAGTTGGCTGCCTTATGCTGATCCTGAAAGCTACTAGATGGAGCCAGGAGTTGCTCTGTGTTATGAGCCCTCTCCAAGATGGCTCCTGGCCAGTCACCCTCTCCTGGGGATGTCTGAACCCCAGTACCTCACCAGTCACTGAAGTCTGTTGCATCTACTGCTCTGTTCTGCTGGTGTGTTTCTCTGTGGAGGCCTCTGTGGTCTCCAGTATTCACTGTGTCTGAGGTTTCAAGCTACCCCTCCCATGCAGTTGAGTCCAGGGCCGTGGAGAAAGCAACACCTACCACTGCCTCCTTTGTTGAAGTCTCTTTTCTTCACTTTCCCTGTGGGCCTCAATTCTTGCTTTAGATCCTTCCTGGGTCCTGAAGACCCACCACCCTTTCTTCTCCTCATGTTGCTATATGTCAGTGTCTGGTCACCAATTGTCAAGAAGCTCTTTCTCTGTTGCTCACTTCCATCTTCCCAGAAGTAAGAATTCCATTTTCAAAATAGCATCAAAAAGAATAAAATACTTAGAAATGTCTTTAACCAAAGAAATGTGAAACTTGCATAATGAAAACTGTAAAACATGGCTAGAATAAATTGAACCCCTAATAAATTGAAGGCTATCACGTATCTATGGATTAGAAGGCTATTGTTGAGATGGCAGTATATTACAAATTGCTCTACAGATCCTATAAAAACTAACAGAATTCTTTCTTAGTGCCTTTTTTTTTTTTGCAGAAATGACAAACTGATCTGAAAAGTCACATGAAAATTGAAGTGATACAAAATTGTCTTTTAAAAAAAAGAAAGTTTAAAGACCCAATTTCAAAACTTATTTCAAAATTATCATGATAAAGCTAGTATGATGTTTTACATAAAGACTTATAAACATAGAGATAAAAGAAATGGAATTGAGAGTTAAAAATAAACCCATACAACTATGGTAAATTTATTTTTCCCTTGGGACCAGGAATTCAAAGGAAAAAAATAATTGTTTAAGGAATGGCTATTGAATATCTATAAAAGAATTTATCTCACACTAAATATAAAAATCCAAATTAAATCAAATATCTAGAGGTTTTAACGTTCTTACAAGAAAACATAAGGGAAAATCTCATTACTTGAATTTAGCAGTGAATTCTTGAAAATGACTCCTAGTGTACATCCAACAAAACAAAAAAATTAGGTAAATTGGACTACATCAACATTAAAAACTTTTGTCCTTTAAAGAACATGATTAAGAAGGTAGTAGAACCTATAGAAAGAGAGAAAATATTTGCAGTTCACATGTATGGTAAGCTTTTAGTATCTAAATACAAAGTAGACACACACAGAAATGTATGTACACTTCAGTAGTTTGCCATACTAATAAATGTCTAGAAGCTAATGGCCACCACTTCAAGTGCTTCTGGTAATTGTAGAGGCTGAAGATAATTTGTATTTATCTCATAATGTCTCAATTAATTTAGCACTAAATATTTATACATTCTTTTATTAATGTATATATTTTTGTCATTCTTACATAAAAATAATGCTTATAAATCTACAATAAAAAAGAAAACTTTAATTTTAAAATAGGTTAGGATTTGAGCTATTTCTCTGAAGCACATGAAAGTAACCAGTAAGCACATGAAAAGATGCTGAATACCCTCAGTCACTACAACTGTGCAAATCAAAACTATAATGAGATACTGTTTGGCAGTATAATTATTTGGAAGGAAAACAATGCACTGGCATGGGAGGGTTCCTCTGGAGAAACTGGAATCTGACGTCACATCGGGGAAATGGTGCAGCCATTTTGGGAAACAGTTTAGCAGTTCCACAAAAAGTTAAGCAGAAGAGTTATGACCTAGCAGTTCTAAGTATCTGTTTATACATCAGAGAAATAAAAACCTAAGTCATGTATACCTGTGTTTGATACAGCATTACTCATAATAGCACAAATGTAAAAACAACCCATGTGTTCTTCAGCAGATGAATTGTTAAACAAAATTTGATGTATCTACTTACTGCAATATTGTTCAGCCATAAGCTGAAATGGTATTAATATGTATATTAACACTTCAGCATTTACAGTATGGTTGAGCTTTTCAAAACACTGGGCTAAAGAGAAGAAAGACACAAAAGACCATGAGTCCATTTATATAAAATGCCCAAAGTCAGTAGTTTCATAGAGACAGAAAGTAGCTAAGCCGTTGTCAGAAGCTGAGGGAAGGGAAGAATGCAAAGTGACTGCACATTAAGATAAGGTGTTTCTAAGGGGATGGTAAAAATATTTTTAAATCCAGTAATACTAATAACTGAACAGCTTTGCTAACATTATAAAAACCACTGCATTATAAATATAAGTGGTGACTTATGGTGCTTATATTTCAATTTTACAAGTCAGTATCAAGGTTTCAGGTAGTTTGGGTGGTGGAGATACAAAACAACATTCTGAAATGAGTTTAAATACGTTGGTATGGGGTGTGAATTTCAGAAACAAAGTGTCAACAATTATTATCTATGACTAGAATTTTTTTTAGTTGTCTTCTAGAATTGGAAGTAAGAACCAGTATGTAATTTCAGATTTAGTCTTTTAACTCTTCAAAAACAAAAAGTTAATTAAAAGACTAAATAAAAAATCTTCCATGGTGACCAATTTAGAAGCCAAAAGAAATTTTTTTGATTCATTTTCTGGCCACAGTGGGAAAGAACAGGACAGAAAGCAAAAGTATGTTGTGCCATGGAGAGGGAGGTAACATTCTTGAAACACAAAAAATCTTTTCCATATTATTTTCCTGAAATATGCAGATATTTATAAAACATTTATCCCCTCTGGACAGCTGAGCAGGGTTGGGCTACATACTCCTGCCACCATAACAGGCTCCCTTCATGCCCCAATGTGTGGCAGGAATATTTCCATTTCCATGTGTCATAAAAGGAAAATGTGGGGGAAAATTGTCATTACCCCTCTTAAAAAATTGTCATTGCCCCTTTTCAGATATCTGTATAACAATTTCTCAGTACACCTAGCCTGTAAACAGAGCACAGTCATTTTGGTATCATTTCAGAGTGTTCGTGGAGAAAGTACTTAGTCATTATATTCTTGTTTTCTAAGTATTCAAAAGTCAAATTTTAAATAATCCAGACTGAAATTTTGTTGGATTGATGTCAAACTTTATTAAAGTGTAAATTCCAGAAACAAACTTTTGCCTTGTTAAAAATGTTCTCTTAACTCTTATGACATCTCTACACTTATTAATAATTACCAAAAGTTATGAGAAGTGATACTAATTTCACTTTTTTAAATTTTTCTGCAACTGAAACTAGACTTAAAAGAGTCTTCCAGTACCCTGACATTTCTGTGGCTTTACTAGGATTTGTAAAAATGCACAAGTGATTATTTCCGAGCTACTTGAATCAGAAAGAAAATATATAGAAAAGATTACAGTAGTTGAGATGGTGTGAACAGATACGATGGTTGTGCGTATTCATCCCTTGGTCATGCTGTCTGGAGTATATCTTCCCATTTGAAATGAGAATGTTTTGCCTTAGATATAATTTTTAACTTGCTTTCTTTTGATGGATACTTTACCATTTGAATTATGACCAAGTATCATTTGTAGGTTTATTTCTGTCTTTGCCAGGATATGTATTTGTTATACATTTGATGAAAATAAACATTTATTGAATAGTTATATTTCTGGCATATTGAATTTAGGACTACTAAAATGTTTTTCCAGATGTGAACACAATTGGCTGTATATTTAAAAGAGTAATACTTCATATCTTAAAGATTCAGTTGTTTTGGTATAGTATTAAGATAGCTCTTCAGGTTTAGATAATTTTGTTTCACACACTGGTTCATAGGTTCACCATATTTACAAAGTTATTTTGTCTCATTTGAGTGTCCATTCTGTATTGGTTCTTATATTTTCGCGATGCTCAAGCTTAAAAAGTATTCACTAATACTGCTTTCACATCTTACAAATAAGACACACTAAAGCACACAGAAACTTGTTTTTTCTAGTAAAGTTCTGCCAGAGTCCCACGGAGAGCGTGATTTTCCCCAATCCACACTCCACACTCCAAAGCTTTTACTTGCTGAGGTGGATTGTGGATCTCTCTGAATTGCATTCTAGGGCTCCTCAGAGTCACGTTTGAAATCACTTCTCTGTCTGTTTTATTTTAAAAATTATGATATCGTGTTTTTAAAAATGTTCTTAATGCCTGAAGTAATATAATACTTATGTTTTTCTTACCTTTTGTTATTTCTATTTAATATTTTCCTTACTAAAATGTCTTAGAAATGAATAGATTTTCTGTTTTCCAGGGTTCTCTTAGAACACATGATAATGCCTGCTTAAAGCATGTGGTATAAGTATCCTAGAATTAGAAACATTTTTGCTTATAAGTACTACAGATCTGTAAATTGAAAATCTCACAACCCATTTTGAAAGTACTTAAAGTGATAGTGAAAATGGTACTTCAAGTTTCATTAAAGACAAAGTAGAATATTTTAATCAGTTATCTTTATTTCCTTTAGGGTCTAATGAAGAAATTCATTCGATGTTCTACACGTGTAACTGTGGGAACTATTAAAAAATTTCTAAGTTTAAAACTAAAACTTCCAAGTTCTTATGAGGTAAGGTAAATAATATTTAACCTTCATCATTTTGATAACAAAGAACAATTAACTGATAAAACTAGAATATATTCAAATTAATTCTTGTGGAAAGTTTTGTTTTTTCATGTTAAAATTTAATTTTAGAACATAACATTCGATTTATATATTTCCAACTTAACATATACTGAGTAAATCATGATAGTGATGTACTTAGTATCTTGTAGTTAGAGAAGATATTTAACGAGCTTAACATTAAGTTCTCTCAAAATAAATGTACTAATTTTTTTCTTTTTAGTATCAACATTCTTTAGGATGTTTCATTTCTTAATCTGAGACCTTTACATTATTAACAGTTTTTATAGACTTCTTCAGAATTTAAAAAGTGCCTTAAGGATTTCACAAATAATGTTCAGTTAGTTCCATGTTTGCAAAATTGATATTGTTTAGCAGTAGGTTAAACCAACATATTGCATCTTTATAAACACATTTTACTCTTTTATTATAGGAAAGGCAGATTGCTCTTGATACTGATTACAGGATAGCTTATAATGTATACAAGGTTCAGAGAATATTTATGATCCTAAGGGTATGGGTATAACATAGTGAAGAATAGCACTACCTTTTCTTAGCTGCCCAAGTAGCAATTTTACTACTTTCATTAATTTTTCCTTCCACTTTTCTGGGTTCTTTACTAAAGACCAGGCTAGCTTCCTGTATAAACAAAGACATCAAAGGCATCATAATTTTTCTGGCTTATCTGTAGTAATGTTTATATCATAAGCAGTCATCATGGGAGAAATAAAATGATTATATTTGAACATAGGCATTTACAGGTATGAAGGCTGTATTTTGAGGAAGCAACTGATCCTGAACTTAAAAAATCTCTCTCAGGTGACTATTAGTCTGGGTTAAAATGTTTCTTTGTGATTTGGTCCTACAATTACAAAGAAAATCCAGCAACATCCACTTTTATTTTAAAGAAAAAATTACAAAATTTAAATGTTAGAACCTAATGAACTCTAAGGTAAAAGGTAACAGTTTAAAGGTAGACAATGAAATTGTTTTTATGATTAGATTTTGTTCCTTGTTTTTTTAAATGAAATACCATGTACAATTTTATTTCCTTATTTTTAAGTCTGATTTATTGAGTTTCCATCTTCTAGTTTTCAGGAAGTTGTTAGAGCTAAGAAAACTTAGTCTCAGGCTTCTGGCGTGTATTTTATTGCTGTATAGACAAAGATGGAAGGAGAAGAGAGTCTATCTACTGTTCATTCTTTACGTATCCCAGTCAAAGGACTTTTTCTGCTTTTTCTTTTTCTTTAGGAAGATTGATTGGTCTCTGATTATTTGGTTGCCCAGCATATAGGAGGTGATTTAAAAAAAAATACCTAACAGCTAAAACTTGTGTGATTGCTAGACAAAGACTTTGTGAACTTTAAGTCTAAAATGAATAATTGTACTAGACATAGAAACCACATTACTGAGTTTTTATTAAAATGTGCCGACTTATATGAACTTTGAAATGTCTTTCAGATGTGATTTTAGTAATGTGATTGTCCCATTGTTAAATGACAACAGGAGACGTAGACTTGATTATGAATTCCATCTTAAGTAACTCTCTTTATTTCTTTGCATATTCATTTATTTTACAAGCAAAGTAAAGAAAAGGAAGTTATCTACTTTGTTCTTTTAAGAGATAATGAAATGAGCTGAACATGGTAACACATGCCTGTAATCCTAGCACCTGAGAGACTGAGGCAGGATGATCACAATTTCAGGGTCAGCCTTGGCAACTTCATAAGAATCTATCAAGAAAGACAGAGTGACAGAGAGAGAGGGAGGGAGGCAGAGAGAGAGAGAGTAAAATCACATCTGAAAGACATTTCAAAGTTCATATAAGTCAGCACATTTTAATAAAAACTCAGTAATGTATATGTCTAGTACAATTATTCATTTTAGACTTAAGTTCACAAAGTTTGTCTAGCAAGACACACAATTATTTAAAACACATTCTTTTTCTTCCCCTCCACACTTCAAATGAAATCCTACCAGTTGCTTTCAATAGCTAGAGGCTGCAGTGTTACTTTATTTGTAGAGTTTATGGTAAACATTTAATTATGCCTTACTCAATTAATGAACTACAGCCAGAGTTCCTGTGGCCTTCTTAAGGATTTGAGGGGTTGTTTAGCTCCTGCAACCTAGAGCAGATATGAACACTCGTAAGTACAACCCTTTAGAGATACTTTGTGTGAGATGTAGAGAGTGTTGTGCACACCTCCAGCCAAGCCCTGGGGAGAGGCAGACACAGGTTTGTTCCAGGCAACTAAGTGTGGGACACTTAGCCACCAAAAATTAGTAGAAACTTTCATAATACCTGAAATGTCCTATGAATTACTGTATCCATGCTGGTTACCCCTTTTGAATCAAACTAATGAGAAGAAAATAACCCCTTTCCATCTTGGGCCGTCAAAAAATTCTGACTGGTGAGTTCAGAAGCCAGAGGAATGATGAGGAACTGTGAGCTTGGTACACTTTCTTGTCATCAGTAAAGAGCAATCATAGAAATGTGTATAAAACCTTAGGTTACATAGAGATATGAACCAAGAAAGTTTGCATTGCATTTATAAATTAGGTGTATAAACTTGAGATAATAGGTATGTATTATGGAGCAAGATAAACTGACCTGGTTAGTATTGATAAACTGACCTGGTTAATATTCTGTGAGAAAGAAAAGTGTTTTCAATAATGTATTCAGTGTTCTTTTAACTAATAGTGCTTCTATAGTTACAATTATATACATATTTGAAATTAGAAAAAAATACGTAAAACACATGTTCAGAATTATGTATGTTAACATATCTGTAATTATTCTTTTTAAAGTTGGATGTGCTGTGCAATGGTGAAATTATGGGAAAGGATCACACTATGGAATTCATCTATATGACAAGATGGCGACTAAGAGGAGAAAACGTAAATTACTTTTATATTTACCTATGTGCATATTTATTATGTTATTTAAATTTAATGATATTACTTAGGAACTGAAAAAAAAAAATGCTTGGGAAGAAAAAACTGGTTTCTCGTGTTTCTTCCAGCACTCTAAATTTGATCCAAGTATAAAACCAGGGTCTGTTAAATACAAGGTTTTTAAGGTGAGTTTAAACCCTGTTGAAAGATGTTTGGAAGTCTGCTAACTTCAAACAGATGAAGTGACATATACTGTTTAAAGCTCAGTAATTTATAGGAACCTCTAGGTATACAGAATGAAAGTTGGAAAGCCAAAGTTCTGCCCTGACTCCTATGAAGAACGGTCAATAAGAGAATTGGTTTGGGGTTGAGGTAGAAAGGACAAACAAAATAGAATATACATGCATCTTTTTTTCAGGTACCTCCTTCACTTTGAAAGTATAAAATCAGGTTGAAGGGTAAGTGAATTAGCAGTGGCTTTTGATGCCAGAATTAGATTATTGTGCTTTAGGCCCTAGGCAAATGGGAGCAATTGTTCAAAGGAAAAAACTAGGCAAACACAAAAGAGAATCTTGACTTTTGAATATCTTTGATAAGGGTTAAATTTTAGGTTCAGATACACCTGAGTTACAAAGAATATGGGATATTTGAAACACTAAAGATTGTGCTGATATAGTACTGCTACCAGAAATTCTCATCATGATCTGAGTATATGAAAAAAACTTAATTAAGACTGATTAGAAGTTTTGACTAGGCAACTTTCAAGGTTACCTGTCAAACATTAAGATTCCGTGGTGTTTATCATGCAATATGCCATCCTTTTAAACTCTTAAGTAATTTAACATTTCTATTTTGTGACCTATGTTTTAAGTGAAATGAAAATTATATAAAGTTAAGATTATACAGAACCCAGACATGAAAGTTTCGCTAGTTCAAAAACATGCTTAACATTGAATGTAAACATCTCTGTGTGTAGCAAGGCATGGTGGTGTACACTCATAATCCCAGCACTTGGGAGGCTGAGGCAGGAGGATGGCAGCAATTTGAGGCTAGCCTGAACCTACAGAGTGAGATCCTACCCCTCCCCCCAAAAAGGAAGAAAGAAAACATGTATCTGTAACTGTTGTAAAACAAACCTCACAGTAACATGTTTTGTTCTATCCAGTGGATTAGATTTTTGGCTAACTTCTAGAAGAAAAATCTTGATGTGCTTAATACAATAAATGAAGCATTAATTTCATTTTTCCTGTTTGAGTCTCTTGGGTAAAGCCTTCCTTGTGAAGCTGAGTGCCCTGTCCAATAATAAAGGGGGCTCAAAACCAGTGTAAAAGAAATCACATTCTGAAACAACTTATCAAACATTTTTAGGGTTCGTTTTTTAAATGTAATTTTCTTTGTATTTGATAAATAACTACTTGCCTTTCTGTGATATTTTGGTTTTTTATGCATTGTATATGCATAGTTCTCTCAACTACTGCTGTATGTATATTGTGATATCATATGTAAAATTAATGTTACATCAAATGTAATTTTAGGTTACTTGGGTAATTTAATGGACACTTAAGTGTGTTAGTGCTAGACGTCATTATTATGAGTAGATTTGCTAGAAGGTTAAAGAGATGTAAATGGTCATCACTGTGAGATCATAAGTTGTGCTTCAAAGTTCACAAGACTGCTGCAGAAAGTTGCCTGCCTTTTCAGTTACTTAAATGTCAAAGCATGAAACTGCTAATCCATATAAATTTCTGTTAGTAGAGTGTCAGTTAAATCAGTAATACTGCCACTGCATTTCTCATCACACATTTCTTAGAAACTTCCGTTTTTTGGTTGGTTGAGACATTTTAATAAAAGTTCAAAAAGTATTAAAATATCTTAAGCTTTATCATTCAGATAGAGAAAAATTACCACTTTAGTATAGCAGTAAAGTAATACATTAGACCATTTCTTTATTTCTTTTCCTTTTTGTTTCTCCCTGCCTTAGTCATATTTTGAAATTCGTAGCTCTGTTTTTCTACTTGCTCAGACCCAAATCCCAGAGTCAGCCTGAATGTATTTCTCTTTCATCTATTGTTAGCAAATTCTGTAATTTTTACCATCAGAACACTGTAGTCAGAATCCAGCTGTGTCTCACCACCTTCCCTTCTACAACTCTGATCCCATCCACTCTGACTGTTCTCTAAAAAGATTCTGAAAACCTCTCAGCTGGGCTCCACTTCGCTCCACTCCCTGTACTCCTCAGCCTGTCCCTGAACCAGAAGACTGTTACTCCTCTGCTCTAGCCTGTCCAGTAATGCTTAATATAATTTAGATAAAAGCCAGAGTCCTAGAGACCTGTGAATACTGCATACACCCAGATTTCCTACATCCCTCTCCCACCTGCCCATTTGCTCTCCTGTGCCCCCTGCTTCTCCCAGGGTGCCCAGCCAGTGCTGCGTCGTGTTAGCTTCTGTGCCTCCACACTTGATTCATCATCTGTGTCACCTCAGTGAGATTCCTGACCTGCCAGACATGCTCCTGTGATCCCTCTTACTGTTTTCTGTGGTACTTCATACCTCTAACACCCCCCAACTAAAATGTAACGTAAAGGCAGAGATTTCCATTTGTTCACTGCTAAATCCAGCACCTAGAGTGTTCCCCAGCACACAATCCAGTATTTATTTAGAGTAAATCAGTATAATGTTTCCTTTAATAAGGTAATAATTTTACAAAAATATATCCTAAAGGTCATTCGTTTCCTTGAAACCCATATTCCCATTTGTTTTCTGTTAGAAGAAATGTTCAGTCCTTTCTCAGGCTCCAATAAAATATAAATTATTATGTGGGATGAATTCTGGCAGAGGAGTAACGTGGACAGATACTTCTGTGACAAAGCATAATCTCTCCATGGAGTCCCTAGCGTGTTGGTTGTCATCACATCGATTCCTACCTCCACCATCCGTTCCCAGAAGGAGGCCAAGAGTTCTGAAGAGTTCCCATGACCTCCTGGCATTGCTAACCAGCTCTGCCTGGGGTTGGAGCAGGCTTGTTCCCTAAACTAAAGACCACCATTTGATTCTTTAAGTGCTTTAGTATTTTTAATATTAAGCATCTTAATCTACCTAGGATTGGTTTATTTACACACATTCATAACAAGGTTAAGAGTAATGTATTCTAAATTTTTTAATTAAAAATACAATTTGTTGAATAATCCTATTTTACCTTACTGTTTTGAGATGTTACCATTATGTACCATATATATATAAAAGAGTACACCCACTAGACAGAGACACTATATATAGTGTATATTTATGTTCCTGAACATTTTGTTTTATTCTTTTGAGTGATTATTTTTCTAAACCAGTGTTAGATTTTATAAAAATCTGATCACATAACAATTTGGCTTTAATGGTTCAATTTCTGTGGGATAGTTTGGTTGAAATCCAGACTGTCATGTCCTGTAAGGCAAATAGTTGGACCTTCCTAGATTGCTTTGTGATATATATTTGTATCTGTTGGTATAGTACCACAATAAAAAAAAAAGGTACCTGTTTTTTAAAAATTGTATTGGCTGATTCTACCATTTAGTCCTCCAGGAGATCTTTTGAGTGAGATTGTGATTAGCCCTGAGTTATATCTTGGTGTTGTTTTGGCTGGAATTGGCATGCTTGTAGTTAATTATTCTATATATTGCCATGAGGCTATCTCCTTATAAGTTCAGTATCTTTTTGCTCATGTCTCTGAGTCAAACTATACTTTTTTTCCTCTTGGATACTACCTTCCGAGTCTTCTGCCTCAGAAAAGGCTACTGCATGTTCAGATCACCCCTTACTGTGTTCTATTTCTAGCTTCCTAGGAAGAGTCTCAGGCAAATTAATTTGGCCTCCGGTTCTCAAGTAATATCTCCCTACACCAGCTAGCTTCAGTGCTACTGCTTTTCTCTATTTTGCAGTAGTTCTGCTTCAGTCTTATCCATTTTTCTGTGAGCCCAGCTCTTTCTGGACTTCATTTTCATTGTGATGTCTTTTTGAAAAATTTTTATCTTTAGGAATCAAAACAAACTTCTGGTCCAATTTAGCTAGCTCTAGGAATGTTTCAGTATATAACAATATTTGCCACTTCAATATTCTTATATGCCAAGTTGGCACTGATTTTTTTTTCCTTATAGTGAAAGAAAATGTACTTTTAAAAAGTGATAGTATATGACTATCATTTCCAGCTACTCCAAAGGCTGAAGCATAAGGATCACAATTTGGAGGCCAGCCTGGGCAACTTAGTGAACCCTGTATCAAAACAAACAGATAATTAGGGTTGAGGCTGTAGTTTACTGGTAGAGCACTTTCTTAGCATGCTTTGAGGTCCTGGGTTCAATCTATAGTACTGTAAAATTTATATATACTATCCTATCCCAGTGGTCATCACAGTTTTTTGAAATATATATGGAATTTCATGTATTGTTTTGCAACTACTTCTCATTTGACAGTATGTCTTAAGGAAAATCAGTAAACTTGGAAGTATTTTTTAATATATTGATAGAGGCTGGGAGAGTAGCTCAGCAGCACAAGTACCTGCCTGGCAAGCACGAGATTGTGAATTCAGTCCCTGATACAAAAAAAAAAATCTATCTATCTATCTAGATAGACAGATATAGATATAAATATAGATTATATAATTTGACTTGTGTCTGTAGTATATTTAATTAACACAATAGTTTGATGGAAAGTTAGACTTTTTTCTAGTTTTTTTACATTAGAAGCCATGCTTACAATATACTACTAGTACATGTATTTCTGTACATGTGCAAATATATCCATTGTCTAGATTCCTAGAAGTAGATTTACAGCAGAATATGTGTGTTCTGAATTTTGAGCGTTAGTAACAAACTGTGCCCTGAAGAGTTAATCATGTAAGTGTGTAATCAAATAAGAAATGGATGAGAGTTCTCATTTCCTGGTATCTTTACCCCAACACATTATTACAGACTTCATATTTCTTTTGCAAACTTTCACATTAATTGTCTTGGAGAGTGTTTTTGGCCACTAAGTTTGCCTTTTTCTTACTGACTTCTAGGAACTGTATATATTCTGAATGTGAATATTTTTGTTAAATACTTTCTACTTTTTTATGTTTTTTATTAGTACATGTTTGCAGTATTAATTTTATGTTATATGTCTCTGCTGTTTTTTCAGTTATGTCCTGCTTCCTAATTTGCCTCAGGTGATCCTAAAAAATTAGAGTAATAATACCTTTTTCAAAACATTCAGCAAGAACTAAATGCTTAGCAGAATACATAGTAAGCATTATTTTAGTAATAGCTTATGTATGTTAACTTTCATTTTGATTTTAGCGCTCTCTTCCTGCACTTCATCCCACCTCTAAGGGCTTGCTGTCAGGATCTTTCTATTCAGCTGCAGCTTTAGTCCTAGACAGGCCTACCTGCCTTTCCTAGAGTGGACTCAGCACTTCCTGTCAGGCAGCCCCCACCCCTCTGAGATGATCCTGGTTAGCTTTTTCTCCAACAGCTTTTGCCAGTCCAGCACTAGAAGTGACTGCTTCACACTTGCCTTCCTTTGCTTCATTTGTATTATCTGGCAGTTTTAGGAAAACCAGACATAATCTGTCTTGAATGATACCAAAGAGATTAATAGAAAAAAGAATTAGTGAAGATGCCTCTTTCTACCTTGACTCTGTGTTCTTGGTAAACACTTTTTGCAACTTGAATAGTTAGGCAAATTCTGAAAGGCCAGAGTTTGGAGACTATTCAGAGAGAAAGGTCACCGCAAGATAGCCTTGCTGGACCTGTCTTAGAGCATGTCATTGTGCACCGTGCGCAGAATTGAGGATCAACTGCTGACAAAAAAAAACTGCAAAAGTATTGGGAGGAAATAGACTATTTATAATCTTCTCAAAGTACGCCTTTTAAAAATCTACTCTAGGGCATTAGAATTATCCCAGTAAATTTACAACTCATGTTTTAAATATATACTTATTTTTTTCCATTTTGAATAGTGTGCAGTGTTGAATTCATATATGCATAATTTAAAATATACATGTTATATTTTATACTTCAATTATGAAAATTACATTTGTATTGAATGTTTTAGCATATTTTAAATTTAAAAATTAAGATCAGGAATGATTTTTCTTAATATAACTGGTTAAAATGATAAAAGGTAGTGAGTTTACAAATGAAGCTGCTCAGAACTTTTTAAATATGCTCATTTGATTCACTCATAATACATTTATTGAGTAGCTGCTGTGTGGCCATTAGCTGTTAAGGCTGCAAATGTAAACATGAGATAGACTTCAGAAACACCTAATTTAAAGCTATTAACATAGGTAATTAAACTAATGATCTAATCTGAGCAATATGAAGAACCTAATATAAAAGAGAAAGTGGATCCCTGACAGGTTGAGTGAAATTCTGTGCCTCACTCAGATAGCTGATCGCCTCGAAAAGGGGGTAAAGAGGAGACCTAGGAGAGATTGTTCACCAGAAGGCATGGAAAAGAGTGCCTTGTGTGTACTAGGTAAGGATTTCCCCAGGAATTAGTCTTTGAAAAGGATATAGAAAAGATGGGCCTCCATTTTGGTATTTGCTGAATATTAATCTCATAGTTAGATTTTGAAATCACTTAAAGCTAAATTTTTACCAATCACTAAGTTATTAAACCTACTTTTTCCAAAACGACTACCATTTTCTCAGAGTGTTTATTTAAAATTAGTCATGTTGACTCTTATGTTTGACATTAAATTTTTTTTAAATAATCAATTTTAAATATGTATCCAGTTGTGGATGCCTCTTATCTGATGAGTTCATCTCCTCCGCAGTTTCGGTGTCTGAACTGCTCAGCTTCGCAAGTCTGCTCTCAGGATGGCCCTTTGTATCAGGTAAGAGGCACTCACGATGGTACATATGCCCATCACAATGCCCTGGCAGTCCCAGACCTGACTTCCTGAGACATGTCGCTATACAAAACTTCATGAGTTTTTTTATCTTTTCAAAACAAATTTTCCCACTGTTTACATGTCAAAACCATATTTACGAGTTAAGAATTTGAAATAACTACTAGCTTCAGCCCTTAAGAAATATTTGACCCACATTAGATTAGGATGTTACCTTCTTTGTATAAGTATTATATGTTTAATGAGTTAATTTACAAGAGAAGGATGAGATGCCAACTTAGATGACTTTAAATAGCAAGAGCTAAATACAAGTTTCCTTACTCTCTTCTCTTAGCATGTTACTTGTGTTATCTCTTTTGACATGTTAGTGAGCTAATTTTGTAATGTGTTGAGAATAGTTGAACATATGTTAAAGGAAAGTTTAGTAAAAATACATTGTAAAAATGTAAAAAACGAAAGGGATTAAATTTAGTATAATAAATCCATGAAAGAAGAATTATGTGACAACAGAACCTAGTAAATTTTGCTGTCCCATTTTGTAGTGAATACAAAGGAGTATATTTTAAGTATTTAAAAAAAACACTTCAACTCACTAATCAAAAATTTTTAATTAGCCTAAAATAAATCAATGCTATGGAATGGAAATCTCCATACATTCATTAAAATATGTTTTGTTTGATATGCATTGTTTTAAATCTTAGTTTTTCAGCAGTGATCTATAAAACCAAGAAAAAACCACTTAGGGAACAAAATCATCCTTCTCCTTACATTACACAGATAAGGATGAAGAAGTAATTTAGTTGAGCTGGTAAAATTTGTTAAAAATCTAAGATTTAGAACTGATTTTGTTATGCTGAGTTGTAGTGCTATACTCTGTCTATAGCTGTAACTCATACATACATGATATTCTGCTTCTATTCTTGGTATTTCTCTGTTTCTTTAAAAATAAAGATGTTCTTAAATCATGATCTGAAATATTAAGAGAACTGGAATAAGACTTTTTGCTGTTCTGGGGCTTGAACCCAAAACCTTCACCCTGACCGTTTTTAAATTTTTTTTGAGATGGATCTCGCTGAGTTACTTAATTGCTCAGTGGAAGTCAAACTGTTGGCCCTTCTGTCTTAGCCTCCTAGAGTACTAGGAGTGGAGCTATGCCCCACCATGCCCAACTAAAACAGATTTTTACATCAACACAAATTTCTCTCTCTCTCTCTCTCTCTCTCTCTCTCTCGCTCGCTCGCTCTCTCTCTTTCTCTCTCTGTCTCTCCCCCACTATTTTAAGGGTATTGGTCTTATAAGAAAATTTGTAGTTATAGGCTGTACCTTTAGGCAAAAACAGGGAAGAAATTGATTGAGAAAAAAGACATTTTTAAAATACAAGAACAAATTATGCATATAGCTGTATACTATTAAAATTTTAAATTTTGTGAGCATTTTGTAAAATAGACAATTTTTGTTAAAATATAATGCATCAAAATTTATGCGAGAAGAAAGAAAATTTAAATCACTAATTCATGAAAGGCATAAAAATTTAAAGGTTTAACTTACTCTTAATATTCTTGGGTGCTTTTGTGGTTACATTCTCCAGATTTGCAAGGAAAAGATCAATCTTAATCTGTACCTGTATTATACATTTTGTTTTAAATCATTGAAAAACATGAAATTCTTTTGAATTCATTTTACAAAAATAGCTTAAACATGATAGTAGAACTGACAGGAAAGCTAATACCGAATCTGATTTTGAATAGTAAGTACAAAAGTGATAATATACTGAAGCATACTAATTATACTAAATAATATTCTGAAATATTGTACTAAAAGAATAGAAAGCCAAAACCTAGTAGGTATTTTATCAGAAATCCAAGAATGGCTTAATAATTTGGGGAGAACGTCGTTATCTCCCTCATTATATTAAGCCTTATATATGTAGTATGTGTGAAAATACATATATACTTACATATATTTATATTTTATATCCACACACTAAAAAATCTCCAGTGGATGATAAAAATGCATTTTAAAAAGTTCATTGTTAGGTACTGATTTTTTTCCTTTGAGCCTCTTATGTTTAAATTTTTTAGGACAATAAAAAAGTTGAAATTATTATATCCTTTACCTAGACGTACCAATTGACAGTTTACCACATTTCCTGTCACCTTCCCTCTCTCCCTTTTCCTATCGCCTCTTACTGTATTCTCTGTCTCTGTCTCTCTTTTTGCCTCTTGTTTTTTGTGGAACCATTTGAAAGTCAGGAGAGCCAATCACTAAGTACATCAGTGTGCATTTCTCACAGAGACCTTCTTGTACACAGTGGTACCTCTGTTCTTGAACTTGATTCTTCCCACAGTTCTATTCGTAAACCGAGTTGGACGAGAACTGAATCAAATCTAGTGGTTAGGTTCAGTGTTGACCTTATAGGGAAATCTGATTTGATTCTCATCCAGTTCAATTCACGTAGATCCAAATTCCATTTCACACAGCAGAAATTTAAATAGAATGTTAAATATTATAGAGATGTCAGTTTTCCCCTTGATTAAATTGTGAAGTCAAATGTAATGCCAAATGTACTTTTTACCAGATTCTACTTTAACTTGACAACAGTAATTATTCTAAAGTTCACAGGAAATACAAATAGATGCTTCTGGTGTTCATTTTTCAAATGAGTAATGAAAGAATAAGTGTACTGTTCATTTTAAAATGTATTAGAAAACTGAAATAGTTAAAATCAACATAGAAAAATAAAAAAGAATAACGTCAATATAGATACATGAACTAAACATAGATATATAAATAAAAAGGTGTCTCAGGGCTGGGTTCTAGTGTTGCATAGGAGTATAAAAAGTATATAAAAACAATATCTCTAATTAATAGAGACAAAGATTAACTTAAGTATCTGTTGAGCACTTGATATGTACTGGGCATTTGTCTAGCCCTGGAGAAGTGAAAATGAACATAGGACTTTTCTCTCATAGAACTTAGACTCTAATGACTATCAGACAAAGAACAAACAATGAAATTTTAGTGCTAGAAGAAAATTTCAAGTAACTAAATAGAATATTTTTATTAAGATACCTAATAAAGAGGATCTCTTTGACAAGGTGGTTTTTGATCAAAAGGAAATATAAAAACATCACCATGTAAATATCTGATGTCAAAGTAACACATTGCAGAAGCCCTGGGCAGAGAACATGTCTGATTGTTTGAGAGCTGTAGGCTCTGTGGTGCTGGAGTGGGCAAAACGGAGAGGGGTGGCGGGCAGTTGTGCACTCAAGGTGCCTTGTTGAGGCTAAGTGCAGATCTTGTGGGGCTTGTTTTCATTAATTGTATTGACACTAGTGTGAGAATTCAAACCAAACTTCACATTATTCACCAGCATAACTTTCTTATGGTTCAAAATGATAAATATTAAAAATGATACTAAAAGATACTAAGAAAATATAGTTAAGTAAATGTTTTCAGAGTGGAAATAGTGCAAAAATCTCTAAGTAAATATTTACAGTATGTGTAAGAAAGAGGTTTAACGCCCTTACTACATAAAAATATTCATATAAATCCATGAGACAACTAACTTGGGAAGTTACAAAAAAAGGAAATATAATTGGCTAACAACCACATACACATGATTAAATTCTTTTGAAGTCAAGAAATAAATAATATTTTATGTTTATTTCCAAATTAAAATGGATGTAAGTAATAGTCACTATTGATGAGATTCTGGAAGAATGGCCACTCATTTTTTTGGAAAAGCAAAAGTAGAACAACTTGCTTGAAGACGCTTATCAAAATGCTTTTTTAAAATGTGTATGTTATCTGAACTAGTAATTTCACTTTTAAGAATCTGTCCTGTAGGAAAGAATATAAATCATTAGATCAAGATTAATTTATAATAGCAAAAAAGGAATACTCTCAAATATGTAGCAAAAAGAGATACCAATAGCCATTAAAGATGTTTGTGTAAAAATGTATTAAATGATATGGAAATGCATTTACAGAATTTTAAATTGATGAAATTATTTACCAAATAATATATTCCAGTTTTGGAAAGAAGTATAGATAAAAAGACTAGGGCATATGCTAAAATTAGATGGTGGTTATATTCAAGTGATTGGATTTAAATAATTTTCCTTTCTCCTTGTAGTTTTTCTGAATTTTCCAATCTGTAATAAAACAAGCCCAGTGCCAACAAAACCATTCTACTCCCTCTCAAATACTTTCGTCCCTTGTAGAGCTGTTGGTGAATACTTCTTTGTATTATGAATTATTCTAAAATGAGTTTAATTACAGAAAGTATGCAGATTCAACAGTCAGGAATGGAAAATAAAACTTGGAAATAAAAGACGTTACAGGTGGGAGTAAGGTGGAATGGGAATTAGTAAAGTTAGGATGAAATATCTTTGTTAGTGGTCTCATACTCTGGCTGAGCTCCAGAAACACTCATAGAATTTGATAAATTACAGACTTTGACTGCAAGAACAGAATAAAGTTTAAAATAAAGGCCAGTAAACAAAATTAAACCAAAGTAATTTTTGACCTTGGAAACCTTGAGAAGCTGAGACTCAATGCTGGCCCGTAGAGAGCTGGGAGTGACATCTGGCTTACTTGTTCAGCTGAAAGAGTAAGATCTAGAGGATATTTATTCCTGCCTTCCTGTCTAATCCTAAGAAGAAAGCTACAAGTGCCAGCATGGTCATTTTCAGAATTGTAGAATCTCAGTGTTTTTAATCTGTATGAAAGAATACAGAGTTGTCTGTACTGGATTTTTGCTTTTTCCCACACTAAGATCAAGTAACAGTGAATGGTCATCTCAGCCTTTTCTTGAAAATATAAAAGTACTTGAGATTTCATTTTTAGAGGGCACCCTGCCACTTTTAAGAAAGGTAATTGTTTCTCCAGGCCCTTTCTGATTTTGTGATTTTTTTTCTATAAGAAAGAAGAGAGGAAAACAGATGCAGAGATAGCTTGGCATATTCCTGTCTCTACAAGCTCATTCCTCCCAGCACTGTGTGGTAGTCAGATGTATGATATCTTTTCTTCATGGAGCAACACCAAGGACAATTATGAATCTTTTATTTATATTATGTAATAGACAAAGCAGAACATTTAATAGCATCAACTGACTATTGAGGATAGTAACCTAAATACTTCATGTAATAACTAGTTAGTTGTTTATCTAATATTTTTAAAGACCATTAAAATAAATTGTAAATACTAAAAAGGAGCAAATGTCAAGCTTGTAAAGTTTTTGGCTTTGTAAGAAGTAGTGCAGGTTCCTAAATTCCCAGCAGGGGGTCTCTTGCTACTGTGTTACTCAGTGTGTTCTCACCAGCGGCAGCTCTGGGAGAATCCAGCCTGCCAGCTTGGATGGCTGAGCTGTGCAGTTACTAGTGGGATACTTGGAAGCAGGACATGCAGCTCACAGTCCTCAACAGGCCCTGCCTCTCCCTGAGTAATACTTTGGGATGATCACATAAGTGACTTCCATGTGTCATCTGTAGACCTCGGAACTTGACCACTACTGTATATTAGTGAAAATTTGATGAATCAAGAAATAATGGCAAGCAAAACAAATGAGAATATAGTAACTTAAATTTTAAATGACAATTTAAATCTTTATTGTTGTAATCACTATCAGGAAATACTGTAAATTATGACTTAAATTCTTAAAATCTTGTATGTAAACTACATTGTATATAAGCTACATTGTGTTTATGCAAACAGTCTCATCATCTGTTTTTATTTTATAGTCATACCCTATGGTATTGCAGTATCGACCAAGAATTGATTTCGGTTAGACCAAGGGGCCTAGATTTCACTGAAATGAATCCTGCACTGTTTGTTTACTCGTCGACAGATTGCACAGTGACCGATGTGTGGACTAGAGGGACGCAATCAGTTTTCAGCATGCAAATAAGGCCATTGTCTGTCTCTAAATTGTTAGTTGCATTCATGTTGTTTCTATTAAGAGCAAAGCAGGTGCCATTCTACTGCTGAACCATCTGTATGAGGTATTTGTGCTGTCTCACAGTGTGCAAGTCATAGTTGGAATCATGGTATGCAGCCATGATTTGGCCTTTTGAGTATTTTGCTTGCCTGTTTCAAGATTGTCCTAATGTTTAATTACACTAGTAATATGGCTCAATCTTTGTGGTGTTGCAGTTTTCACATACTTACTATTTTATTCTTTAAATAGAGTACTGTACAAGAATCTGATAATTATATCTGAAGTTATTTTGTGTGGAAATATATTTAGAAAAGTGGTTTCTGAGCCACCATCTTATTCTTGCTAAGCTTTTTGTGTAAAAAAAAAAAAGTTCATTCTTGAGTGTGTAGGTCATTTTATGAAGAGTTCTGATTACTTAATGTTGGAGCACATCATAATTGTCAACATTCAAAGCATCTGTGTGGTCTACCAGTTGCACAAGGAAGGCACGTTAGCCCTCCAGGTCAAAATGTATGTAATTTCTTGAACAACTGAAGTTAGATTCACAACCATTTGAAGTGTTGGCAGCTGATCACATTTACTTCTAATAAAATTAATGCGTAAGTAAGGTTTATCTTTCGTAATGCCTTATGACAAGTGGGTGCTGCTTCCTGACACTTCATTGGACAGCCCATTTTATGTTTTTGCCATTACATTGCTGTTGTCCTTTAATGAACACATTGTTTCTCTTTTGTGCTGGCCTGAGGTGTGTGTCATTGTGGCATGCGGAAGGTTATGAATGATGATTTTAAATATTAGGTTTTTTAGAACAGATAACATTAGCTCTTTTATGAATTTCAAATATCTCAAAAACAATTGTAGGTTAAAAATGTTAGTTGTTACATTTCCAAAACGTATACATAAAATATAATACAGTTTAGTAGATAAATATGCTAACCAAAACTAATGGTTTGAGAATATTTTATTTTAGCTATTATAATCAGAGGTAAATTGTATTATTTTTACATAAGTTTATTAAAATTCAGAACTGTGATAATTTCCTTGATTTTGCAGTTTTGTTTTGGGTTAATCTGCAAGTCACAGAAAGTCTTGTTCCCTTAAACAATATAAGTTTTTTTTTATTTTAAACCTTCTAAAATTTATAGTTTTCTAAAAACATCCTTAGAAGTTGCTTTAACAGTTACTTTTGAAACAAACATGTTTAACCTCTGAAAATTAGGGAAATGCTTAGAAATTAGGAAAAACTGCTTGTTTTAGAAATCTGACATGAGCACAATCTATGTGTTAAACACATGGCTTTTATACTGTATACATGAGAGAAGTGCTGCATTTTCTAGTAAAAATGTATCACAAATTAATGCCTTCTGAATACCAGATTGCTTCATATAACTAAAATATTGTATAACTCCAAGGAACATGCAAAATACAGCTCAATCTCAATGCATTTTATCATATAAAAGACCTAAAGTTCGTAATTTTTTATAGCTTTTTCTAAGTCAAACAGTCTATATAAAAGTTTTCTGTTGTTCTGACTTGTGAAAATGAGTAGGTATGGCAGTTTTTCTTTGTTTCTTTAGATTTTTAGCTCTTTGAAAGGCTCACATGCAGCATTTAAAATGTTTTCATTAGCTCCTTAAATGATTTGAAAAACCGTTAGGCTCAACGCAAAATTGAATTTATTATCCAAACATAGAAAAAAATGTCTTGTGAAATCTAGTTCCTAGATATTTTAAAAAATCTTTTTTTAAAAATTAGTATAAGTTTGTCACACCTACATCAGTGATTAAAATAGTGTTTACATTTGGAAGATAATTTTAATTAATTCAAAATGAATTGAGCGCATTTTGAAAACCACAAATAAGACTTAAATACTTTGGCTCCCATGTCAAAACTTTATGGCCATAAACAAGTTTCAGATTGAAGATCTCTTTCAATTTGGTCTCTTGCCTGATCATATATAATTCCACCATTTTCTAAGAAAGTGTTTACGGAAACAGTTATAGAACTGAGAATAGTTTTATATAAAATTACTTTATGAGATGTTAACACATTGACATTTTTATTGAAATGCAGTGGAAGACTATGTGCCAAAATATGTAAGAATCTTATATAAAGAAGAGCATCAGTTGTCATTCTGGGATAGGTACACATTTGTCTTTATGGTCCTGAGTGATGTGGTATTGCTACTAGAAAACTAGATCGCTTCAGCTGACTTCTTACAATATATCAACTATGAGTTTCTAAGTATGGGACTACTTTTCTGGCTAGTAGTACACTAAATTTCCTGCTAATTATCCCTTATATTAGATTATAGAACTTGCAAGAAGCCAAATATAGAGAAAATACACAAGCACCTTTTTTGGTTAACTTTATAGGGTGCATTTAAAAAGACCTTTATATAAAAAACCCGTTCTCTGCATCTGTTAAATCACATAATAAGCCCAATTTAAATTATTATTTAGTCTGTTATTTCTTAAGCAATAAACCGAAAGAATTTTATTACTTCCATAAAAGATTGTGTTTTCTATTTTATCTGCCTTAAAAGTCATATGAAAGGCTTGAGGAACTTTAGATAATAAAAAATGTGTATGGTTTATAAAGATCACTTTAAATGGAAGTAGTCACATTAGTTAATAGAGAAATCAAAATATGGCCTTTTCTCTAAATTAACAAAACACTAGGTTATCAAGATACTTAAGTATGAAAAAAAAGATTTATTGAAGAGGTGAAAATCTAGGGATTGGGTAACTTGAGTAATGTCTTTTAGCTACTTCTAGAAAAGTGTACTGTTTCTTTACTCATTGAGCATCTGTCCCATACTAATATACCACATTTTATAAATGTAGTGAGTACACTCAATTATATTAGACACTCGTGTTACATAAATTTAAACTGACTCCTTCAGAAATATAAATGTTATATACTATAGTGAACTAATGTTTAGCTTTATTAAATATTAAAAAGAAAGTGCCTCATTGCTAAACGTGCATTTCTGTTTTAGATTTACTGTGTAAATTTTGAGTTTTCTATACCTGTCCCTTATAAGTGGTTTCATATTTATATAGGCACTTCCAAGTTAGAGTAATCACTTTTTAAAAGATTTTCATAAGAATATAGAAATCACCAAAGACATTTTACCGTTAATTAGTAACCATGTTGGAGAAACAGTTTTAACAGTTCGGAAGTTGGAAATGTTTAGACTGTGACTTAATTTTGTATAGTCAGGCAATAACATTGATTAATTCTAAAGTATCACCAAAGAAAGGCTTTAATGTAAAATTTTCTTGCTGAGACTAGTCAAATGCAGGTTTTTCTTGAAATAATCAGAGCACATTTCCTTTTAAACATGTTCAGTTATCTATCCCCATCTGACACATTTTAAGAAATTCTTAAATGTGAGAAATAAAAAAAGTCAAGCTTCTCTCTGAAGGAAAAGTGGGAAAAGTGCATACTTTTGAAAGAAAATTGAAATTAAGTTTATAAATTTTAATTTGAGATGCTTTTTATTTCACAGAGACAACATAAAATAAATTACTGTTATTTAGCTCCTGGGCTCTTAGTAATATGTAAAATTTTATTAAAGATAGATTTTGATAAAAATGCTGATGTACTTATTTATGTAGAGCATAGTACCTTCTACTGAATTTACATAAATGCTTTTTCTATATTCAAAATCAAAATTTTCCTAAGTTCCTGTTTCTTGTTTCTCAGCAGTTACTTCATTGTTATTAGAATTTTGCCTTCACATCCAAATTTGACAAAACGGATCACAGAACAAGAGCATCTCTAAATACCAAAAGAGATGTGCCTTTATGTCTTTCCTCTTGTGTAATAAAACTGCTCATAGGTCACTAGTTAAACCTCCTCAGATATGATAAAAATTAATGCACATTCTGTCACATACTCTGGTGCAGAGTACATTTTCCAGTAAGCTAAACTTTATGCCACCAAAATATTGGTTGATTATACTAGTTTCAAAAATGAATTGGTTTTGACATAATTTTTCTGGATTAGAAACACAAAAGTTTAAACTGCTATTAACATTAAGGTGTATGTACCTATTATCCAGAGAGCAATAAAAAATGTATTATATCTGCTAAATGTGTTAATTTGAAAGATTTAAAAAATGTTAAGACTCAGAAGCCCTTTCAAAACACAAAAAATGGCCAGTTGTTTCTGGATTTACTTGATATACCTAGTTTAGTAGTATTTTGATGGAAAACAGAGATCAAATATTTGGAAATATGTAGTACAGAGTTTTCATTGTTGTATTTTGTTTTTTTTTTAAGTGTTTTTTCCATAATTTGAAAATTTATTTGCTGTTATTATAGTTTCAAAAAAATTAAAATGTTTGAGTGTTTTCTTTTAAGAAAGTTTTAAAATTTAGCTTAAAAATTATTTCTAATGCTCATGCAAATGTCTGTATACTCATGCTCCTTTTTATGATTTAAAACTTGAGACTGGTTTTTCAGAAATGATTTTTAATTTTATTTAAGTCTGCAATCAAGTGAAACATGGGTCTAGTTTTCTTCTATCTTATAGAACTTCATGAAATAAGAAAACAACAGTACAAATGAAAATTAAGTATTCCTGGGTAATGTAGAGATAGTAAAAAGATTAATTAATTTATCCATACACTTCATATCAGTTCACTGGAGCAGAGTTCTACACATGAAAACATAATGGGATCAGCCAGTATTGCTTGGTGTCAGTTTCCTTTGCTGTATTTTTTAGAGTGGGTTTGGGGGCCCAAGTGTCCTTATGAAGCGGTGGTCCCCGATGAGAGCTTGTGGGGAGGGAGTATCCGTGTTCTACTGCTCTCCTGCATCTGGCAGCACAACAGCGGTCATCGGTGTTTATTAGAGTAGCCCTCATGATAAAGCTACCGTAGAATATATTGTAAAGTTATGTTGCTAGTTTTACTTTGAAATATGAAATATTTTAAGCTTTTGTCAAAAGTGGTAACATCTTAATACAAATAAAAACCTTTTTGTGGTTGTAAGATTTAGCTTATAAATCATTCAAATTGAAGTGAAAGATTTACCAGGTCATTGTTAATGACTTAGTCTATTAAGAATATATGTATTTTTTTAAAGGAAAAGCACTTGTAGATATTTAATCAGTACAAGATATATGTCTGTTTTGCAGAAATAAAATGCTGCTTAGAGATTCTCTTAAATATTTTTTATTTTTGTGCCCAAATGTATTTTCTGTTGATCTATGGAATGTTCTGTACAAAGCTGTATGATTATACTGTTCAAGCTAGATACTTTTTTTTTAAAATCTGGACTTAGCCAAATATATTTGACCATGTTAAAGATAGTATCTTTGTTATTAAAAATTTGATTGCATAATTTATGGTTTGTCATCTATTTAATATTAGTAACTATTGATTGAAACCTCCATTTAAAATGTCATATTTAAGTACTACCATAACACATTTTATTGAGATTTGTGTATTCGAGATCATCAATTAACATTAGCATTTTCTAAAGATTCTTCAGCTATTTCAAGATGGCAGCCTGTCTCTCAGCTTATACACACACACACACACACACACACACACATGGTAGAATTTCTTGCTTTGTTAATCAAACCCAAAGAATCTTTAGGAAGTAATTAGAAATCAGAGAAATACCTAAATAAATTAAGACTATTTCCTTTAGCCAGTTAAGAGGATTTGACTTTGATTACATCCTGCATGTACACTTGAAGGGATTCTAATGAGGCTAAAGCAAGATCTTTAAGTCAAGAAGGTTGCGATGAGTTTTGTCTTCCCTTCCTTGTTAGTGAAGCCATGAAGGTGGCTGGAATCCCCAGTACTTTGGTGACAATGAAGAGAGCTTTCCTCGCAGCAGGATTTGGCTTTCTACCATCTTCTATAGTTGTACTCTCATCACAGCTGAGGAAGGGTGGGAAGAACATGAGTGATTATCCAGTGCACAGGGACAGTGCGCAGTGTGTGAGACACACACTCCTTCCCTCCGGTGTCCCTGGCCAGAACATCTGCAAGGATGTTGGAGGACACAAAGACCCTGTTTCCCAAGCAAAAAGACAATTTTGTAACCTGCTTCTCAATTCTTCTACGCCTCCATTTGAGGAAAAGGGGTTGCAGTTTTCCGGGTCTCAGAAGTGTTTTTGTTAACACCAGCTCAGTTCTGATTGATCTCTTCACTAGTTAAAGATGTGGAGAAGTCTTGCACCCAAGCTGAGTCTGAGAAGTTTAGCATTGTACGAATCTGGGGAATTTGCAGGTAGTATTGATCTCAAAGCCATGTAAAACCCTGATTAGCACCCAAATCCCTGCCTTAGAGCCTGGGTTACCCTCAAAATCAAATGGAGAATGGTGGCCCAGGAAAGATAAATAGGTCCCAAGGCTACCTATTGAAAAGAAACCTTCTCTTCACAAATGTGTACCCTCATTATAATGCTCATTCCTCCTACAAATGTCCTTTTTTATTATTTTTATTTTTACAAATCTGTTTCTTAACCCATAATTCTACTTAAAAAATCCTGCTCCTCCTAGAATGCTGTGCTCCTGCTTACAAAGCACTAATATGCAAAGCCCTTTTCTCCCTACCCAGCCTTTCTCCTCCCTGTAGAGCCCCATTCCTTATAAAGTGCAGTTCTTCAAACTGCACCCTGTGCTTCTGTCAAAGACGTCCTCTCTAGCTTTCCCCTTCAATACAAAGCCGTTCTCTGCAAACCACCCTCGTAGCCTGGCTGATAACAACATGGCCTTGCAGCTCCTGCAGAGCCCCATTCTTCCTACCAAGCCCTTCGCCTGCTCCCAAAGCCACAATCCAGCAAATCCATAATCCTTTGTAAGCCCCACTGCATCTAACAAAACCTCAGTACTTGCAAAACCCTACTCATCCTGCTTTTATAAAGTCCCTCTAGTTCTTAGAAAGCTCCACTCCTACAGAGCACCACTCCTGCAGAGACCCCGTGGTAATTACAAGACAGTGCTTTGCACTGTTCTGCTCCTCCTACCAGGCAGATTCCTTGGTAAGAAAGCCCCACTCCTCCTACAAAGCAAACTTACAAACTTTAATTCTTTCTAGTGCCCTGTACTGGGAAAAAAACAGACCACAAAACTTAATTCCTCTTAAAAATCCTTGCCTCTCCTACACACACTTTATCTGAAGGCATGATTCTTCTACCAAGTCTGCACCTCATGTAATAAAACCCTGTTTGTTCTACCAGGCCTGCCCTCCTCTAAGCCACGTCCTCTCCAAACCCGGTTCATCAGCCTAGCATAGCACTTGTTTCTGAAAATCTCTGATTTTCTTTCTAAATCTTGCCCCTCCCTCACAAAGCCCTCTCCCTAGGAAGCCCTGCTTTGGAAGGGCTGTTTCTATTCACCAATCTCTGTACCTCCTTACAAAATCCTATGCATCTTACAAACCCTGTTTCTTATGAAGTTCAGTTTCTTATAAAGCTTTGTTCCTCCTAATAAAACAGTTAAACTTTGTATAAATGTAAGTTCTTTGTCTCCCAAAATTGAGGCATAAGTTTGAGGACAAAGGAATTTAGGAGAGTTTTTATTAGAAATAGTAAGAAAAAACTAGGTAAATAGCAGGAGGGGAAAGAAGTCCAACATGCTTGCTTTGTCTTGGCCTTACATAGATGGAAGAAGGGGGAAGTTCAAAGGACATTAGTTTAAAAAGAAACTGGCTGTCTTGCATTTCTAATGTTTTCTCAAAGTCTGGTTCAAGTCCGGGTCTAGAGGGAGAAACTGTCCTGTTAAAGTTCAGGTCCACAGGAAGGGAGATGCTGTCAACTAACTGGCATATCTTTTTCCTGGGAGGACAAGTTCTTACTTTCCTTTTTATTGTAGTTTTTCATCCTTCTTGTGTTTGCCTTTGCATCTCTTCAGTTCAGCCAGCTAGTTTTTAACTGTGTTGGTTAGTTTTTAACTGTGGGCTATTTGCTTTTATGCGACCCTCTATTTAGGCTGTTCTGGCCACATTTTCATAACTAAACTGCCTTAACAAAATCCTGCTCCTCCAACAAATCCAGTCCTCCTTCCAAAGCCCTGCTCATGGTTACAGGTGTTACTCCTAAACCTCCCTCCTCCTTACTAGTCTTTCCATCTGGCTATGCCCTGCTCCTCCCAACCACACACTGCTCCTCATCCTTCAGAAGCCTTCTACAAAGCTTTGTTTCTCCTTCAAACCCTCCTCCTTTAGCTTATGTGTTTTGCAAGGTCTAGCTCTTAAAAATCCTGTGTCCTATTAAAATTCCTGGTCTAAAACTTGTCTGTCCTTAAAATCCCCACTTATCCTATAAACTCTGCTCCTCCTAAGAAACCCTTTTCTTCCTAGAAAGCTCTGCTATAAACTCCTGTGTTTTCTATAAAGCCCCATGCTTTCTTACAAACCCCAGCTGCTTCTTGCAAAAACCCTGCTTTTTATAAGGCACTTACCAGTAGAATGCTCCAGCTAAGGGTGGCAGCTACTTAGAAGTCTGAAGTAAGGGTCTCTGGAGACCAAGACTTCAAAACGAGCTTGGGCAACACATGAGATCCCATCTTTTTGAAAATTTAAAAATGTGTTAAAAGTATGAAGGTGTCCTACAGCTTACAAGCACCTCTCCCTGCTATTCCAGACAAACCCACGTTCATGCTTACAAAGCCCTCCTCCCACACAGTCCAGTTTACACGCCCTTTCCTCGGGCAGGTTTGTCAACACTTTCTTGCTCTGCCATGCATTCAGCTTTCTTGAAAAATCCCAACTATAGTCATCCATGTCACTGATATCTTCCCACTAGATTATGGGCTTTGAAGCAGGTGTTAACTTGGCCATGGTGGTTTATTCCCACACACTCCGGGAACACCGCGTGCGTGCTTTGATAAACTAGAGTGAATGAAGCCAGATTTCAGAAAGAGAAGCCATTCCATTAGGGGCTTCTGCCCTTTTCTCACTGCCTCCATCCCTTCAGAACTTTCATATGATCAGGATGAAAGGTGACAAGGGAACAGGTGACCGTTCTTCAGTGTCAGATTCCCGTAAGTGTTGTGAGAGCAAGACCTGTTCTGTTCCCTCTATACCCTCAACATTGTCTACACAGAGAATACATGGACGGATGGGGGAAGAAACTGCATTCTGTATGTGAGTCATGGCCCCAGCACAGGAGGAGCAGCCCTAGTTACGTCTGCTGGTTCATCGCTTACATGATGGCGTCACAACCCAGCCAACTCTCCCTTTCCCTCTGCCTCTCCCCCTCTTCCTTTCCTTTTTCTCCAGAGTGTAGCTTTGAGAAGCCCTCTGTGCATAGGACCTATGAGTAGCAGAGGTGGTGCGCTCCTGGGGAAGCTCAGGCCTGAGCACTCTGGGGACACAGGACTCCCTCGGAGCTTGCCACTTCCTCACCAGCCCCAGCTCCATGCTGTCTCAGCCTGCCAGCTCCCGCCTGCTGGCACTGCCCCCTGTGGAGGGAGACAGGGGCCGCACAGGTTGGCACAGCAGTGCGGTGGACCCTCTCTTAGCCCTCTCAGAGCACGCAGAGCCCAGCGTTTATCAGTGCCTCTCCCTTTCCCGTTTTTCAGTTTCACTATCATCTATGTATTTTTCTCCTTATATTTTTCTTCCTCTCATTCTACCTTTCACTTTTATGTTCCTGTTTCTCCGCCTTCTCTGCTCTTCTCTACTCTCAACCACTTCTAATCTACCTTCCTTTTCACATCTATTTTTTTTTTATTCTTGCTTCTCTTTTCTCTTCATTGCTCTCCCAATTCCTTTTGTCACTTCCCGTGCACCTTTTATATTTCTACTTTTCCCTTCTTCTCTTGCAGTTCTAATTCTTCTTTCCTTTTGGGTTTTCTTCCCTACCTCAGGAGTCCCCCTGCTGTTTGAGAGCAGGATAGAGGACTGACACTTGCCAGCCAGTATGTGCTCAGGAACATACATCCTGTCCTTCGTGTGGTCGAAGCTTCATTTGGGGCACCTACCACCAAACAGCCCTGCGCTAAGCAGACTCTGGGAATATGATCCTGAGCCCAACAGATGCAACCTTGACATTAGCAAATCCTGCAGTACAGGAGGCGATGGGCGATAGAAGAGATGAAACAAAATAAATACACGAGTAAAAGGGCTGATGAGTTTTCTAAAGAAAACGGGTACTGTGTGAAAGAACTGTGGGTTTAGGGAGAGTGTTCCAGACCCTTGCAAAATAATGACACTAAGCTGATACCCAAAAGCTAAATAAGTGAGCCAGGCAAAGAGCAGGAGGAAGAGTATTTCTGAGGAAAAGTAATTGCAGCTCAGGGCAGCTCGCAGCCTGCAGGAAGCCAGCATGGCTGCACTGGGACAAGGAGGAGATCATGGAGAGAGCGCTGGAGAAGGTAGGGCCAGCTCCTGAGCACACCTTCAGGCCCAATTTTAAACCTCGTGATATTCTGAGCATAATAGGAGTGCCCCCCAGAGTGCTCATGTTGATATTTTTAAATTATCACTCTGGGAGCTTGGCAAATAGATTGTAAGCCAGGATACAGATGGAAACAGGTCCTGTGTCTGGTGCATAATCCAAGCAGGAGAAGAACAGAAGGGCCTCAGGACGTTGTCAGTGGGACTCAAGATGAAAATGAGTACAGATGGAGAAAGATGGACCTCTCTGCATGGAGAAAGATGGACCTCTCTGCATCTCACTCCCACCCCCCTGTGCATTGCACCTCCCTAAGCTCTTAGGTTGTGAGTAAATCTCTAGATATGGGGGAGGGAAAATTTAGACCAAGAGGGTGGAAAACAACATAGAACCCGCAGCCAGACTCCTACCACTGCTTAGGAAACTGAGAATGCAGGGAGATAGGTGCAGGGCAGGGTTGCTGGGTTCAAGATGGAGAGGGTTGGAGAAGTGCATGAAGCCACCTGCACCAGCCCTGTCCAGCACCTGGTCAGCAGGCCCCACACAGGCAGGACCTTTACCGAGCACCTTGCCTTTCCCTGCTAGCCTGGACCCTTCTCCCCCAAGGCCCAGCCTTCCACCTACTCAGTGACTCCTGTGCTGTGCTGTGCTGCCCACTCCCTCCCCAAGCTGTCCTTGTCTGCTCTTTCCCACCAATGTCCTGTCCTACCCACTTCTTCCTGGCTGCTTGGAACTGAGCACCTTTGCTCTGCCATGCCCTTCCACCACCTTTCTGCATGGGAACCAGGAAGCCGTCGGCAAATCCTCGAAAGAATCTTTGGGCTAAAATAAACCTCGCCTCTTTTAAATTTCAGGTATGGAATGCTTTGACCCATCCACAGGAAGTGACTAATACAGTCCAATTCAGTCTATTAATGGAAGACTTCAATACTGATTCCCGGGCACTATTTCTTCCTTCACTGAGCTAGGATCTGGCATAAGGTTACCTTCCCTTGGCAAGTGGTGGTAAAGAATGCGGTCGATCTGTATCCCGATGAGTAACGCCGCACCTGATGCCACAGCCGCAAGTTGCCATGTAACGTGTGTATTATGATTTCTGCCCTCTAATAATCATATGTGTTTGTTTACTTATGATGAAACCCTGAGAAGATATACATTAAATTGTAGTAATGGTTATCTTTGAAAAAGGAGGTAGGGCATGAGAAAGTGACCCTCATTTCTTGCTTTATACTCCTTTGTATGATTTGAAAATGGGTGACAAAAATGTTACATTTCAAGGTTTAAATTCCAACAGTGTAAGTATTCATGTTTGCATATCCATTTATTGTTTGTCTCTTCTCAGTAGGATGCAAACTGAATACAAGCAAGAACTTTACCTTCTCTCATTGTACCCACTGTGATTAGAGCAGTGCCTTGCATACAGTAGGTATCCAGTATATTTTTTTAATGAGGGCCAAATCTATTTTTTTCTTTTGAGAGAGAAAAGAAAATTAAAAAGACAAAAAAAGAAGAGAAATTATAATACAGAGTTCAAAAAATTAACATCATAAAATCACTAGTTGATACATTACACATTGTTAATAATAGTTGTTAAAGTTACACAGTCAAAGCATAAAAAGTGGCTAGAAACTCAAACATTGACAGTACAAACTCTTCTGTTCAATGATCTAAAAAAAGCTCAGTAATATGGTCATCTATTTTACACACTATGCATACTGTTAAATCCTTTAGAGCACTTCCCTTTCACTTTTACAATATCTATTGTATCTATTATACTTTTATATCTATTATACTTTTTGGATACCATTATTCTGTCCATTCTTATTATTTTTTACACTAGAGAGACAATGTGATATTTACTAATGTGAGTCTTACTTATTTCACTAATCAAGATATTCTCAAGTTGCCTCCATTTACCAATAAAAGCCTCAAGATCATCCTTTTTTATAGCTGAGTAGTATTCCATTATATAAAAATACCATATTTTTTCATCCACTCTGTGGTTGATGGGCATTTTGGTTGTTTCCAAGGTTTTGCTATCACAAATATTGCTGCTATGAACACAGGTGCACATATATCACTGTGCCATGATCTTGTCAATTTTTCTGGGAAAATACTCAGGAGAAGAATAGCTGGATTGAATGGAACTTCCAATCTTAGTTTTCTGAGGAATCTCCATACTGACCTCCACAGTGGTTGCACCAGTCTGCACTCCCACCAACAGTGGAGCAGTGTTCCTTTTTCCCTGAAGCCTCACCAACATTTGTTATCAGTTGTTTTCTTGATGGCAGCCATTCTTTCCGGGGTGAGATGAAATCTCAATGCTGTTTTAATTTGCATTTCTCAAATGACCACTGATGGTGAACATTTCTTCATATATTTATTTGCCATTTGTATATCTTCATCTGAGAACTGTGTGTTCATCTCTGATGCAAATCTATTTTTAAAAAAATTTAACAGCATCTGTCTTCCACATCCTCCTCCCCACCCTGGGTGTCCTTAGTACTAAATGTACCAGGAGCCCAGGAATCCACAGCTCCTTGCCTTCAGATGAGTTAAAGTCAGCCTCTCCCCAATTCCTTAGTTCCTGTGATACACAGGCTAATGACCCAGGAGGCCCCACCTATAATTGTGATTAAGCCTGCTAAATTCAAAATTATTACATGATAAAGCTTCAAGTAACAAAGAATGACTTATTTTATAGGACAAACTTTGATATAAGTTTAAAGATAATGCATTTAAGATACAGAAGTTAAAGCGTTTTAACTGTCCCTTTGTCTTACTGGAGAACCAGCTTACAGCAGTACAGAAGATACACGTGACCTTCAGGATGTAGGAGCTGTCTCACCTTTTCTGCATGAGGATGTCCCCAAAGTGTGGAAGGCACTGTGCAGAGAAACCAGTTAGGTCAAAGAACTTGACGGTCTCTACCTTCTGTGCAAAGTGGGAAAGAACGGAGGACACAGCAGTCGTATAACCTGGCCTGCACAGTTCAGGGTTCAGGGTGCTCTGTGTGTGATCTGTTGCTTTAGTGTTTTCATTTTCTTTGCAGGAGCAAGCTACTGGAAGTGCTGGTGCATAGCCTGGCAGTGGCCAAGCAGAGTGATGATCAGGAAACTCTCAGAGAAAGGATGTAGAGGCCCATTATTACTCTTTGGAGCCACAGAAAAAATGTATTTGCTAATTTAACTGATAGAAGCTAATGGGAATAAAATGCAACTAATCTAAAAAAATTCCACCATAATCCCTGATTCCTTTATATCTGTGATCTTTATTAGCAAAAGAGAGATCTGTTGTCTTTACCTTAAACTGTGGTGGTAGCTTAAGGTGAGTTCATGTAATATGGGTTAAAGTTAAATATTTTATCTTTAAAAGTTCATAAGAGTAAGCCTTACAAGTAGAAAAGTGTTATGAATTTCATGAATATTTACAGGGAAATAAGATGTAACTTTTAAGCAGTGAGAAAGTAAGATATTTTCAGTTTTAGCTTTATTCTGTTGCATATTGTCAGTTTTAAGGATCAAAAAATAATAAATGTAAAGCAACAAAGAATGAATTCAGAAATAGCTCAAGCCTGAGCCCTCCAGGCCAGCTGGGAAATTTCTAGGGGACGTTCACATGTCACAGAGAATAAAATTGTAAGCCTGAAGAAAGAAACTGGAGAGGGATGAACTGCAACCTGTAGAAAGACCATTGAGATAGGAGTTGGGAGAGAGACAAAATTTTAAGTGATGTTTTAAGGTAAGAAATCACATACAAAATCTATGTGATATAGAGTACAGACTTTGTGGTCAGAGACTGGGCCTCTGTTTCTCTGCTATTTATTTTGGGCAAGTTATTTGCCTCTTGCAGCTCACTTTTCTGATCAGTCAGTTGTGTATAAGAGGACACTGCTGTTCTGAAGAGTACAGGTAAAGCAGCCAAAAAAATTCACCTTTTAGCTTTTATGAGCTGCCTATGCTACTGAGTACAGAAAACATCCACACATGAAAATTATTAATATTTCTTCGACCTAAAATCAGGTTTGCTTTTATGTTATTTAAGGAGTTTCGTTACTATGAATGATTCAACAAGAAACAAGACAGACCAGTATTCAGCCTAAATCAGTGTATCCCAGGAACCTTCCTTAATGTTTATGTAAATATGCCTGTATCTTCTAAGAGTACCGGCTGTCTCCTTTCTCTCTTTGCTCACAATTCTTTCACTACTGACTAAATTGAGGAGCAATTTCAAAGAGGGACTAAAGCCCTCACATCCCAAATCCTGGGACTAAGCTTTCTAACCCTCCAGCTTTTATTGGGAATGCCTCAGTGTTAGCACTTTAAAGTACAGAACCTCTCCAGTTCTGTGTAAATGAGAGTGGTGGTTCCTTTTTTAGGAACCTAGTTTATCTCTGTTAACTGCACTCCATCTTACTTTAGAAGTTGTGGCACTCTTTCCTGGTAGATTTACTTTGTTAATACTTTTGTGTCTTTTGTGAAAGCAGCCTGGTGACAGGGACACTATACTTTAATATGATTAAAGTAAAATCTGGGCAACATAGATGGAAAGAGGAGAGAGGAGCTACCCCTACCCACCGCGGAACTGGTGTAGCATGGTGTAGCTTAGGGAGGAGTATGGATGAGGCAGACATTGTAAAAATGTTACAGTAAAAGTCACATTGCTATTAATGCTCCTCGAAATACTCCCCCTCTCTGCACACTTAGCCATTGTCGCCCCTTTCTGAAGAGATCCTGGAAGTCCCTTTGGGTGCATGTCTCTAGATGTGCTCTCGAAACTCCCTTGATGTCCTGAACTGATTGGAAACTTTTCCCTTTCATGGAAATGTGGACTCTGGAGAAGAACCAGAAGTGCCCCAGGGTCAGACCCTGTAGCACCTTAGCGTTCTGAGAGCCTGTCTCTCCCTCCAGTGGATGGCACGGGACAGCAGCATGAACCATTATGTCTTAAATCACAATCAGTAAGGACTGGAGAGAGGACTTCCACAGCCACTCCGGAGAGTGGCAGAAAACGACGGGATTAAGTGTGTTCAAAGTGAGGGGGTCCCCAAGGGGACTAACAGCAGCGCAACTTCTACCATAATAATTTTTTTTACGTTAGACATTCAATATGTACGCATACCTCTGGGTGTGTCTTAACTATTTGTTCACAAATAAGAAAGAGGGAGAAAGTGAGAGAGCAAGAGAGAGACAGAAGGAGCTGGAGCCAGTGGGTGATGCCAGAGATAGTGGTGGTTTGTAAACGTGGGTCGCAGTTCCTAGTCCTGGCCTCGAGGGAGTGCTATCAACCTGCAGTGGTTCTATTGCCCTTGGGGGCTTCTGGGAGGAAGCAGATTCACCTTAAGGATGAAGGAGAGTTCAGTGCAACTTCAGAGGAGGAGCAATACAAGAATGAGATGTTTGCCTCTCAGAGCAGAGCCTGAACGTTCCTCCCTTGGGAGATGAAAGCTCTTTCATTCCTACTTAACTTTGGAAAGAAAGATGAACGTCATTCCAGCAATCTCTCCGGGGTTCAGCACCCTCAGGAGAAAGAACTGTGAAAGGCGTGAACAGTAGGGACATGCAGCCAAGCCTCCCTGGAACTGCATAGTGTCCCTGTCACCAGGCTGCTTTCACAAGGCCCCTGTGCCTCTGGGTCACCTGCTCGAATGAATAGGGAACTGATTGTTGATTGCCACTCTCTGCTGATTGACGTACCTTTGTTCCATTTGAAATGTTCTGAGAAAAGAAGTGCTTTGTGTGGGCACAGGGAACCTAAGGGCAAGATTCCAAAACCGATAGGGGGTCGGCCTTCTTGCTCTGCAGGAATGTGCTACAGAAGGCAGAAAGGGGGCTCCCGGCATCCTCTGGTAATCTAGGAACACTGTCTGTCAGGAAGGCTTGTGCACACACTTCCTCATCTAACTCCCATGGGTGGGAATTGGGAAGTGCAGAAGCCAGCAGGAAAGCCTAGCGTTGGCTCTGTCCTTGCCCCTAGAGTGCCCTCTTGGCAAACCACACGAAATTTGGATCTCACTTTTCTCATCTATAAGAGTGCTGCTGAATTGGCTGACGCCCAGACTCCCTTCCGTGTTTGGCACTCTGTGAGGGTCACATTACTCACCGTGGAACTCATTGTGTTTCTCAAGCTGTTTGCTGGAAGGGCTCCTTCACAGCTCTTACACTATTGAAAACTCCAGGGTGCTTTTGTTTATGTGATTATTTCTATCAATATTTATCATAGTAGAAGTTAAAACAGAAAACTTTAAAACAGAAGAACACTCAAATATACACTCTATTAGCTATCAGAGTATAATCTTAGCACACATCACGTATTTGACAAACTCCATGGCGAGAAGAGTGAAAATTTAATGACATCTTAGACAAATTATGAAATAGTTTTTCTTCCCTAGACACTTCCTCCCTTTTAAGGATCTCAACTACTGCTGAATACCACTGTGAGCACTGTGGAACACAAAAGAGCACAGCCTAATTATAGTTAATTGCCAAGAATTGGCACCCTGTCCGAGGTGGGCTTTGTTCCATCTTGACACTGAGCAGTTTCCTTCTGGTGACTGAAGCTGACATACAAGCATGAAGTTTGGAGACTTGTTTCTGGGAACCGGGAGTGCTAGAAAAGGGAAGGAAGTGGCCACATATACACAGAGCAGCAGAGGAACCTCTCGGAGAACCTGGCTTATTTACTCTTGGGGCCATTTGCACCCCTTCCCTTCTCCAGACTTAGTTTGCAACATTTCCTTCTGTTTTGTGACTCAGTTAATCCTCACTTAAGACAGAGCTAGTCAGAGCTCTCGTTTGTGGCTTGATACCACAACCCTGCCCAAAACAGGCTCTGTTTGTACAGCTTCAGGATGATTAAGATGAATACCAAGGAGAAATCAAGCAAGAGCTCTAACTTTCCATTCTTTATCACCTCATGTTTGTTAAACATAAAAAAAATTTAGTAGGTATCTTTTAAAGGTCACTTTTGTGATGTTTTTATTTAGAGAAAAAAAGCAAAACAAAAAAGGGTAGAAATAATACAGAATTTCAAAAAAATATTAACACTAGGAAATCACTAGTTGATAAATTATATATTGTCATCTTAGAAATAGTTGTTCAGGTTATAAAATCAAAGCATAAAAAGTGGACAAACAATGACAGTACAAACCATTCTGTTCTATAAACCAACAAAAGCTTAGTAGTATGGTTATCTGCCTTACACACTTAAACATACATACAGTTATATCCTTTAGAGCACTTTCCTTCCCTTTCATTATTACAATATCCATTATACATTTTCAATCTTATGACTCCTTCAGTTTTTATTATTTTTACACTAGAGAGACAATGTGATATTTACAAATATGAGTCTGATTTATTTCACTTATGAGGATAGTCTCAAGTTGCCTCCATTTACCAATAAAAGCCTCAGGATCATCCCTTTTTATAGCTGAGTAATATTTCATTGTATAAAAATACCACATCTTTTACTTTTGTAATTTTTTAAGCAAACATTTTATTGTAACCCTACCTACCCACCTACACACACACACACTCACACACTCACACAATCATGCCTTTTCACAAAACACATATAGCAATATATCAGGGTCAAGAACCAGAGCATTTCCAGCCACCTCTGCCAGTGTCCCTTCACCTCAGAGAGATTTGTCTCCTCACTTCTATTACCATAGACCAGTCTGGACTGTTTTTGAGCTTTAAGAAGCAGAAAGCATGTTTGTTCTCCTTTGTGTCTGCTTCTTTCTTATTGATAAAATACATTTCTGGTGGCCATAGCTTTCTCATTGCTTTGTAGTATCCCCAGCTTTGCACTTGAAATGTTATTTTTTTACTTACCTAAGGGGGCTGGAAATCAGTACTGGGGATCTGATAAATGTGGCTGGGTTTTTTTCTGCTATATATTAATCACAATGGTAAAAGATCAAATTCAGATAAGCTGCCTGAAATTTTGTAGCAGACAAAATCAGGGTTTAAGAAATTGGAAGTTCTATTGAGACTATCTGTTGCTCTTCTCAAGTAAGGAAACAAGCTGCTTCCTTTTTCTGCAGAAGTGAAAACAACAAATGACCTGCTTCCTATCCCTGTTCCGAGTAGTTTCTGAAAGAAAAATATGGCACAGTTCTTCTTAAAAGTAACCCTTTCAAATATCTAATCAGACTGCACATTGTTTATTTCAGCAAATAGCAATTCAGAGACTTAACAAATAACTTATTATGCAATTTGTATCATAATTTCTAGAAGACAACACCATTCTATGAGTATATTCATTTTCACCAAGAAAAACAAATAGTAATTTATCCACAGGACTATTTGATCAGACCTTTCTTCACCTGCCCTGTGAAACAGATTTTGGATATAAATTCCATCAATGTGTATAGTTTTTCTCTTTATCTTTCATAAGATTTAGAAGGCAAATAACATCCCAATTCAACTAGTTTAAGCAATATTTCCACCACAAGAAGTAGGGAGCTGGGTTAACACTGCCAAGGGGCGTGGTTCTTTCTGTATGAGCCTGCTCAGGAGACAGCCGTAGATCTAAGTAGACTGAGGCCATTCCAGTAGTCGCCACACTGTGTGTGTGTGTGTGTGTGTGCGCGCGCGCGCGCGTGTGCGTGTGTAATCCTTCCTTAGAAACCTACCACTTCTTATCAGCCAAAATTTTACCCAGTTCTACTGGAAACAACAGCCACTGGCGAGGAATATGGTTAGCCTGTGTGGTACACTCCCACAGTATTAACTCAGCAAATGAGGAATAGTCCCCTACCTGATTCTACTGTTAAGGAAACAAAGATTATTAGGCTGACAGCTCTTCAACCATCAATTTCCGCTCTCCACTTCTTTGGATTCCCAACACCCACGCTTCTTACATTGTTTTTAAAATGCTCATAATTTCACAAAATACTCCATGAATGAAAACCTTCAGTCTCATAAAAAAAAAAAAGATTAAGAAGATAGGTAAGCAAAGATGGTGAATTAAAAGGAGGCAGTGTTTTCCAGCTTCTCTGAAGGTTGGAGTGGAAAAAGCTGGACAGCTGTTGAGTTAAGTGGGTGTAGGAGGGAAAGCACTAAAGTTCAAAAGTGAAAAGTTAAGGGATTTGCAAAGATCCAGAGGTTCAGGTTATGAGAACAGAGTTAGAAGGAGCCCAACTTGGAACCCACTTGCACCAAGCAGTACAAAGCGGAGGGAGAGAAGACACCAAGAAAAGGAAAGAACAGCAGACACTTCAGACATAACTGGCAGGGGACAGAGCCAAGGGAGAAGCACTCTGAACTTAGCTGAGGCGAGCGCCACCTGGCAGGCCGGTGCTTGGGAAGTGTCCAGCATTTATTTCTCAGCTTGGAAGAGTGGTGCTGCGGCTGACCGCGCTCTTGGGAAGTTCATGTCGGAGCGTGCCGCTTTGGGAAACGCAGCCCCTACACTTTCTTCGCTGCTGAAAACCACAGCAGACATTGTAACTCTGCTCTGGCTAACATCTGCCTTGCGGCCCGGACAGCATGGGGAGGAAGTGGAGCTTGCTTTTGCTAAGGCAGCCAGCTGAAGGTGACGTGGAGACTGTGCAGAAGCAAGTGACGGCCTGTGGGGACAAGGCCTCGGAAAGCCAGCGCCAGGCGGTGGACTGCCCTGGACTTGCCACGCCCTCTGCACCCAGGGAAGTTAGCTGCTTTGCCCTCCAAGGGGGCTTTCTCAGAGGGCTCCAGGAAACCAGGTGCGTAGCTGAGTTCAGCGGCAGCCCAGCCTTGGAGAATTCACCAAGCGAAACTTCCGTTTCCACACTGCCTCGTGCTGGCCAACAGGGCAGCTGAAAGTCACCGCAGTGGGTGCTGGCCCGAACCGGCCCGGAGGGCAGCAGGGAAGGAAGGCGTGAGCAGCCTGCTCCGCAGTGGCTTTCCCTGAGGTAGTGACGCATTGCTCAGGAACATGGAAAGAAGCTAGGTCGGTACAGGTGGTAAGTACCCACTGTCGTGCGTGTGCGACCTCAGAGGAGATAGATAACTTTTCCGTTCCTCTTCTAAGATTTTTTGTACTTGCTCATTAGTTCAGACATGCTTTCTTTTAAACGATGTTTTTTCTCCTTATGTCTTCTTGCTACCCTCTCTCTCCTTTCTTCTTCTAGTTGTCAAATTATGTTTTCTCCTTTTTAATCTTGTTTTATTTTGTTTTGTTTCTTGTTCCGCGTGTATGTGTGTGGTGCTGGGGATTGAACCCGGGAGTGCTCTGCCACCGAGCTACATCCCCACTCCTTTCTGTTCTCAAGGCTGGCTTTGAAGCTGCCTGAGCCTCCGGAGAGACACGGGCACGGACTGCCGCTCCTGGCACGTGTTTGTTCATTTGTTTTTCCTCTTTTCTTTCCTTTTCTTCTATTTTCCTTTCCTTCCTTTTCCTTTTTGCCCTCACTTTCTACCTTTCTTCTACTTTCTCTTTTTCACTGTTGTGTGTATTCTAACTTTTCTTTCTTCTTCCCATTTTCTGTCTCTTAATTATATTTTTATCATCTTTTGAAACTTGTTAGCTTATATTATTTCTGCCCTCACCGTAACCGCAGTTGTTGTTAGTGTTGTGGATGCTGTAGTTGGTAGGTAGTGTTTACCTCTTCACCGTATCTGTCTCACTGCTGTGTGTTACTGTTGTTCCTTTCTTATGTTTGTGTGGTGATGGGGATTCAGCAGGATACTGGGTAGGCCGGACAGTCACTCTGCTGCTGAGTGCAGTCCCAGGTGGACTAAGAGATGAAGCACTTACACTTCACACCGCCCAGCTCCACTAAAACTTTGGCAGTCATTTAAAGAATAGGGGAGATGAATCTCCTAGTCGGTGAACAGCCCCTAAAAAGGCTCCGCCGGTACCAAGAGGCTGGTCCTGGATATCCATCCCTACAGCAAAAGCAGAGAGAAACAACATGCACAGGGCAGAAAGCTGCTATGGTTTGGATTTAAAAATGTACTCCAGAAGTCTCCTTGGAAGGTTATTGGATCGTGGGGGCACTGTACTCATCAGTGGGTTGCTCCCCTGGAAAGTTCCTACCTGAATATGCTGCCAGGACGGGGCCCTTGTTAGAGGCAGGTCACTGGGCCGCTCACCTGGATGTGTATTCCTGTTCCTAGCTCCTCCCCCTTTCCTCGATTTCCTGGCTGCCATGGGATAAGCAGTTCTTCTCTGTTTCCACTTTGTACTTTCTGCCTTGGAAACAGCCAAATATGAATTAAATCCTCAAAAACTGTAAGCAAGGATAAACCTCCTTTATGTTGTAGGGTGCCAGTAACACCGAAGACAACAGTGAGTGTACAAAGGCCTCCACAAAGCTCACTCCCACCTTCCTTGAAACACTCCTTTTTGGACAAACTAAAGAGTAATCAGAGGTCTAATCTGTAGATTTCATTGTCTGCAACACAATTGCCTAGTCAACTAGAAAGACTACAGAGAAAGTGGAACCCCTGGGCTCTAGCACAGTATGCACTGTTTCAGAATAAACTAAACACTGCCCAACAGGTAACAAGGAAATGATACAACGAAATCCATTTGGTAATACTGTATGTTCAACACTGCCAGCAATCTGACACCTGGAACACAGCAAGAAATGCTATTCCTCACACTGAAATGAGAGAGTCTCCAACCCAAGGTATATGACAAGTATTGACAGAGAAATACAAGAAATATTGAAAAACAAGATAATGTGACTGCATATTATGAACTAAAAGTTCATAATTCTCTTGTAACTGACTCTAAAGATAATGAAGTGAATAAAATTCCTGATAAAAAATTCAAAAGATTAATTTCTTAAAAGATCAAATAATTCAAAAGGATACCAAAAACATTTGAGGGAATTAAAAAGACATGCAGCATATGAGCAGGCAATTCAATGAAGAGACAGATTTTGAAAAAGAACCAAACAAAAGTCTTGGAAATGAAATGGTCAATAAGTCAAATTTTAAAATTCAGTATAAAACCCCACCAACAGACCAGATCAAATAGAAGACAATTTCAGTGCTCAAAGACAAAGTTGATGAATTATCACATTCAGATAGTAAGAAGGAAAAACTAGGAAACTGATGTGAACCAAATATGCAAGACCTCTGGGCCACAAACAAAAGACCAAACATGAAAATTTTGGAATAGATGAGGGTGCCAAGAACACCCTAAAGGTGTACAAAATCTATGCACTGAAATAATGTAAAAAAGAAAAAAATCCCAACTCTCTGAAAGGATATTGACATCCAAGTGCAGACGACATTTAGAACTTCAACAAACATGGCCAGAAAAGAACTTTCCACCTCATTTATAGTTGAAATGCCTAGATTGCAGAGCAAAGAAATGCTGAAAACTGCAAGACAGAAATACTAACTCACCTGTAAAGCCCAAAGCATTAGAATAATAGCAGATTTCTCAGCAGACACTCTAAAGGGCAGGAGGGCATGAAGTGATGTATTTCAGGCTCTGAAAGGAAATAATTGCCAAGCTAGATTATTATATTCAGAAAAGCTATCCTTCAAAATCAAAGGAGGAAAAGACCTTCCAAGACAATAATAATTTAAAGGAATTTGTGACCACTAAGCCTGAAATCATGTATATATGATAAAGAGGAAGAATTGATAAGCTAATGAGAATTAGGAAAGAATGAAACATTAGAAGAACAACAAAGTGACAGGAATTATTATACTTCAAATGTAAATGATCTGAATTTTCTGATTAAAGACACAGACTGATGGGCTGCATTTAAAACAAAAGCCAAGGATTCCTCAACTCCGCATCGTGTTGGAACTTTGGGCGCTGGAGAACAGGCGGCCTACTGGCCGCCCTGGCAAGCAGCTGGGGGCCTAGCAAGTCACCAGCGCACCTGGGCAGGAACTATCAGCAACTCCTGATCTCTGCATCATGTTGGAACTTTGAGCGCTGGGAGAACAGGTGGCCACTAACTGCCCTGGTAAGCATCTGGGGCCCTGCTGGTGTGCGGGCTAAGAATCAGACATTGATCCAGCCCCCTGCCTCCCCATTAGCAAGTATGTACTGGTGGTCTGAGTATCTTTTTAGAGGATGAATGTATACAGCGTGGCAAGTAAGGGGAATTTCCTTCTACCATCTCTTTGAAGGCAAATATTTTTATCACTGTTTTGCTCAGTTTTGATTAATGGTACTGCTTTATTCAATATTCTGTTTTTAAAAGTTCGATATTTCCTTCCATTTTCCTCTACCTGATTGAAAGAACAGTTAATGTGAACAAAATGGGCTGTACTATTGAGCCCATTGCTTGTGTCCTGGTGACCTGCTCTGAGGTTCTGTGGTAGTTTTATTGCAGTGCGGTTGCATGGGTTTGTTCTGTCTTGTTCTGCTGTATTTTGCTACCTTCAAAAAAAAAAAAGTCAATAAGAAAGTAACGAAATACCTCCAAAAATCTTCCAACTCCGCCAAAGCTGATCCATGGATCATGGATGAGAAGAAACTCAAAAACAAGGCAACAGAATTATATAAGGTGATTAAAAGTATATAACAACAACAAAACAAGTCAGTAAGGTACTGAGCAACCTGAAACAGGATATAATTAAGCAGATAATGGACTTAAAAAGTAAAAAGAAAAAAAGTGCTCTAGAGGATATGGCTGCATGTATGTTTGAGTGTGTAGGATTGATAACCACGTTGCTAAGTTGTTACTGGATCATTGAAGTTCTTTGCAGTCTCACTGTTTGAATGTCTACTTTGTATGCTTTAATTTTGTAACTTTAACAACTAGGTCTAAAAAGACAATATATTATTTATCAACTCATGATTTCTTACTGCTTTTTTTTCTGAAATTCTGTATGGTTTCTACCCCTTTTTCTGTTTTGCTTTTTTTTTTCTCTTTAAATAAAATTTTTTTAAAAAGCCAAATCTACCTGACTGCAGGAAATACACCAGACTGGCAAATATACACAGACTGCACAGGGAAGGACAGCAATTGATATTTCATATGAATGCAACCTGAGAAGAAGCAAAGTAGCTATACTTATATCTAGCAAAGCAAACTTAAAGGAGTCAAAACACACAAAAAAAGATTACTACATATGATTAAAAGAATGATCTACCAAGAAGATGTACCAGTTATAAATATATGTGTACTGAGTGTCCGTGCAGTTAATTTCACAACAAACACCACTCAATGTAAGGAGGCAAAACTAAATACAATTTCAGTGGGTGACTTCAATATTCCACTTTCACAGGCCTTTCAGACAAAAATCAACAAACTCCAGAATTAAAATATACATCAAATGAACTGAATGAATCTACAGTTATTCCCTCCCAATAATTGCAGAATATACATTCTTATCCACAGTTTATGGAACTTTCTACAAAACAGACCATATTTTAGGCAATAAAGCAATACTTAACACAAAAAATGAAATTATTTCATGCACTATCAAATCAAAATAGAATGAAACTGATTATCAGTAGCAAGAAAAACCACAGAAATTATAGAAACATATGGAGATTAAGCAGTAAACTTTTCAATGATCAGTGGATCATTTAAGAAATCAAGGAAGAAATTTAAAAATCTCTAGATTCAAACAAAAATAGTATGCTAGAATTTAAGGATATGGGGAAGACAATTCTAAGAAAATCTACTTCAGAAAACCAGAGAGATCTCAAGTAAATAACCAAATGATACATTCAATGTCTCAGAGAAAAAGAACAAGCCAAACCCTAAATTAGTAGGTCAATAAATAAGAGCTAAAATTAATGAACTAGAGATTAAAAGAACAATGCAAAGAATCACTGAAACAAAGATGTGGTTGCTTGAAAAGCTAAGTAAGAGCTGTGAACTCTTAGCCAAACTAACCAAAGGAAACAAGTAAGCCCTGAATTAATAAAATTAGAAGTTAAAAAGAATATTACAAGAGATACCACTGAAATCCAGAGAATCACTAAGGGTTTTTATCTTTTTGACACAGGGTTTCACTATACAGTTCAAACTGGCCTTGAACTCACTTTGTAGCCAAGGCTGGCCTTGAACTTGAAGCAATATTTCTGCCTCACCCTACCAAGTACTAGGTTATAGGTATGCACCACCACACCCAGCTCATTAGGAATTATTTTGAAAAGTTATATATAAATAAATTGGAAAATCCAGAAGAAATGAATAAATTTCTAGACACATATAACTTGCTAAAACTGAAACAATAAGATATGAAAACTTAAAGGCTGAAACAGGAGGATTACCAGGCAAGCCTGGATTGTATATATAACGAATCTTGGACTTACTATATATACCGCCTGAACTACATGGAGAGACCTTGTCTCAAAAAAAAAAAAAAGAAAGAAAAAAGAAAAAAAGAAAAGTCCCTCAATGAATAAAGCTGAGAGCCAGACATAATGACATCTAAATTTTAACAGGCCTTTAAAGATCTAACACCATTGCTCTTTAAACTGTTCCATGAAATTGAAAGGAATGGTACAAAATCATTCTATGAAACCAATATCACCTTGCTTCCAAAATTTGATAAGGACATGGCAGATGGAGGAGGAGAAGCAGGAAGAAGAAGGGAAGGAGGAGGAAGAGGAGGAGCAGGAGGGAAAGGGGACAAAGATGAGGATAGGAAGAGGAGGAGAGGACCAACTTTCCTTATCAAACATAAGCATAAAGCCCTCAATAAAATATTTAAAAAAAAATCAACAATACACTAAAAAGGTCATATGCCAGATTGTTAGTTTTATTTTGGTGATGTAATAATAATTCAATGTTTACAAATCAGTAAACATAATGCACCACATAAATAACATTATAGATAAAAATTGCATGATCACTGACATGCAGAAAAAGGTCTTTGATAAAAGTCAACCTCTCTTCATGATCAAAGCCTTGAAGAAAATAGGTATAGAAAAATCTTAGCTCAACATGGTAGAGATTATACACACCAAAGTAAAAGTCAGCAGCATGCTGAACAGAAAAAACAAAACATTTCCCCTAAAATCAGGAATAAAACAGCAATGTCTATGCGCATCACTCCTATTCAATTAGTAATTGAAAGCTAGAGCAGTTAGGCAAGAGGAAGAAATACAAGGGATATAAATAGAAAAAGAAGAAACCAAACTAATATTACTTGCAGATAATATGAGCCTATACTTAGGAGACCCTATAGACTCAACCAAAAGGTTTTTAGGTTGTTCTGTTTTGGGGCGTGTGTGTGTGTGTGTGTGTGTGTGTGTGTGTGATACTAGGGAGGGGAACCAAGGCCCTTTGTGCATGCAAAACAAGTACTTTACCATTGAACTACATCCCCAGCCCAACTAGCAGACTTTCAGACCCAGCAAATTCAGCAAAGTACAGGATACAAAATCCACATTAAATAAGCAATAGTTTTTCAATATACCAAGAGTGAATCTGTTGAGAAACAAACCAGAAAAACAATTCACCTCAAATAGTCTTTAAAAATAGACAATAAAACAAAACAAAACCAATGAGGTAAAATACCTTTACTGAATACTGAAGAAAGAAATTGAAAACACTAGAACTGGAAAGTAACTTCCTTGTTTATGGATTGGTAGATGCAATATTGTTAAAATGTCATTATTACCAAAAAAAATTATAGATTCAATGCAATTCCCATCAAAATACCATAGATATTCTTCCCCAAACTGGAAAACAAATCTTAAAATTCATATGGAAGCACAAAAGACCCAAATACCCAAGAGTTCTTGAGCCAAAAGAGCAATGTAAGAAGGATCACAATACCAGACTTCAAAATAGTCTACACAGTTATAATAACAAGAGTACTATGATGCTGGGAGAAAGAGAAAAAAAAGACATGTAGACCAATGAAAGAAAATAGAGAACCCAAAAATAAACGTACAGAGCCACAGTCATCTGATTTTGACCATATGTTGAAGAAAAGACAGGTTTTTTTACCAAATGGTGCTGAGGAAACAGTATCTGTACATAGAAGCATGTCTTCTTAGGACCAGCTTAGGGCTTGAGTGGAAGATTTGCTTTTATCTCAGTTTTATAAGTCTTACCTCTCTCCTGCTATATTTCTTTCTTTCCAACCTTTTGGGGTTAGAACCAATTTTCTACAAAATTGAAATTTCTAAACTTAAAAATTCCTAAATTATGGTTTTTATGTCATCTTACATTATAGGTTACAAGCAGAAAGAGTCTGTATTAGCACACCTCTATTTTCTTCCTGTCTGATGCAGGCAGACCACTTTTCATCTAAACTTGCACCTTGGCAAGTAGCCCTAGTTGTTCTTAGTTCCACACTCTCTGCAAGTCCCAGCAAACTACAATTAAATCGAAACACCATCAACTCAGACATTTTGAGATGTGGCTTTTACTGTTATAAAATATGAAGCTGACCAACAGCAGAAGACAGGATTCTTCACAAGCCACTGACACTTTCTCTTTTGTAAGAGTACAGTCCAGTTTTCTACTACCTACCTCACCTTGCCAGAAGTTGTTTCAGGATCTCCTTTTTTCCTCACAAATAAACATGTTTTTTTTTAATTAAAAAAAGTTATTAGTATATTTTCACAGTATATAGTGACTGCATTTTCCCTGGGGGAGGCAGTGCATATATAAAATAATCTTAATTCCTTTTACATTCTCTTCCTCTCCCTCCATCTTTTGGTCCCCTTATGATTTGAAAAACATGTCTCCTTGTTTTCTATGATCTACTTTTTAGTTTGCTCTTTAATTTATTTATACTTTGGGTTTCTTATGTAAGAGAATCCATAAGATATTTAAGATTGTTTGTCTGATTTATTTCACTTAACATTATGGTCTCAAGATGCATCCATTTTCCTACAGATGACTCAAGTCCATCCTTCTTTATGCTGGATAATGGTACTCCACTGCATGTGCATATTAGATTTACTTTATGCATTCATCTGTTGATGAACATATAAGCTACTTCTAAGATTTATCTATTATGAATTGTGCTACTATAAATATAAGTGTGCATGTGTCACTGAAACATTATGTTTTTAACTCATTCAGGAACATGCCTAGAGGGGGGATACCTGGGTTGAATGGATTTCTACTTTTTTCTATTGAGGAATCTCCATACTCATTTCCATCTGGTTGCACTAATTTACATTCCCATCAACAATGTAGAAGAAAGGGTTTCTTTTTCCCCTGCAGCCTTGCCAGCCCTGGTTACTATTTGATTTCTTGATAATAGTCATTCTTTCTAGAGTAAGATGAAATCTCAGTGTTAATTTAGTTTTCATTTTTCTAATGACCAGAGATGTGAAATATTTTCATGTATTTATTGGCCATTTGTATTTCTTCTGAGAAGTGTCCGTTCCTTTCTGTTACCCATTTTGTGATCTAATCTTTTATTTTGAGGACAATCTAATTTTCTTATGTTTGTTATATATTCTAGATGAAGAATAGCTGGCAAAATATCTTTCTTATTCTATAGGTTTTCTCTTCATTCTGTTGGTTGTTTCCTTTGCTCTGCCAGAGTTTTTTAATTTGATATGATCCAAATTGTTGATTGTTGATGTTATCTCTTATGCAATTGGGGTTCTGTTGAGAAAGCCTTTGCCTGTAGCCTTGTCTTTAAGAGTTTACTTATTTTACCTTTTCAGGGTTTCTTCTTTAATATGTAGGTCTTTGATCCATTTTTATTTTATTTTAGTAAGTAGTGAGAGATGTGGGTCTACATGTAATCTTTTCCTTGTGAATAGCAGTTTTCCCAGCTTTCCCAGCTTCATTTATTAAAGTGTACATTTCCTCCAGTGTATGTGTTTGGCCCCTTTGTCAAAGATCAGATAGCTTAATGTGCCTGAGGTTGTTTCTGTGTGTTCTGTTCTGTTCCACTGACCCTTACGTCTGTTTTTGTGCTTGTTTCATGCTGGTTTTATCACTGTAGCTTTGTAATATAACTTAAAGTGTGGGATTGTGATGCTTCCAGTTTTGCTCATGTTGTTTAAGACTGCTTCTACTATTCAGGGTCACTTCTGGGTCCACATGAATTTTAGGATTATTTACTCTAGATCTGTGTCTATATATCAGTTTGGTAGTATTGTCATTTTGACCATATTGGTTCTGCCTATCCAGGAACAGGCAATATCTTTTCATTTTCTAATGTTCTCAGCTATCCTTTGTCAGAATTCAAAGTTTACTTTATAGTGATTTTTTTACTTCCTTTGTTAGGTTAGTTCCTTAGTATTTAATTTTTCTTGGTGCTACTATGAATGGTATTGTTTTCCTAATTTCCTTCTCGGTGGGTTCATTATTGGTGTAGAAGAACACAATAGATTTTTGTATGTTGATGTTGCATCCTGACATGACACATTTTTGAAAAGGAATCTAAAGAAATATTTTGAAAACAAATGGAGTCAAATAAATTATAAAAAATATATCTGAAGAGAGATTAGATATATTTATTACAAAAAAGAGAATCATATTAGTATAATTATAATGGCAAGGGGAAGTATAACAATGAAAATATCTTTGTTCATTGAGATTTTTTTTTTAGAAAATATGAGATGAAATTCTATTCATTGTGGAGCATTCTAGTTAAATTTTGTCTTAAGGAGGATAATTGTCTTCAATGTCCCATCAATACCCAATTGATTTGCTTCTGTAACTCCTGGGAGAAATATTAGTAAGGATGTACCATTGATCCTTCCATTCTTTGCACTTTTGTTTAATGTCAAGTTTCTAATCTGGGTACACATTGCATACTGAATCCCACAGTGCTGGAAACTCTTGGTTCTTTATGTATGAACAAGAACATCCCAGGACCCCCTACCAATGATCCCTGGTATAAATCTCACTACCATGAGTTTGACCTTTTTGTTTTTCATTATTTAAGCTAATTAACTTCCTTCCAGAGTGATTTGGCTCTTTACACAGAGTCAGCACATTTGAACAAAATAGAACCGTGTTCCAAAAACACAATATAATGTCAACCAATTCATGCCTCATCTTTAGTATGTTACTGGAACTTGGAAGGTGTTCAATAACTACTTGTTGCATAAATGAATAAGTGATGGAACATTTTTACTTAGTTGCTCAGACGGCTTTGACTCTGACTATTTTGCTGCTCACATTGAATTGTTTGCAATTTACTAATAGTGTAGATAGGAATCAGACATGGAGAATCCGATTTGTCTATATTTGAAATAACTTATAGTTTCATTGGACTTTGAGTGTTGGTCTTCTTGTTAAGTAGTTTCTGGCAACATCTATTTTCTCTCAGGTAGAACTCTAGACCGAAGACAGAAAGTTAAATTTTCAGAATGAATCTCTTTCTACATTTTTCTTTTTTCCACCCCAAATATGTGATTTTAAGTTAGGAATCTGTGTAATCTAGCTCTGACACATGGTAATGATTGTCAAAGAGGCTTTTAAATTGCCTCTTCTTCCTCCAACCTCAGAAACAACTGCAACCTTCAATTCCCCAAGCATTGTTCTTATCATGGGTATAGTTGTTAATACTGCAAGTTGCACACTCATGGACTGAACTCCTAAAGTGCATGGCTGGCTCTCCTTCCCCTCGTGCTACATAGTAAGCTCCCACGGCCAGCACCACCAAGACCCAGCCCAGCACAGCACCACACACAGCACGCTTCTATCAAGTCCATAAATAAACACCTAAGACACATTTTTCTTCTTTTTGATAATTTAAAAATAAAATAAAAACCAGATAATTTTTTTCCCTCAGAACTAGTAAAAGAAGAGGAAAGATGTGGCAAATTTACTATTTACCTACACAAAATAAGTAAAAAGAAGAAAACAGTCTACTCAGTAGACACAGTCACGCTGGAGAATGTACCTAGCAACTGAATATCCCTGACACTCTTTCCATTGAAACACATCAGCTGTCCCCTCTCGCCTTGAATATGGGACTATCTTGGTGACTTAACTGTAACCAACAGAAAGTGGCAGAAGCCATGTAACACAACTTCTGGGCTAAGTCAGAAAAGGTCATGTTGTTCTGACCTAGTCCTAGGGGAGCCTGCTCCTGGCTGCTGTGCGAGAGCATGGATGACCCTGCAGCTGTTCTAATGGAGAAGCCGTGTGTGAGGACCCCTCTTGACAGCCCCACTGAGCCACCCACTGAGCCACAGGGCACCTGTGTGCAAGTCAGCTCGGACATCCAGCTCAGTCAGATGCCAGTGCCAGCCAACTTCCGACTGCAGCCTCGTGACAGACAACCAGCGCCGCCAAACTGTTTCTAAATCTGACTCTCAAAGTACATTGATTATTCTAAACCACTAAGTTTTGGGGCTATTTATTAAACACTTAACAATTACTAGACCAGTTACTTCCTCAGGTTATCACAGTAGGAAAATTCTTGAATTTTTTATCTTTATTTCTGAGTGGGGCAGTTGAGTGCTTTGTCAATTTTCAGACTAAGCAATCAAAAGGACATATAAACATACAATTAGTACCTTAGCCCATAAATATAGGCCACATCCTGAAACTGCACATGTAAAATCTATCAGTATGTAAATTTAAGTCTAAATGGCCTCAGAATGGAAGCAGTCTTCCTGCTTAATTAATGTAAGAAATGCAAAACCTGTCTAAGATAAGAGTTGTAAGAATAATTATTAGAGGCTTCTACAAAGCAATGTTTCTTAGTTACTGAACAAAGACTTGGTTACTAGCAAGGTTCAGAAATTATTCTCCTCTTAAACGAAATGAAGGGGAAAATACTCACCATAGTATCTTGTGATTGAAGCTGGCTCCACCCCCACATAGAGGGGCAGTGCTGACTTCATCCTGTACGACATCCTGTGACTAATTTCTGACGATTAGCCCCAACTTACAAGTATTCTCTCCAGCCAAGGCAACAGTGGGAAACCTTTCCATATGGCAAGTCTTTCCACTGTCAGTAGAGTTTATAGGAGTCGTAAATTAGACCTTTCACTAGTATGAAATGAAAGAATTGTATATGTGACCACTTGCTCTCCCTTGCTTTGTTCTCCTCCCATCAGACACATACCACATCACGTGCAGCTGTCTTCCAGCAGGGAGGAATCTTCTAGAGCCGTGGCTTTCCTTGTGAACCCTGTCCTCCATTCAACCTCAGCACTCTCACCTTTGGGAAAAATTGGCCCGACACGAGGGGCAGTTAAAACAGCACCGAGTTGCCATTGTGTATCGTCTTTCTTCCCAGCTGGACAGGCCAGGATCAGGGCAGCCCAAGGTCAAGAGCATACAAGGCAGGAATTTGGTTCTTGAAAATAAAACCTTCTCAGTAAACAGCTATATATGACTGCAAACTATACTCCAATTTTTGGCAGCCCCGGGCCTAAGCAATCCAGTTGCAAAGATACCTTGGAAATCCAGAGAGCCACCGGCTTGCAAGTCACATGCAGAAAAGCCACAGGAACACACCCAGCAGTTACTCCAGAGTGAAGAGGGATGAGATGCGGAGAACTCCAAGTCCCTCCTATATACACACAGCTACCAAAAGCTGCTCATTGTAGAGTAGTTTATAAACAAATGTTAAAGGTTAAGGCTTCAGAGAGTCCATAATTATACTCTTTTTCTCTGCCCATGTTCAAAACCAACTGAGAGGGAGATGTAGAAATAACCAGATGAAGGATGAAAGGAGCAGGCCTGTCTGGAAAGCGAGATCTCCCCCTCTCCAGAGGGTTGTCTAACACTGCACCCCAGGTACTTACTCAGTCACAGGAGGAGCTGAAAATTGGCAGGCCTTTGGCAAAGAAAAAGGCTTTCTTTTAATTTACAATATGAAAGATCCTTCTGCACAAAAGCAAATAGGCAAGGAGGTAAGGAGGGAATGAATCATACATACTAGGTTATTCAAATTCATTAAGAAATAACTTACCTATGTGATTAGAGTCATCACGGAGAGTTACACATGTTCACAACATAATTATAAGTGATGCTGTTTATAAATTTAGAAATTTCCAAAAGCCACAGTCAAACACTCCATTGTTTTCTCAAAAATTTTCAATATACCAAGTAAAAATCAAAGTATCCATTAGGAAATTATCCACAAGGAAAACTCACCACATTTAATTTTGGCTGACCCTTGATAAAAATTCCTCCAGGAGACAGACATGTGAACTGCTGAATGGATTCACTTCACTATAGTCAAAATGGACAAGAGGGCATTGCCTGAGAAACATGAATACCTCAGAGCTACCGGGTACTGCTGGTTTCTTCATCTCAGTGGCCTGTGACATCAGCCTTGTTATGCATTTGTGTAAACTTTTGGGATAATTTTACAGGGTAGTTATTAGTTATTGTAAGTGATATTAGTTGGTGAACTTAATTTCTGTAGTCATACAAAAACTTACACTCTGTTCCCTGACTCAAGTATTTCTATCCACCTCCTGGGTTGTATGCTGCCTAGAACCTATGCTGGAAAAAAGGCTTTTACAATAACTCCCCAGCCTCCTTTAATGCAAAGGCTAATCTTGGAAGAGTACTAACAACTCACCCTAATGTCACAGTGCACTGTGTACCTATATCCTACTGAGATGAAAATTTCGGCTCAACGTGAAGACAGGCACTTACTCACATCACTGAATACACTCAGTTTAACTAATACTAATACTAGTCCTAAGTTGCCAAACAACTTGGAAAAGGGACAAAGAGTGTTTAGTTTATTTTGGCTTTGTTCTCTTTCACCCTCTGCTCTTGGTGGTTTTGCTGGAAGAATTTTGCCGTACATAGTTGCAAGAAAAGGAAAAAGAAATGGGCATATTTATGAGAAACCAGTGGTAGAAAACAACCATAAATTATTTGGAAAAATAGCAAGACATTAACTGAAATATGAGTATTTCTGAAGAAGGCAACTGAAACTTGAAATATTTGATGGTGGTTCTGTTACCTGGTTTTTGGGGTGCTAAAGTCTTCTTCCAAAGTGGTTTCTAGGTTCTTTGTGTTCTAAGCAAAGAATTGGTCAAGACAAGCAAACCATAGCAAAGTTTTATTAATGATAGGAAAAGAAACAGGCTCTGTAGAGTTTTGGGTCAAGAAAAAGTAGGAAAATAAGTACATTCTATAAAAGAGAGCAGAATACAGTGAAGGAACACAGTGGCAAAAATTCAGTAGGGACTGTCCTTTTTGTGTCTCCCACCACTCAAGCAAGGTGTCAGGTCCAGGCTGTCCTTTCAAAAACTGCTTGAGTTCCTGCAGGAAGTCCATGTGCAAGGCTTTGAGAACTACAGTGTGTGTGTGTGTGTGTGTGTGTGTGTGTGTGTGTGTGTCCTGGGGTTTTATAATTAGCACCTCCTTCCCAGCCAGCTTGGTCACACCCTGATCTCCTGTCTCAGCTCTCTGTGAAGTATCTTTGAACTGTTTTGTCTCCAAAACTTCAATTTTGAAAATAAACCAAATACCATGAAAATAACAATAGCTAATATTTGTTGAGATTCCACTGAGAGGAATGTTGTGTTTGAGTTCCATTAACTCCTCACCTCAATGAAATCAGTTCTCCTATATTGCCATTTTACAGAGGCAAAAATAAAAGGCTTTCAGTAACTCACCACCAAACACAGAGCTAGTAAGTGCCAAAGATGTGTTTATGATCCCACATGATACATCTAAGACGTAGATTCCAGGTTCTGTGCACAGCAGCAAAGAATTACAAGGTATACCCAATGGTAAAAGAAAAAGCAGCTACATTTACTGAAGTTAATGGGAAGGTGTGTTCACGACAGGTCTGTGCCAACAACAGCAAAAGCACGAATAGAAAAGTGGTACCAGGACAGCAGGAAGAACAAAGATAAACCAGGCTCCCCACCCCAGTGCCTGTCCTTGGGTCTCTGGAAAACACAGACAGAAATGATTGACAGGGTGTTGAGTCATCTACTTGGTACCTTTGTACAATGACTCTCCCAGAGCTCACCGTTTTAATCCCGTGCGTGGTATGTGGTCCTTATGTATGAGCCTCTAATGAAGTTCTAGTGGGAAAAAAATTACTGAGGTTCAGGCCACACGGCAAAGCTCAGGTCCTGAGCTTTAGAGATTCCCTGGTCTTTGTTATTTTCATACTTGATTCTCTTAAGACAGTGGGAGGAGGATCGGCCTTGGGGTGTTGCCCAAATTCTGGTGGATGATGGGGGGTGGTCTCCCAGCCCAAGCTGTACTACCTGTACTATTTAGATTCACATATTCTGACTTCCATGGCATGTGATTATAGAAGAAAGTATTGTTGAAAGGATTTAAACAAATACAACTCATGTCAATTTTTTAAAATAAAAGACCATTGAGTATTCAACGGGTGTTGACAAGTTTAACCACCAACAGAACTCACTGGAAAATTCTCTTTATTATTAGAAACAAAAGCCCCAATTTACAGACTAAACCTGATTAGAAAGGATATTCAGGCAAGAAGCTCTGTGACAGAAATTTGCTCCTGCATAATCAGTGTAATGGATTATAAGCAACTGCAAAGAGTTTTTGTATTACTACACTGAAAAGGCCCCTCCCTGGGCCTCTTTCTCAGTGCTAAACTGTGAAGGTATTTAGCACAGTCGCACTCAGGAGGTGCAGGCAGAAAGATCACTGTGAGTTTGAGGCCAGCCTGGCTACTAATTGAGTCAAGGCCAACCTGAACTACATAATGAAACTTTGTTTCAAAAGAGACCAAAAAAAAAAAAAAATCAAGACAAATTTTCTTAATCCAATTTTTTTGAAAATGTTGACCTTCCAAAGAAATTGAGATGTTGTGATGTGAAAACCCATGGAAATCACTTAAAATTTCATTACACTGATTTTGTGGTTAAGGTTGAAAGGTAACAACACCTTTTTAAAAGTCAAATAAAACTTGCAACTGTCAGATGTTGCTGTACAGATTTATAATCCCAGTTAGTTGGGAGGCTGAGGCAGGAATACAGCAAATTCTAGGCCAGCCTGGGCAACATAGTGAGAGACCCTATCTTAAAATAGAAAATAAAAAAAGGCTGGGGTAGCTTAATAGTAGAGCACTTTCTAACATGCATGGGCCTTGGGTTCCACTCCCAGTACTTTCAAAAAGAAGAAAAAAAAATCACTGTCCAAGGGACCAACTAGTCAGCAGGTTTTACTCACTTGGATTGAGTCCATCTAGATAAGCATTAAGGGCTGAAGTTTTGCCTATTACTTTGTTAGAAACAGTCTTTCCTGTGATGTTGGAGTAAAATGGAAGATTTTCACTGGAAATAATGTAAATAAATACAATGGGCAGCTCAGACTCATTGCTCTACTTAATGTCTCATCATATTAAAAAACAAAACAACAAACAAAAAACTAATCATGTGAGTTAGAATTCTCTAACTCAAGTAGAATTGAGATTCAAATGCTACCTGTGAAGCCCAATTCTGTATACTATAAATCAGTGCCAGTCATCATCCATATTATCATTTAAAATGTATTGAATTGTGGGGCATAAGCTTAGATATTAGGGCTATAAAGATGGACAAGTGGTTACGGCAAGCAGGAGCTCACAGGAAAACTGATGACCCAAGGCACAGCCAGACCCAAGACATATCATTATTTGAATTAACATTGCACAGATGATGTGTCAATGACACAGAAAAAAATATGTTAGTAGTTTAGATCAGAGAAATCCTAGGTATTGAAGAGGCAGCTAGGTCTCTAAGAAGTTTTCAAAACTTAGATGCTCTGTCTTCAAACTATGTAAAAATAGTATTAATTATTCAATATTTATTTGATACTTTATTGAGCTGCATACTAATGATGTATATACTTTTTTTAGAAATATTTAGTGAATTTACTCAAATAAAGTTTAAATGACACAGAAATGAAAAATCTTGAGAGATCTATATACATTAAAAAGTGAATATAAATTACCCAACTCCATGGACATTTCCAGTTAAACATTCATACAAATACATATTCACCTTTTTCTTTATACAGCAATACCACATACATACATTAATGTGAAAATTCTGGGGAAAAAAATCAGACATATTAACAATATTCTCACATATCAAAAATGGTGTGGAATATGTTTTAATAAAAACATTCTACATGAATGTAAAACCCTGATTTAATTCCACTATTTTATCATGCCAGAAACATTGTTGGTTTTAATTTTTTATTTAAAGAGAAACAAAGCATGTAAAGGGTAGAGATAATACAGAATTTCAAAAAAAGATAATAAGAAATCACTAGTTGATAAATTACATACTGTCCCCTTAGAAATAGTTGTTCAAGTTACAAAATTAAAGCATACAAAGTAGATAGTCAAACAGTGAGAGTATAAACAGCTACGCATGGATGAGTCTCTACATGTATTTCTATCCTTTCTGTATTAGAGGGAAAAACAAAACTTAGCAAGACAAAACAAAACAAATTCCTATAAAAACATGAAACCAAAAGTCATAAAACCACAGTACAAGGCGATCTACAATGATTACTGTGTTATTTCTTATTATCTTCAATAGAATGTCTATATCATCAGACATAATTGAATATAGCAGTACATAACAATATTAGTAAGAATAAAACATTGTAGACAGTACAAAACTTCAAAGGCAGGTAATAATTAAACCAGAGTGGATATTCTAGTGAATCTTGTCATCTTAAGTGCAGTTGCCTATACTCTGAGACTTGATACTATCAATCATAACAACTTTGAATAAAATCTATCAATACAAAACAGTGATTTAACAGACCAGATTTTATTACAATCAGTCATGGTAAAACACTGTAGGTTTTACAGAGCTTTAGATTAAGTTAATAGGAAATTAAAGATGATTACCATACTATATCCTGTTATTTTCGAGATTACTGTCTGTGCCCTCAAATCTAGTACAGGTAGAATGACTGGAACAGAATATAATACATCTAAGCAGAGTAGTGTGAGTAATGTGGGTTTTAAATCCTGGTGCACTATTAACAATATAGTGTATCAAGGCCATCTATGTTAGAGATTCTAGCCAACCTTCTCTGCCTCATTTCTGCTATGCTATTTTTGTGCCTTTGTTTGTCTACTTTTCTCCTTCATTCTACTGCCTGCCCCACTCATTGAGGCCTTTCTGCCACTGTTCCTAAAATCCTGGTATTCTTTTTCTCTCTCTCTAGAATGTCCTTCAATATTCTCTATGGGGTTGGATTGGTTGTCACAAATTCCCCCAGTTCCTCTTTGTCATGGAAACATCTTGTTTCTCCATTAATTTCTAGTGACAGTTTTGCAGGGTACATCAATCTGGGCTGGAGGCCACCTTCTTTCAGGGCTTGGAAGACTTTGCTCCAAACTCTTCTTGATCTGATGGTCTGTGTTGAGAAGACAGCCGTCATTCTGATGGGCTTACCTTTATAGGTAATCTGTTTCTTTCTCTGATGGCTTTTAATATTCTGTTTTTATATTGAATTTCTGGTATCTTGATTATTATATGTCTGGGTGTAGCTCTATTTTGGTTGTAGGTGGCTGGAGTTCTGTATGCCTCATATAACCAAAGGTCATTTTCTTTTCCCATGCTTGGGAAGTTTTCCTTAATTATTTCCATGAATAACCTTTGTAATTTGCCTGTCTGTATTCCTGCTTCTTTGGTCACATTTCTTATTCTTAAATTGTAGATTCTCTTGTCATCTACTAACCTTTGTATTGTTACTGAATGTTTCCTTGTCATTTTTAAGAGATCTTTCCTTTCATGATCACACACTTCAAACTCATCTTCAAGTTTTGATAGTCTATCCTTAGTTTCTCTTAAGGAGTTTTGCCAGCTTTCAATGGAGTTTTTAATTACCTGGTAATCTCTTTGAATCTGCTTCATGTATTCTATATTTTCTTTATATTCTTTATCAAATGTTTCTCTCCTTTTTTTGTGTTCCTCCCTTCTTTCATCTGTATCATCCTGAGAGATGCTTCCTGAGAGCATTTCTTTTATTACTCTACTCATATCTTGCTTTACCTGATTTAATATTTCAGTTTTGAGCTCGTCTACAAGGTCCCAAAGATGTCTCTTAATGTTCATTGAAGCCATGTCTGATGTTGCATGTTTGCCACCCTCAGTCTGCCTTATTTTTCCCTCTCCTGGATCAGTGCTTTCAGGGTTCTGGGCTGGGGGCCTCCTCTTGCCTCTCTCTCTTGTCATGGTCCCAGCTTCCTCTATACAGGTGTACTGTGCAGGTCCCAGCCCCCTTCCCTGTTGGCCATGGTTCCTCTTTAGTACACTGGCAATGGACCTCCACCCTCTCCTGCCTGCCCCTCCCTGCTGGGCCAGCCAAACTTCAGGGGCCTTTACCCAGTTAGGGTGTGCTAGGTGCAGGGAATCGATTTGGGATGGCTCATTGGGTCCTGGCCAGGGGCACGGCCCAGTCCAAGCAAATCCCATGAATCTTCTCTGGGGTGGGAGCAACCAACTGAAGCCACTGTCGCTCCCAATTCAGGATCCTCCTGCCCGATTCCAACATGTTGCCCAATTGGTCGCACCCTTCCTGTGGGGGTGGGGTCTTATTCCCAACACTGACTGTGGATTAATGAAGGTCCCTTCACCAGCTCCACTCTCCATTGGGCTCACCAACCCCCAACTTCAGTGCTGTTGTGGTTCCTGTGGGTGGCTGCAGGAATGAGTTTGGGTGGCTCTGCCGACTGGTGAGGATTCAAGCTGGCACAAATTCAGGCTGGCGCAAACTTGGCAGGTCACCATGAAAATGCTGTGTCCCGTAATTTTTAACTGTTCCAGTAGTAGTCCAAACCTGTTTGATGAGCTTTTTTACGTTTTAATTTCTTCTTGTGTCAAGAGGATCCATCTACCTCTGTCTGGGTCTCTCCAGGGTGTTTTATTTTGGCATATGAGTTGTTTCTGCTGAGAGGCTTTGTATTTTGTTGCTCACTGATTGGCCATCTTGATTTCTTTCAGTTTTAATTTTTTAAAAGCAAGAAGATACTGGTATCATAACACATTGGCTTGTTAATAATTAAGGCATTTTTTATACACAGTATCTTAGTGTGCACAAAAATTTTAATATTGATTATTTACTATGATATTTGAAACTTTGAATGTCTCTTCAACATAGGAAAATAGCTGCACCCATTTAGGTGTTTTTCTTTTTATTTCCTTTTTTTTTTTTTATAAAACACACACACACACACAATCCATGATTGGTCTCTGTGGTTCCCAGTGATAAGTCCCGTCTTTAAATTATGTTTCAGTGCAGGATTGCAGTAAGGCCCAGTAGTTCTTACACAGTATAACTAGATAACCGAAAGCCTTAACACAGCAGAGGTGAACAATCTGCATAGTGCACTTTCACCTTATTGAAGCTGAAGCTGCTCCTTCTGGATATTTTTCCACTTCAATGTGAAGTAGATTGTTAGGGTTTTATTAGTGGTTTCATTTTGTGGATTTTTAAAAGAAAAGGGTGGCTTTGATTTCTTCCACAGTTCAGAGTTGGAAATCATACAGTCCACAGATGTTTTTAAATAACCAAAGTTCTTCAGTAGAGGAAATTTCTCAATGCAACTGCAATAAATAAGCGTCTACATCGTTAGCTATGTTACCAGTATATCCTGGAACCAAAGTAAGATGGTTTCATGTTCCCACAATCTACTTAATTGTTGTTTTAAAATCTGGATATTTCTATCATTTATAATTTCTGTTTTGGATGATAGCTCTGACCACCACCTTTTTATTACTGCTTGAAGCCAATTTAAACAAACTATTACATATTCTTCAAAGTTGCTTTTAAGTAATGACTTTACTAAATCTACACAGCAGCCAAATGAGATATATTGTTTTTCTTCCTGTAAACTATTGGTGAGCACAGGAAGGCAATCTACCACAACTCCAAGGTCTTGTATTCTCACCAAATAAGCTACAAGTTCACTTATACTTCTCTTTCTCCAGAAAGTTAAAGCTACATTCAATCTCAAATTCCTGCTGAACAAAACTTGGGCCATTATTTCATGGTCCTGAGAGACCTCAGAGAAAAAACCATTATATTTTGATGATGGGCATTCTGTCTGTGAGGAACTAGAGTCACTAGAGTTAACCACGTATGTTCGACTATCATGGTGTAGTCTTTCGGGCAGGTGGCCTGCAAAAGCCAGCTCATTTTCTTTATTTGCCATGTCACAGCCCCACTTCTAGGGGACTCTTTTTTTCTGTAACGAGGATTTGGAAAGGGATAATGAACTTTCTGCGATAGATCACTTTGTGTAGAATATCTGGGCTTTTCACGGCTTGTCCAACTGTTCTATTTATGTAAGCAGCCAACTGTTGTGGCAATCTCTTAACCTCCTTCATGTTCTTATTAGTGCAATCAGAAATCCTTTTTCTAGGCAGATCAGTGGAATGATCCTCAATATCATTACAAAAGTTCCGTTTTTTAACATTGTGGTTTTAGACGCCACAATCTCTTAACTACCGGCGCCTCATTGTACCGCGCCGCCTCAGCCCAGCAGCCCAGAGCGTCCCTGGGCTCCAGGCCTGGCTCTGCTCAGAGCCATTCAGAGGCAGCGACACCACAGCCTGCCAGGATGCCTCCATGAATATACTTTTAAGCTTATGTTATAATTCAATAAAAACTTTAGTAAAAAGTTTTAAGGAATAAAACTTATAATTTAGTATCAAAGAAAAATTTTAAATGAAAAGTAGCATTTCCCCAGATAATTCTGTGTCTAACTCTGCCTTTCTTTCTCTTTAGACACATAGATAGTATTTATCTCATGCATATGATGTATTTATACATACATATTACCTGCGTGGGATCAGAGCTAATTATTTTGAGCTGACATGACACTTCCTCTTCTAACACAGAATGAATATGATGATATGGTTAAGGTTCCTGACCAATCCACATTCATGACAGCTCCAAAACTATAGCGTCCAAGCACAGACCTGAACACAACATAAGTGTGAGAAACAAAGGTAAAGAGAAAGTGAACCTCAGGCATTTAGGAGAATGTAGCTTTCCCAGCAAAGAACTGTTCCAGGAAAGATGACTAGGCTGGAGTTCCACTTGGGGTGTGAATATATTCCGAGGGGCACAGAAGCTAAGCTGTCAGAGTTTACCAACACAGATGGCTTACAATTTTCCTCTCCTGCCCACAGCTGGCAGCACAGCTGCTCCCAGGCCAGGGTGCAGTCAGTAGCTCACCTACTTTCAGCATAGCATCAGCTGACAACTGAGAAGTGCTCTGGAAGCTTTAGCAGAGGCCTACAACATGGAAAGGGAGGATTTATTGTCCTTTAAAATATCAAAATTTGTTTATGGGCAGGATTTCAAGACCTAGAAAAAGCAACCAAACAACAACAAAAACCAAATGCCTTATGAAATTTGAACAGATAAATAAAATTTTAGTTAAAAACATTCATCAAATATTTTGGACATACTTATAATAAAAATTTTAATTTCCTTTACCTAAAATTCAGTTTTAACTGGCAACCTGTATTTTACTTGAAAATCCCACATGTATAATATTTAGACCTACAGATGCCTTTCCAGAAATAGCAGTTTGCATCCTACTCCCAAGTTATATAGAAAAAGAAATAATATTTATAAATTGATCAACATTAACTTGATATTATTATTCACTTATTTTATGTATTTTATTTTAAAATATACACATGATAAAAATATACATTTTTTTTAAATATACATTTTTTAAAATAAATATACATTTTTTAAAAATGTAATTTCATAAAGGATAAATGAAAGCCCAAGCCATATAAAAGGTTAGGATCAAATTTTCATTATTGCAAGAAATCAAAGTGATAAATCAATATTAAAATTGGTCTAGGATTTATGAAACTTTAAAGACTGAAGCAGAAGCAAACTCAAAATATTTCTTTAGAGTTATTCCCATAATTCAGAGCACACAGGATTCTCTACCCTTCCCTCCCAAAAAAACGCAAAACACTAAAATACTTTATAATAAAAACATCACACACTACTCAAGGAAGTAATGTAACTTGAGGGGGAACTGAAAAACAGAACAAAGCAAGAGAAGCAGCATTTTTATGGCCCACTGAAAATGAAGCAAACAATAAAACTAAAATAGAAGTACATTACTGTGGCTTGTATCTAGATGTTCCCTGAAAGCCTCACGTGCTCATGGATGGAGGTTTTGAGGTGTCTGGATCTAGGATGTGTGAATAGAGATTATGAATGCATGATAACTAAATTGGTTTAGATAGTTTTGGTTGTGGATACCGATCTATGGGCTTGTAGCCTGGATGGAACATAGAGGTAGAGATGGAAGCTAGGCTCTTCCCTGCCTCCTGCCCGCCATGCCATGAACTCCTTCTCTGTAATGTCCCTCTGCCAATGCAACCTGTCTTCAAGCCAGCCAACTACTGACTAGAACCTCTACAAACTGGGAGCTGAAATAACCTTACCTCTTTTAACTTGTGAGTATATTATCCTGGAGAGGAGGAAGTAACTAACACAGATTGTGGTAGCAGCAAATTGGGGTTGTTGCTGTGATGCTACCTAACCATGTGCTTCAGAAGCCTTTGGAACTAGCTTATGGGAAGACTCTGGAAAGATTTGGAGGTGCAGGCCAAAGAAATAGCCTGAACTTGATGGGAGATTCTGGTCAGGCCTCAAAGACCATAATGCTGATAGAATTGCAGCTGGTAAAGTTCAGGCTCAAGAGCTTTCAGTTAGGAACAAGGACTGCATCAGTTATTGGAGTCCAGACCATGTGTGTTATGCTTTGGCAGAAAAGTTGCCAGCATTTTGCTTATGCCTGTAGACTTTGAAAGAGACTGAGGTTAAAGGCAGTGAACTAATCTGGCAGAAGAAATTTCAAAGCAGTCTGAGGCTAAGGCAGTGGCATAGCAACCGTTGAGAGGTTTTAGCCAGCATTATCTTGAGAATCAAGAGAAAATAGCCAAACAGAATGCCTTAAAATGTTTTGAGTTTAGCCAGAAAGAAATCTACAATAAAGTTTTAGCTGTAAAGATGGAACTAGGGAGAAACTGATTGTTGAAAATACTAGCAATAGAAAGCCAAGTATTTCAGAAGAAGACAGTAGAAAAGATGGCATGAGGGTATCACAAGAACTAGTTGGACTCCACCCTTTGCAGCCTCAAAATCGCAAAGGTAAAAGATTTTGCTTTGAGAATACAGCCCCAGTGCACCATGTTCCAGAATGGCAGCAGCCTATAGAATTATTCATCAGGATTTGATTCATAGTGATCAACAATCCAGGTGCTTGACCTCTAAAGCCAATAGAGAAGGAAGCTTGATGACTGCTCCAGCTAGCAGCAAACCTTGGCATCATCCACAGGGCACTACCTTTAGGCTCATGCAAAATGCAAGAGGTATGTGGTTAGGAAGGCTTCCACTGAGATTTCAGAAAAATACCTGGGAGGCTAGGCAGTGTGGCGCTGAGAGGGCAGTGTGTGCAGCTATGCATGTGAAGCCAAAGGTATAGTGGAGATGCCTGAAGTTGGAGAAACCAGGAATGTGGATCATCTGATGAATCTGCAAGGGCTGGACAAAGTTGGCACAAGAGAAAAACTCTGAGAGCTCTGATCACCAGAAGGGCCAGAGGGGTGGAGCCGCCCAAGCCCTTGAAAATTTGCATCTTGGCACTGGATGCTGGACATGGAACTATAGGACTTAGTGTTAGGGTTGTTGGGTTTTTGTCTTGCCTTGGTTCCATTCTTTCCTATCCCCCATTTGTATCTTTTGGAATGGGAATAGCTATCTTGTGCCATTGTATCATTGTATATTGGAAGTGTTTACTTTCTTTTCATTTTTACAGGGGCTTGCACTAAGAGTTTGCCCTAAATTTCAGAGGACAATTTGAGCTGAAACTTTTCAGAAATGCTGAAACCTCTAGGAATTTTGCAACTCTTAGAGCTAAGCTAGATGCCTTTTACATAAATGGATGTGCCTGAGTCTTTTGTGGGTCAGGGGCAGAATGTAATGGCTTGTATCTAGATGTCCCCCCAAATCCTCATGTGGTCATAGTGGAGATTTTTGGGAGTGGCTGGAGCTGGAGTGTGTGAATATGGATTACAGGTATTGGCTTAGCACAATTTCAGGTATAGATACTGAAGGTCACACCATGGACATGGGGAGCACCAATCTGTGGGCTTGTATCCTGGGTGAAAAACAAAGGGCAAGGAGGAAGACAGGCTTTTCCCCGCCTCCTGCCTGCCATGCCATCAACTCTTTCTCCTCTGCTGTGCCTTCTGCCACTCACCCTGCTTCACGTCAGCTGACTATGGACTGGAACCTCTACAAACTGTGAGTTGAAATAAATCTTTCCTCCTTTAACTTCTGGGTGTCAGTTATTTTGTCCTAGCAAGAGGAAGTAACTAAGACACACACTTAAAGTAATTAAGGACATCATAATGAAGGAGCACTATGATAGGGAAGAGGGAATGAGGTCGGGGAGGGAGAGCAAGTAGAACTTTAAGAACTGAAATTCTGTTTACACATCAGATTAGACACTGAATAGACATTTAGTGAACTAGTCAGTAAATGAGACATAGGACTAGATTAAGAACTCTTACAGACAGATTACTAAAGAATTTAAAAGAAAAAAGTCAAAAATTTAAATTGTCTTTTTGTTAGTACAGATGAAAATTGGTAACCAAAGCAAATATCTTTTGGTAAATTACTGGCAGTATACCACAGTGTGATAAAGAGGTAGAAATTATGAAGAAGAATTAGAAATCTGAAAAAGTGAAAGAAATGATTAGTCTGATATGAGTCAAACATACCGAAGACAAAGTACACCAGAAAATTAAGATGAGTTTATTCGGCTTGCTGTGAGAGATGCATGTCATTAGTAGAGGATATTTTTTTGCAATAGGTGATTGCTCATTAATGGGAGAAAAGGAAAGGGATCTGGTGTTTGGAACATGAATACAAGTCACCAAGAGTCTTAGCAGAATCACAAGGAAGAACTGAGGTGGGCTTTTATGCTGGACATATAAAGCAGGGTAGTCCTTTGAAATTGCCTGAAGAACACACACACACACAAGGAAGGGTTTCTTAATTGTTCCTGTTTCCTAGAAGCACAGATCTCAGATAAAATTCAATATCATCAGCTGGGAGTTCCAGAGGAACAAAGTAGAAGAGAGGAAATTTGGAAAAGACAATCTGAGATTTTTTCAGAATTTAACTGGAACATAAGTTCTTAAAATGATGAAATACAATGGTCTCAATTAGGGACAAGCAAAAAAAAAAAGCTATATCTAAACACCTTATAGCAACACTGCAAATATAAAGAAATATAACTTTGTTTTGATTTGCTCTTTAGTTTTTTTTTTTCAACTTCCTGCATTTCAGCTATTCTGGCTTTACAGAGTTAAGATTATACTTGTTAGTGTTTGCTTCTGAAATTGGGAATTATGCAAAATCACAATCAGTTATTAAATAAGGCTTGGAACACTGGGACTGAACTTCTTGTTTTCTGTCATGTGTAATATCTCACCTATTTTTCCTCTTTAAGACCTAGCTTGTCACCATCTTGACTTTCTCCGTTTCTCTCTTTGCGTTTTCCCTCAGGTCTGAGTTGCCTACCTCCCCTCTTCTAGGTTGGCCCTGAGAAACCCCATAATTTTCCCAAGTTATTTTATTTTAAAAAGTCAAGTCATTTTTCCTTCTCTATCCCCTTTTTCCTCCCTTGTTTCACAACAATCTGACTCCCAAAGTCTTTCAATATATTTACAGAAACAATATCTCATCTGATACAAATTACATCACTACGCAGGTGTATAAAAGTTGCTGCTTTGAATCCTGGGATTTAAAGGGAATTCAAAGGGGGCATCACTATCCCAGACTTCAAGCTATACCATGGTGATAAAAACAGCATGATATTGGGAAAAAATCCAGACGTTTGGATTATAGAACAGAACAGAGGATGCAAAACAACTTTAGGCACATTAAATTACCTTTCCTTTGACAAAGAGGCCAAACATTTCACTGGAGGCAAGATGGTTTCTAACAAATGATGCTGGAAAAACTGTCTGAAGACTGAAACTAGACCAAGATTTCTCACCATACAGTAACCTAAAATCAAAATGCATCACAGATCTAAATATTAAAACAGAAACAATCTACTGGAAGGTAAAATAGGTAAATCTCTTGAAGACATAGGTTTAGGCAAAACCCCAGTTACAAAAGAAATAATACCAAGAATCAACAAATGAGAGCTCATCAAATTAAAACTTCTGCACAGCAAAGGAAACCACCAACAGAACAAAAATAATTGGCAGAACAAGAAAAAGAATTTGCTAGCTACTCTCAGATAGAGGACATCATAATGAAGAACTAATATCTAAATATATAGAGAATTTTAAAAAACAAACCTCCAGAGTTTAAAAACCCAACAAAAAAAGGCATCTGAAATCAATAGACACTTCTCAGAAGAAGTAAAACTGATTAATAAATACATGAAAAAAGGTTCATTATTGCTGACCAGTCAAGAAATGCAAATTAAAACACTAACATTAAGATTCCATCTTATTCCAGAAAGAAACATTATCATCAAGAAATCAACCAGAGGATGCTGCAGGGGGTGGGGGAAGGAATATGTTTTCATTTTTGGTGGGGATATAAAGTGAGGCAACCACTATAGAAATCAGCAGGGAGCTTCCTCAAAAAACTAAAAATAGAAACTACATTTGACCCCACTAGTCTCCTTCTAGGTATATTCCCAAAAGAGTTAAGGATATCACAGTGATTGTGCATACCCACATTTATAGCAACACAGTTTACAGTGCTGAATCTTGAAAGCAGTCTATATGTCCACCAATGGATGAATGGATGAAGAAAATGTGCAATTTTTACACAATGGAGTACTATTCTGCTATGACGAAGGATAAACTCAAGTCATTTGTAGGAAAATGGATGCATCTTGAGGCCATAAATTTAAATAAAGTAAAATAGACACACAAGTTTAAATATTACATAGTTTCTCTTATAAGAGAAATCCAATATGTGAAGTGCAAAATAAAAAACAAACAATAGGAAAAAAGAGGTAAAAAAACAATTTATAATTCAACATGGATGATGTATCTTAAAGTGCAGTTTGACTTAGTATGTGTTTTATATGTTTTGATGGTTAATCTATATATAAAATTAACTTATAATTAAAAGGATTTATAAAATACATAAGTGAATTGGATGCTGGCAAAAAAAATTTTAAATAAACTTCTGGGAAGATAGTGGAGTGGTGAGCAGCAGAGAAAGAGACACTCCAAGATTTGGTGTCCAGACAATGGGATATAGCAATGTGAGAAAGAGAAGAAGGAAGATGGCAGGTCCTCTAGACCCAAAAAATGATCTGAAGCAAGAGTTAAAGTATGTGGGGAGAGCTAAAAGAGTGACTTGAACAAAGAAGAAGGAGATGGCAGACAGCACGTTCTCTCTACACTATAGGAGGAGCGGTTCACACCTGTGGCCACAGAGTGGCTGCTGGCAACCCCAGAGGCCTCCACAGACAGAGGCAGGAGTACAGTGGAGTAGTGGATGATGGACTGCACTGGCTGGTGAGTAGTACACATCTGAGCATCCCCCAGTAGAGCACAATTGGCGAGGCGTCATCTGGGACAGCTCAGAACTCAGAACAACTGCCAATTCCATCTAGTGGCTCCTGTCTGAGTTCCAACCTGCAGAAGGTGCACTGACTGCTGCAGGCTGAACAGGTCTGGTTCCAGTCTCATGACCAGAAAACAACTTGAACTTAAGGAGAAACAAAGGTGCAGCTCACTGGGATTATCCATTCTCCCCACCCTAAAGTTACTGGTGGTTTGCTGGGATAAATCAGCACAGATCTGAACTCTGTCTTCACACATCATCTACCAGTGACAGCAAAGACAAACCTTGAAGTGGACATTTTTCTCTCTTTCTTTTTTTTTCTTTTCTTTTTTTTTCTTCATTGTTTGATCTTGTTTTTATGTGATTGTGGAAATGCTTTCTAGTTTTCTTGTAGTTATTGTTCTCTTCTTGTTTTTATTTTTTCCTTCTCTCTTTCTCCCGTTTTCTGTGTCATTTTCCTCTGCCTCCAGGTTTGCTTCTAATCTCTTCCTCTTCTATTTTTCTATTTTTCCCCTAGCCCCTTTTAAATTTTCTCCCCTGAAGGGTAAAACTGGTATGTTGAGAGGTCATTTACTGCCTGCAGTTTTCTGATTTGTCTTAGATTTATTACTTAACCATGAATCTAGTTCATACAGTTAAAGGTGGCAAATTAATGGTTACCTCAGGTTGTCATTTTCTGGGCTGTGTTTGATAACATTGTCATTGCTGATTGTACCACTTTAGCCAAAATGATTGTTCTAACCAGTAGATCTTCCTGGTAACCAAGACTGAGATTGTGTAAGGGTTGTAGAAAATACTGTGGACCAATGCCAGAGAATCAGGGACTGACCAAGTAGGAGCAACTTTTCATCTCCAATAAATTGAAGAGGTAGGATCTTGCAAAAGACTCAAAACCTAAAAGCCAGCTACACTTGGAAGACACCTCTGGGAAGTAGTCATCATTTCTTCAGGGTTCTAAATACTAGCAATAAAGCTAATTACCATAGGCAATTTGTAAACATCAACCCAAGAATTAAACTAAAAATAAATAAATAACACTTAAACAGGATGCAGCCCAAGACCAGTTCACCAAAGACAAATTCAGGGCACAATGAGGTGGGACAATCCCAAAACCAACCACCTGGCTTCTCTGAAGTGGTCACAACAAAGCAAATGAAAGAAGTTCTAGAAAAAATCAAATAACAAATAATTTTTCAGATAACTACAGAAATGGTGACCACAAAGAAAAATCACACTTAGTGACTATTGAGCAGATACAGAAAAGCAAAAATAGAAGAGCATAGGAAAATGATGAAAATCATGAATTCCCAACACAGGAAAGAAACAGACTCCATAAAATGGTTTCAAACAGATATTCAGTATGTTAGAAACTCTATTGAAAGTACCTGCAGCAGGTACTTTCAATGTGAAGACAAAAACTCAGAAACAGAGGACGGGCTTGCAGTTAGCAATCATGAAAAGAAAGATTTTTTAAAAAAATAGCAAGGAACTATGAGAAATCAATCCAGAAGCTACTAGATGATGCAAAGAAGAATAACATAAGATTGATTGGAGTCAGTAGAAAGGGCAAGAGATAGCACAAACAATATAGAAAACTTGTTCATAGATACATGGCAGAAAATTTCCCTAGAAGGGCAAAAGAATTTGACACACAGACAAATGGGGCATATAGCACTCCACTTAGCCATGATAAAAAAAAAAAAAAAATCTTGTCAGAGATTTAAATCAGCAGCACAAGCACCTGTCTGCCTGGCAAGTACAAGGTCATGAGCTTGATCCCCTGTACAAAGGAAAAAAAATCTACAGCAAGTCACACAATAGTAAAGATCCCAGAAGTTAAACACAAGAACATAATAATAAAAGCTATTTTAAAAAGAAACAAAACACCTGTAAAAGAAAGCCCATCAGAATCACAGCAGTCTTTTCAACACAACCCCTCAAGTCAAAATAAGTTTGGGGTGAAGTATTTCAAGTCCTAAAAGAAAATAACCTCCAACTTAGATTGATAAAACCCCAAAAAACTAACTTTCAAAATTGATGAAAGTGTTCTTTCATGACAAAGAACACTTGAGAAAATTTGTGAACACTAAAACAGCACTCTGAAATGTTCTGAAGGGCACTCTAGAAAGAGATAAAATGGAGTAGAACTCCATGAACCCCAGAAGAATGAACCCAATAGGCAAGGCAAATAATTAAACAGGGGGTAAAGGAAAGCCAAAACATGACAAAGATAAGTCAATACATGTGAGTTACAACAATTAACATTAATGGTCTTAATTCAGCAATCAAAAATAAAAAAACGGATTGGCAGAATGGATCCAGAAGCAAAAATCCAACAATATTCTGCATATAAGAAACACATTTAACTCAAAACAAAATTGATAGACTGAAAATTAAAGGATAGAAAGCAATACTCCGTGAGACAGCAACCTAGAAAAAAGCAACAGTAGTTATTCTATTTGTATGCAAAGTGAGTTTCAAGTCAAAGCTAATTAAGAGACAAAGATCGATATATCCTTGTAAAGTGAATGATCCAAGAGGAAGTGAAAATAATAATAAATATATAGGCACCAAATACCAGTGCACCCAACTATATAAAGCAAATATTAATGGGCATAAAAAATCAAACAAATCTAATACAATTGTATTGGGGATCTCAATTCCCCACTGTCACAAAGGACAGAATGAGACAAAAAATCAACAATGAAATATTAGAACTGAACTGAACATTTGAACAAATGAACTTAGTAGATGTCCAGAATGTTACATTCCACAGCATCAGAATACTCAGTCTTCTTGGCTGCTCACAGAATGTTCTCCAAATAGCTCACAGAACATGCATAAGTGCAAAGGAGTTGAAGTTATCCCATGCATAGTATCAGATCATAGTGCACTGAAATTGAAATTAATGGCAAAAGAAACCACAAAAACTTCATAAACACATGGAAATTAAAAAACATCGTCCTGTACAATCAATGGATGACAAATGAAATTTAAAAAGAAATTAGTATCTACAATTAAATGATAATGCCAATACATCATACCAAAGCTTGTGGGACACAATGAAAGCAGCACTGTGAGGAAAATTTATAGTGGTGAATACACATATCAGGAAAAGAGATTAAGCTCAAATAAACAACTTAAAGTTGAACCTCACGCTTCCAGAGAAAGAAGAGCAAGTCACACAAGGGGGAAATTATAAAGATCAGAGCAACAATTAACACAATGGAGAATAAGAGAGCAATACAAAGGATCAGTGAATTGAAGAGTTGGCTCTTTGAAGGATTAAATAAAATCGACAAACTTTTAGCCAACCTTATCAAAAAAAGGAAAGACTCAGATCCACACCAATGAGAATAAAAAGGCTGAAATTGAGAGGCACCCAAATGGCTTAGACATATGGGCCTCCCTTGGAGCCCTGCCCTCTCCACAGAGACCACCCAGTGGCAGCCAGTAACTCCAGCCAGAGGCACCCGGGCTGGTTTAGACTCTCTTGTGGCCCTGCCTTCTCTGCAGATGACCTTTGGTGACCAGGAAACTCCAGCCAGAGCCCTCCCCTTTCTCCCAAAAGCTTGAACTACAGCAGATTCACTGTGCTAGCCTGAGGGGAGATTCAGTGGCTGCCTCACCCAATCAGAAGATCTCAGCAGGCTCCAGTCAGTTTGGTGAGTATGCCCCTAAAATAGAAGTATACAGTGGGTAAATAGGGCTAGTAGAAAGCTCCCTCCATTTAACTGTAAGACCTTAGTGAGTCTGACAAGAGTGGGGGTGACTCCTTCCTGCATACAGAAAACATCTGACAGAGTGAGGAGTGTGCCAATAAGGACTCCCCCAACTTGGAGAAAATCAAAAGGGCTTATGAGACACAGAGGCACACAATAGGGACACAGTAGAGCCTCAGCTAACACAAATACTATAAACAGGGAGATTTGGTGACCTGGAATAACCAGAAGATAAAGCAATAGCAGGAACTAAAAGTTGACTTACATCAATACTACTAGACTTGACAGCCAAGGAAGTATATAGAATTCACCCAACAGGCCCTGCAGTGGTAAGTCAGGTGACTGGCCCACCTCTTCATTGTGGGACCCAGCAATTAGACAAATATTAACCTTACATTAGGTCCAGAAGATACATACAACCAACAGTGGACACTAGTGGGACTGAAGGGCCAAATATTAACTCGAAAAGGGAAAAATGGCAAAAGGAAAAAGCAAAACACAATCTCAAACATCTGGTACACGGAAGACTTCAAAAGTAACACACCAGAAACCTCTGAAAAGATAGTGAGTGAAATAAAAAAACAACTCCATGAGGCTACAGAGGAAATCAAATTAGAAGTACTCTCTCATATAAAGATAGAAATAACAACCTTAGTAAAGCAATTGCTGAGCGTAGCTAAAGAAGAAATAGAGAAAAAAGTACAGGAGCATGGGAAACTGATTGAAACTTTGAATGAACAATATAGAAAACATGCAGAATTCATGAAACAAACTCAAAGAGACATCCAAGAAACAAAAAAATTCTATTCAAAGTGTGCAAAACTGTTTAAATGAAGCTGAGGATAGGATTTCAGACCTCAAGGACAAGATCACAATTAGTGAACAGGACAGGATAGAACTTTTACAAATAACAAAGCAGCATGAAGTGACAATCTAACAACTTCAAGATGATGCCAAGATAAAAAATATAAGATTAATAGACATCAATGAAGAGGCAGGAGCCAATGCAAATGACATAGCCAAAATATTCACAGAAGTAATAGAAGAAAATTTCCCAAACATAGGGGAGAAATCTGATATGCAGATAAGTGAGGCATATAGAACACCAAACAGTCACAACCAACATAAATCTACACCCAGACATATAATAATTAAGGTCTCAGACACACAGCATAAAAACAAAATACTAAAAGCTGTTAGAGAAAAGACACAACTTGCCTATCAAGGAAAGCCCATTGAAATCACAGCAGACTTTTCAGCACAAACCCTCAAGTCAAGACAAACCTGGAGTGAGGTATTTCAAGCCCTGAAAGAAAACAACTTTCAACCCAGACTGTTGTACACAGCAAAACTTTCATTAAAATTTAATGGAGAAACAAGATACTTCCATGATGAAGAACAACTGAATAAACTCACATCCACCAAGCCAACTCTAGAAAAAGTACTGAAAGACATACTAGATAGAGATAAAAATGACCACAATCCCCAGAACAACAACATAAAGAAACCACTGGGTAGGACAAGCAATTAAACAAGGGGGAAAAGCAGAAAGCAATAAATAAAAAAAGAAAAAAACAGAAAGCAAACAACTGGAACATAACATGGCAAAGTCAAGCCAGTACATATGTGTTATCCATAAATGTAAATGGCCTCAATTCACCTAGCAAAAGAAATAGGCTGACAGAATGGATCAAGAAACAGGATCCCACAATATACTGTATACAAGAAACACATCTGACCCAAAAGCAAAATCATAGATTAAAGGTCAAAGGATGGAAAACAGTATTCCATGCAACAAGAACCCAGAAAAAAGCAAGGGTAACTATTCTATTTGCAGACAACATGAACTTCAAACTTAAAATAATTAAAAGAGATAAATAAGGTCACTACATACTTGTTAGTGAAAAAATTCTAACAATTATAAATATATATGCACTAAATACAGGAGCACCCAACAATATAAGACAGGTACTAATGGACATGAAAAACCAAATACACAAGAATGCAATTATAACAGGGGACCCTAACACCCCATTGTCACAAAGAGGTAGATCAACTGGACAAAAAAGTCAGCAAAGAAATAATAGAACTGAATCATACCTGTGAGCAATTGGACTTAGTAGATGTTTACAGAGTGTTCCACCCAATCACATCAGAATACGCATTCTTCTCAGCTGCACATGGGACATCTCCAAAATAGACCATATATTATCCCATAAAACATTCTTAAGTAACTGCAAAGGTATTGAAATTATCCCATGCATACTATCTGACCATAGCGCACTGAAATTGGAAATTAATGGCAAAAAATTGTAAAACCTGCATAAATACATGGAAATTAAATAACAACCTTTTGAACAACCAATGTGCTACAGATGAAATTTAAGAAGAAATAAAGCAATTCATTGAAAATGCGGAAACAGCATACTGTAACATGTGGGATGCAATGAAAGCAATCCTAAGAGGGAAATATATAGCAATAAATAGTCATATCAAAAAAAACAGAATGAACACAAATAACCTAATGCTTCTTCTCAAGCTTCTAGAAAAAGAAGAGCAAGTTAAACCCAAAGCTCATACAAGAGAGGAAATTGTAAAGATTAGAGCAGAAATCAATGTAATTAAAACTAAAAAAAAAATACTAAGAATCAATGAGTCAAAAAGCTGGTTTTTTGAGAGAATAAACAAAATTGACAAACCTCTAGCTAACTCATAAAGAAAAAGAAAGAAAAAACCCAAATTCACACAATAAGGACTGAAAAGGGGGAAATTACTAAAGCTCTGATGGAAATTCAAAAGATCATGAATGCCTACTTTGGAAATCTCTACTCACATAGGATGGAAAACACAGAGGAAATGGACAAATTTCTAGAAACATATGAACTACCAAAGTTCAACCAAGAAGATATGTCAATTTTGAATAACCCAATATCAGCTATTGAGATTGAAAATGTAGTTTAAAACTTACCAATAAAGAAAAATCCAGGTCCTGATGGATTCATTGCTGAATTCTACAAGAAATTTAGGGAAGATTTGATGCCAATACTTCTCAAATTCTTCAATGAAATTGAAAAGGAAGCAATCCTCCCTAAATCATTCCTGGAGGCAAGTATAACTCTCATACCAAAACCAGAGAGGACCCAGCCAAAAAGGAGACCTATAGGCCAATCTCACTAATGAACATTGATGCAAAGACACTCAATAAAATACTGGCAAATAGAATGCAGCAAATTATCAAGAAGATTATACATCACGACCAAGTGGGATTCATTCCAGGAATGCAGGGATGATTTAACATATGCACATCAATAAATGTAATACACCACATCAACAGAGCCAAAAACAAAAATCACATGGTCACCTCAATAGATGCAGAAAAAGCTTTTAACAAAGTCCAACACATGTTCATGATAAAAACCCTACAGAAACTCAGAATACATGGTGTCTATCCCAACCTTATAAAGGCCATCTATGACAAACCAACAGCCAACATTATACTAAATGAACAAAAACTGAAAGCTTTCACTTTAAAATCAGGAACAAGATAAGGATGTCCACTATCACCACTCCTTTTCAATATAGTTCTGGAAACATTAGCCAGGGCAATCAGACAAGAGAGAGAAATAAAAGGAATAAAGATAGGAAAGGAAGAAGTTAAATTATTACTATTTGCAGATGACATGATACTCTATATAGAAGACCCAAAAATCTCCATTAAAAGACTACTAGAGGTAATAAACAAATTCAGCAGTGTAGCTGGATACAAAGTCCATGCTCAAAAATCAATAGCATTCCTGTACACAAACAAAAAACTCACTGAGAGAGAAATTATGGAAATATCACCCTTCAAATAGCATATAAAAAAATGAAATACTTGGGAATCAACCTAAGAATGTAAAATACCTATATGATGAAAATTATACTATGCTAAAAAAGGAGATTGAAGAGGATATTAGAAAATGGAAGGATATTCCTTGCTTTTGGCTAGGAAGAACCAACATTGTGAAAATGGCCATCCTCCCAAAACTGTTGTACAGATTTAATGCAATCCCAATCAAAATACCATTGACATACTTCACAGATATAGAGAAAAAACTCCTAAAATTCATTTGGAAACAGAAGAAACATAGAATAGCAAAGGCAGTTCTGATCAACAAAGGCAAGATAGGAGGCATCTCAATCCCTGACTTGAAACTATACTACAAAGCCACAGTGATAAAATCAGCATGCTACTGGCAAAGAAATAGACCTGAGGATCAATGGAACAGATTAGAAGATGCAAGCACAACTACAAAGACACTCAGCCACCTGATATTTGACAAAGGGCTAAACATGTTCGCTGGAAGAAGGATAGCCTCTTTAATAAATGGTGCTGGAAAAATTGGCTCTCCACATACCAAAGACTGGAATTAGATCCATGTATATCATCATGCACACAACTAAAGCCTAAATGGATCAAAGATCTGAATATTAAAAGAGAAACACTAAATCTACTGGAAGACAATGTAGGTGGGAGCCTTGGAGACATAGGGGTGGCAGAGAATTCATGAACAAAAAACAAACTGCATGGGAAACACTTCAAAGAATCAACAACTGGGATCTTGTATTATTGAAAAGTTTCTGCACTTCAAAGGAAATCACCAACAAAATGAAACTAAAACTCATAGAATGGGAAAGAATTTTAGCCAGCAACCCCTCAAAGGACTTATATGCAGTAGATATAAAGAACTGAAAAACATCAAGCCCCCCCAAATTCAAGGACCCTCTCCACAAATGGGCATCTGAGATGAACACACATTTCTCAGATGAAGATATGCAAATGGCAAATAAATACATGAAGAAGTGTTCACCATCACTGGTCATTTGAGAAATGCAAATTAAACCAGCATTGAGATTTCATCTCACTCTGGAAAGAATAGCTGCCATCAAGAAAACAACTGATAACAAATGTTGGGGAGGCTGCGGGGAAAAAGGAACACTGCTCCACTCTTGGTGGGAGTGCAAACTGGTGCAGCCACTATGGAAATCTGTATAGAGATTTCTCAGAAGACTAGGATTGGAAGTTGCATTCAACCCAGCTATTCCCTTCTTGGGTATTTTCCCAGAAAACCTGAAAAGGTCATATCACAGGGATATATGTTCCCCATATTCATAACAGCACAATTTGTAGTAGCTAAATCTTGGAAACAACCAAAATGCCCATCAACTGCAGAGTAGATGAAAAAAATGTGGTATTTTTATACAATGGAATACTACTCAGCTAAAAAAAGATGATCTTGAGGCATTCACAGACAAATGGAGGCAAATTGAGCCAATTCTCATGAGTGAAATAATAAGAATCATATTTATAAAAATTACATTGTGTCTCTAGTGTAAAAAGTAATAAGAACTGTAGGAGTAATAAAACCCAAAATGTTTAATTGATATTGTAAAAAAGAGAGGAAAAGAAAGTGCTTTAAAGGATATAACTGCATGTATATTCAAGTGTGTAGGATTGATAACCACATTACTAAGTTTTTGTTGGATCGTTGAACAGAACTCTTTTCAGTCTCACTGTTTGAATGTCCACTTAGTGTGCTTTAAATTTTTTAACTTGAACAACTATTTCAAAGAGGACAATATGTATTCACTAAAAAAAAGTTATAAGAAATGTATGAGTAATAAAACCCAAAATGTGTAATTGCCATTGTAAAAAGGAGAGGAAAAGAAAGTGCTTTAAAGGATATAAATGCATATATCTTTGAGGGTGTAGGATTGATAACCAAATATTACTAAGTTTATGTTGGATCATTGAGCAGAACTGTTTGCAGTCTCGTGGTTTGAATGTCCAATTTCTGTGCTTGAACATCTTAATTCTGTGTTTAATTCTGTAACTTGAACAACTATTTCTAAGATGACAGTATGTAATTTGTCAACTAGTGATTTTTTTAGTGTTTATTTTATCTCATTTTTTGAATTTTGTATTATTGCTTCCCTTGTTTTCTGTTTTTTTTTTCTCTTTAAATAAAAAAAAAAGGCTGAAATTGCCTTGGATCTTGAAGAAATCCAAAAAGATCATCTATATCTACTTCAAGAACTTGTATTCTAGTAAGATAGAAAATGCAGAAAAAAAATAGACAGATTCATAGACACATATTAATCACCAAAGCTGAATCAAGAAGCTATGAAAAATTCTAAATAAATCACTGTCAATCAATGAAATTAAAGCTGTAATTAAAAAGTTATCAACAAGAAAAACCCAATCCCTAGCAAATGCACTGGTTGAATTCTACAAGAAATTTAGAGAAAATTCAATGCTGCTACTTCTTAAACTCTTAAATGAAATTGAAATAGAAGCAATACTCCCAAATTCATTCTCAGAGGCAAGCAGAATATTGATACTGAAACTAGAGAAGGATCCAACTAAGAAAGAGTACTACAGGCCAGTCTCCCTAGTGAACATAGATGCAAAAATCCTCAATAAGATATTTACAAACAAAATGCAACAAGTCATCAAAAAGACTGTGCACCGTGACCAAGTAGGATTCATCCCAGGGATAAAGGGCTGGTTCGACATATGCAAATCAGTAAATGTAATACACCATATTAACAGAGGCAATGGCGAAACCATATGGTCATCAATTAGATGCAGAAAAAGTGTTAGACAAGTCCAACATCCATTCCTGATTTAAAAAAAAAACCTACAGAAAATTAGAATAGATAATTTTTATTTCAATCTGATAAAAGCCTTCTATGACAAACCAACAACAACCAACATCATACTGAAGGAAAAAACTGAAAATTTTCCCTCTCCCTTCTCATTTAGTATAGTTCTGGAAACATTAGCCAGAGCAGTTAGACAAGAGAAAGAAATAAAAGCAACAATGGTAGGAAAGGACGAAGTTACTATTTGTCAATGACATGATATTATACATGGAAGACCCCAAAAACTCCACCAAAAGACTTCTAGATTTAATAACCAAATTCAGAGGCACAGTTGGATACAAAATCAACATTCAAAAATCAATTGTCTTTCTGTACATGAATAACAAACTCTCTGAGAGAGAAATCAGGGAAGCCATACTTTTCACAATAGCATCCAAATAAATGAAATACCTAGGAATCAAACTAATGAAGGAAGTAAAAGATCTCTAATTGAAAACTGCCTTACTCTGAAAGAGAAAGTTGAAGAGGATATTAGAAAACGGAAAGACAGCCCGTGCTCTTGGACAGGAAGAACCGATATGACAATGGCCATTTTCCCCAAATTGTTTTACCAATTTAATGCAATTACAATAAAAGTTTCAACAACATATTTCACAGAATTAGAGAAAACATGTGGAACCAGAAGAGATCTAGAATAGCAAAGGCAATTCTGGGCAACGAAGGCAAGGCAGGGGGCATCACAATCCCAGACTTGAAATTATATAATAAACCATGGTACTGACAAACAAAACAAAAACAGACCCAAAGATCAGTGGAACAGATTAAAAGATACAGAAATAACTCCAGGCATATTTAACCACATTATTTTTGACAGAGGTTCCAAACACATTCACTAGAGGAAAGACAGCCTCTTTAATAAATGGTGCTGGAAAAAATTTCCTCATACCAAAGATTAAACCTAGACCCACATCTCTCACTATGCACTAAATTAAAATTGAAATGGATCAAAGATCTCAATATTAAAACAGAAACATTAAATCTCCTGAAAAATAGAGTAGATACAACTCTTGAAGACATTGGTGTAGGCAAAAACTTGAGGAACAAAACCCTGATCACATAGGAACTATCACAAAGATCAATAACTTGGATCTCATCTTATTAAAAAGCTTTTGCACAGCAAGAGAAACCACCAACAGCGTTATGAGACAACCCATAGTGTGGGAAAAATTTTTTGCCAGTTGTTCTTCAGACAAAGGACTAATATCTGGAATATAAAAAAGAATTCAAAAAGTCAGAACCTCCCCCCAAATTTAAAGACTAAATCCAAAAATGAACATCTAAAATGAACATACACTTCTCAGATGAAGTAGAAACAAATAAATACATGAAAAAATGTTCAGCATGATTAGTCATTCACAAAATGTAAACCAAAATGATGCTGAGATTTCATCTCATTCCAGAAAGAATGGTTATTATCAAGAAATTAATCAATAACGAATGACAGCAGGGATGTGGGAAAAAAAGGCACACTTCCCCACTGTGGGAGTGTAGCTTGGTGCAACCACTATGAAAAGCAGTGTGGAGATTCCTCAAAAAGCTAGGACTAGAGTCTCCATTTGATCCAGCTTCCTCTTCTTGGAACCTTCCCCAAAGAATTAAAAGCACCACACCCCAGCAATACATGCACACCCCTGTTTGTAGCAGCAGTTTGTGATATCCATATCTTGGAAAAAGCTCAAACGCCCATCAACTGGTGAAAGTGTGTTTTGTTGTTACTGTTTTTGTTTTTACAATGGAGTCATAAAGAAGGACAAGCTTGGAGACATTTCTAGGTAAATGGATGTACCTTAAAACTATACTCTTAAATGAAATAAACAAGACACTCATGTGTAAATATCATATTTTTTCCTCTGATGTGAGAAACTGAAAGTATAAATAAGGACCAAAAGGTATGGTATTGTAAAATAAGAAGAAAATGTTCAAATGTGGAGGGGAGGAGGAAAGGAAAGAAGGGAAAAATAAAAAAATAATGCCACTTCACATTTTAAAAAGTATTTTAAAGGTACTGGAGGGAAAGGGAAAAGAAAGTATCCATCTGTGATAGTACATGTACCAATTCTTCACAATGAATGCTGCTATTATGTACTTGTAAACATGTGCTACATGCTTGCTGCTGTGGGTTTTTGTTTCCAGCAACAGTGATTTTTTCCCCTAATTATCAAGTTGTGTATATAATACATATCACTAGCTTTAATTTATCTTTGAGCACCTAATTTATTATGCTGAGTGCTATGGTTTGGATGTGTCCTCAAAAGCATGTATAGTAAAGGAAATTTAATCCCCAAATTCAATAATAGTGTTAGAAGGTGGAGTCTAAGCAAAGATGGTTAAGCCATGAGAATAGAGTGAGAGAATTAATAGAATCCTCTTGGCCAGGTGCATTATCATGGAAATAGGCTCATTATAAAAGGAGTTCTCTCTTCCTCTCTCTCCCTGTTCACTTCTCTGACTCCTTCCCTCCTCCTCTTTCTTTTCCCTCTCATTTGCCCTTCTACTTTCTGCAAGAACGTCCTCCCCAAATGCCAAACCCTTGATCTTGGACTTTCCAGCCTCCAGAACTGTGAAGAAATAGATTTATGCTCATTTTAAGTTACTCTGTCTTAAGTAGTCTACTAAAACAGACTTGGTCAGTCTTGAAGTGAGATACAGGAATGGATTAAGGAATCTTATATACTCATTGCTTTAAAACTTAAAAACCAAAAGGTTAAATTATCTTTTTGTTAGTATATGTGAAAATGGGTAACCAAAGTTGCATCAAAGCTATTTTACCAAAATGTCGTGTGCACACATCATATCTATATTACTATGTTTTTGATGAGGAAACTGATACTCCAAGCACTCAGTTTATTCTCCAATGTTACAAAACTGGTAAGTAGTTGATTTGGGCTTTCAACCCACATTTTTTTATTCAAATTATCATTTTCTTTTAGTGACACCACAAAGCCTGTAGGGTTTTCCCCTTCAATTTAGTATGTTTCATTTTAGCCTGAAGAAAAAATTAAAGGTTGTTACAACTACATGTACTTTCTATTTCTTCTTAAGTGTCATTACTGCTTGGAAATGGAGGTTGATTTCTCTACAATGGAAGTTCTCGGAAGATAAACAGGGAAAGAATGTATGTATTTCTTCAAGCAGAGCTTTATTTTTGTTTTTTGTTTTTCCTTATAAATCAGCATACAAAACACCTGGCAATGTTGTGACATTAATACTCCTGGAAATCAGATTGGCCTCCTCCACAGCAAACGAAGTAGGTGTCTTGATGGTCCAAGTTATTTTCTGTATATGGAGTTCCTGCTACACTGTCAGCCAACAGGACTGACTCCTTAGAAATAAAAGAATTGCCCTAAAAGGTGCTGCTGCTGGACTCACCATGCTCCAAATCATCAGCTTGCTAATGTGCTTAAGGACCAGGGGCAAAAGAAAAGGAACATTGTCTTTTAGACGTCAGTTCAGTCGGGGGTCAGAAATTGTATAGAGCTCTTGACTAAAGTATTCAATTATGCACTTTTTATACTAGGCCCAGGGCCCAGGAACATGTTAAACAAAGGGTAATTCCAACCCTCATGTGGCTCACAGATTGGGCAGGGAAACCAACATAAAACCAATATTATATTTACACAAGTAACTTAACTGTCACTTTCTCCACAAACAGCCTCTCTTTTCATCTTTAACTAAACTTGCTGAAGGTTACACCACTTCTTTTTAATACATAGACAAACAGCATTAATGAGCAACATGTGCTCATTAATTTTATATAATCATACACAATCTTACAGAATACACAATCTTACAAAATTTCCTATACATATCTTTTTTCGTGTATGTTTTTTGTAAAATTTTAGTAATTTTTACAAAGCAAATGTTAATAACAAGAGGCAAAAATTTTTGCCAAAATGTTCACAAAAGCAAAAACCTTAATGAATACCAACTTATTTTATAAAATTAAACCATCCTTTCTACTTTTAGACTTCCTTTATAGAAATAACTTATGGCCAATCCTGAACTAAAGAACTGACCCCCCAAAAAATTTTACAACAGTATCATATAATGTGCTTAGTTCTTGGAAGATTATAAAAAGATTTATGTAAAAAACCTTAGGCCACAAGTACTTTTATACAGAATGTCATGGTTTATGTTGGTGGCCCCCAGGCTTCATTTGTTTGCGTTGTGCGTTTGTGATTGGTTCATTATCTAGCTCTTGGATTGATAGTGTCAGGGCTATACCTGCCTAGGGGTGGAGCCAGCATACAATGTAATGGCTGGAAGAAGGCATGTGCGTCTCTCTCTTGCTGGTTTCTGCTTTGCTGTTTGCAACCACCATGAACTGTGGCCCTGCCATGCCACCCTCCCTTGGAGCCAACTGAGTATGGACTGAAACCTCCAAAAACTGTAAGAAGTAAACCTTTCCTTTCCCAACTTTGGGCATCAAGTATTTTGTCTCAGTGACAAGTAAAAAATAACCAAGGGAAAAAGACAAGATGGTCGATCAGTGACCAACAGAATACAAAGCCTTCCAGGAGAAACAATTCATATGCCAGAATAAAACACCCTGGAGAGACCCAGACAGAAGGAGATGGATCCTCTTGACACAGGAAGAAATTAAAACATAAAAAAGCTCCTCAAATACTTCAGGAGTGCAACTAAAACAGCTAAAAACTATGGGACACAGCGTTTTCAAGATGACCCACCAAGTTTGCACCAGCTTGAATCCATGCCAGCAGGCAGAGCCGCCCAAACTCATTCCTGCTGCCACTCACAAGAAGCACAGCAGCACTGAACTCAGGGGTTGGTGAGCCCAATGGAGAGCGGAGCCGATGAAGGGAACTTCATTAATCCCCAGTCAGTTCTGGGAATGAGACGCCCCCACAGGAAGGGTGCAACCAAGTGGGCAACATGCTGGAATCGGGCAGGAGGAGTTTGAACTGGGAGTGACAGTGACTTCCATTGGTTGCTCCCTCCCCAGAGCAGATTCAAGCAGTTTGCTTGGACTGGGCCACACCGCTGGCCAGGACCCAATGAGCCATCCCAAATCGATTCCCTGGGCCTAGCATGCACTAACTGGGTGAAGGCACCTGAAGTTTGGGTAGCCCAGCAGGGAGGGGCAAGCAAAGGCAACCTGCTTACACCTCAGTGACAAGACAGGCAAGAGAGGGCGGAGGTCCCTTGCCAGTGTGCTTTAGAGGAAACGTGGCCAACAGGAAAAGGGGCTGTGACCTGCACTATAACCTGTGTGGAGGAAGCCAGGGCCATGACAGGAGAGAGAGGCAAGAGGAGGCCCCCAGCCCAGAACCCTGAGAGCCCTGATCCAGGAGAAGAAAAAACAAGACTGAGGGCAGTAAACACACAAAATCAGACATGGCATCAATAGACATTAAGAGATATCTTTGGGACCTTGTAGATGAGCTCAAAACTGAAATATCAGATAAAGCAAGATATGAGTAGAGTAATAAATGAAATGCTGTCAGGAAGCATCTCTCAGGATGATACAGATGAAAGAAGGGAGGGACACAAAAAAAGGAGAGAAACATTCTATAAAGAATATAAAGATAATATAGAATACATGAAGCAGATTGAAAGAGATGAGCAGGAAATTAAAAACTCCATTGAAATTTGGCAAAACTCCTTAAAAGAAACTAAGGATAGACTATCAAAATTTGAAGACAAGTTTGCAATGTGTGATCATGAAAGGAAAGATCTCTTACAAATAACAGGGAAACAGGCAGAAACAATACAAAGGCTAGAAGATGACAAGAGAATCTACAATTTAAGAATAAGAAATGTTAACAAAGAAGCAGGAAAACATACAGGTGAATTACAAAGGCTATTCATGGAAATAATTAAGGAAAACTTCCCAAGCATGGGGAAAAAAAATGACATTTGGTTGTGTGAGGTATACAGAACTCCAGCCACCTACAACCAAAACAAATCTACACCCAGACATACAATAATCGAGATACCAGAAATTCAATATAAAAACAGAATATTAAAATCCATCAGAGAAAGAAACAGATTACCTATAAAGGTAAACCCATCAGAATGACAGCTGTCTTCTCAACACAGACCATCAGATCAAGAAGAGTTTGGAGCAAAGTCTTCCAAGCCCTGAAAGAAGGTGGCCTCCAGCCCAGATTGATGTACCCTGCAAAACTGTCACTTGAAACCAATGGAGAAACAAGATGCTTCCATGACAAAGAGGAACTGGGGAGTTTGTGACCACCAATCCAACCCTGCAGAGAATGCTGAAGGACATTCTAGAGAGAGAGAGAGAAAATACCAGGATTTTAGAACAGTGGCAGAAAGGCTTCAATGAGTGGGGCAGGCGGTAGAATGAAGGAGAAAACTAAACAAAGGCACAAAAATATAGCATAGCAGAAATGAGGCAGAGAAGGAGAAGTAGAAACTCTAACATAGATGACCTTGATACGCTATATTATTAATAGTGCACCAGGATTTAAAACACACTTTACTCACACTACTCTGCTTAGATGTATTATATTCTGTTCCAGTCATTCTACCTGTACTAGATTTGAGGGCACAGGCAGTAATCCTGAAAATAACAGGATATAGTATGGTAATCATCCTTAATTTCCTATGAAGTTAATCTAAAACTCTGTAAAACCTACACAGTTTTGCCATGACTGATCATAATAGAATCTGGTTTGTTGGATCGCTGTTTTGTATTGATAGATTTTATTCAAAGCTGTTATGATTGATAGTATCAAGTCTGAGAGTATAGGCAACTGCACTTAAGATGACAAGATCCACTAGAATATCCACTCTGGTTTAATTATTACCTGCCTTTGAAGTTTTATACTGTCTACAATGTTTTATTTTGCTAATATTGTTATTTACTGCTATACTCAATTATACTGCTATATTCAATTATGTCTGATGATATAGACATTCTATTGAAGATAATAAGAAACAACACAGTAATCATTATAGATCACCTTGTACTGTGGTTTGATATGACTTTTTGGTTTCATATTTTTATAGGAATTTGTTTTATTTTGTCTTGCTAAGTTTTGTTTTTCCCTCTAATACAGAAAGGATAGATTTATGCATGTGTAGCTGTTTACACTCTCACTGTTTGACTGTCTACTTTGTATGCTTTAATTTTGTAACTTGAACAACTATTTCTAAGAGGATAACATGTAATTTATTAACTAGTGATTTCTTATTGTTTATTTTTTTTTTGAATTCTGTATTATCTCTACCCTTTACATACTTTTGTTTCTCTTTAAATAAATTTAAAAAAAGATTTAAAAAAGTAAGACACAGAGCTAATACAGAAGAAGTTTTGTTAGTTATAGTGTGTAAGAGGTTGTAACAATACATACTTTTGGATAAAATTTCTTGTGATAAATTTAGTTCTTACATAGAAAGAGAGAAAAATCACTTAAAACACTCTAGGATTCTGCTTTCAAGTGAAAGGTAAAAAAAGGGTTAGTGGCATAGTGTGTTGCATTGTTACAAAAACTTAAGGATTAATCCCCTCTCTCTGCCTTTCATTGCTGGTATCATCAAACAGGTATAGAATGTGGGCAAATCATCACGTAGAATGGTAGGAGTGTTATAAACAAGCTTTTAAAATACAAAGTAATATCACATATAAAGTATTTTATTACTATCAGTGACATTCACTGAATGAAAATTCATACCATCATGGGTCCTAGACTTCAGCCCATTGATATAAATCCATCATTTATGTAGATTTAGATAGGTCACAATTACCTACTCGGAAAATATAGCCATGTCATTAATGCTTTTAAAAAATCAATGCTCTATGTATGTCCTAGTATTTAAAACCAGATAGTTATACCTGAATGGTGAGCACATTAATTTAAGTACTAACTATACACTCATGATAGACATAACAATACCAATGGTATGAATACTGAACTTTAAATGATACTGATAAAGCCAACCTTATACAAATCTTATGGGAAACTCCTGTACAAAATCTTAGTGAACTGTCACACCGTAACAAAATACTCAAAATTCTCCTCAGAGGTATCTGATCTCCAACATAGATTCTTCTTCACTGTGCACCCTATCCTGGACCTTGCAATCCTGTGCCTCCTTCTTCTTGTTTTGTTTCTCCTCCCCGGAACTGTCGTTAGCCTATCCCACCCTCATGCCAACCCCCAGCCTGGTAACCAGCTCAGCTTTGCTCAGCGCTTCTCTTCAGGCTTGCTGGCTGGCAGCTTCCCAAGCTTCAGGAAGACAGGCCCTCCAACAGCTGGAGCCCCCCCTGAGTGGTTGGGGGTGGAAGGTGTGTGATAATGCAAACTGGTTTCTACACTTAAATGTATAGTAATTATAATTGTGCTCATCAGCTAGAGGAGAGACACAGGTGCCAGGATCCTGAGTAAGAGGCCAGCCTGGTGAGGCACCAGGAACAGCAGCTGTGGTGCAGCTCGCCAGCCACGTCAGGCCCCAGCCTCCTGAGTCAGCCTGCTTCTAACGAGAAGCAGCCCCAGTGCTGTCTGAATAATTCTCTGGGATAGAGTTTCTTCCTGAATGACTCAATTTACACGGGATGAAAAATTGTCTTTCTCCACTAGGAAGCAGAATAAAACAACTGACTCACATTTCACGCTTCTGTTTTTGCCAAGCAAAGATGATAATGTCTCGGTTACTCAGATGTGGGCTAGAACTGAATCTGCTTTTTATAACTGACTGGATATGAAGTTAAAATCCAGGTACCAGGCAACCAAGAGAGTATACTAAGCCAAATTCCAGGTCCCAGACTCCATGTGAAGCCCTGGCATGGGGCCATTTCCTCTGTCTAATGATCTGATTTCCCCTGAGACAGGGCCTGAGGTAGTCCTGTTGATTCAGAAGTCCCCTCCCAGCAAACTTGGTTCTACCTGGATGTGTCCTAGAGGAGATGCAAATCACAGCTCTCCTTTGAACATATGTGATGTCCTAGGACTGAATACCAAGCCTGAAGCTACAGGGGCCAGTAGTGGATGCCACATGCAGAAGTCATAGTTCAAGAACATGAAGCAAAGACTAAGCTCATGGACAAGTATGGGAACCAACTGACCACAGCCAAGAACAAGAACAGTTCCTAGGTTCAGAACATTGAAACTAGCCAGTGCCAGCAGGCTGGAAGGAAGGGGGGAAAGTTTTGCCCTAAAGCCACATGCCTTCTAATTGCTGATAGTAATTAATAAAGGCATTAAGATCTTGCTTATAAAATGTTTATAACTTTAAAATCTTTAAGATGTTTATAACTTTAAAATTAAGATTTTAAAGTTATAAACATTTTCCCATGTCATTTTATAATGAAAACATGGTAGTTCTACCACAGTGGTTCTTACCCAAAAATATCTGTGATTTATGTATGCAAAACTTTTCAGCAGTAGGTATTGCCACTGTGTTCTTCACTATGTCCACAAAATGTATGACATAGCACTATACTTAAGTGGCAATGATTTATGATACTTAATTGTAAGTAATGAGAAAATAGTGACATGAAGATTTTTTCAAATAGGTCTAAATCACATCAGATAATGGAGTCTGTGTTTTTCAATTTTTTTTGTGCTTTTTTGTTGTTTTTTTTTTTGTTTGTTTGTTTTGAAACAGGTCTCATTGTATGGTCCAGGCTGGTCTTGGGCTCACTATGTAGTCCAGGATTGCCTCAAAATATGTATCATATTGCTTTAGAACATTCAATATGTCCTTTTGAAAAAAATGTAAAGAATGAATGTTTTCCTGTTGCTAACAAAGACAATAGCTTAAAACAACACAAATATATTCTCTTACATGACTTTTCCAAATCCACATTCTCTGATTCATGATCCCTTCCTCATTTCACATCAAAGTTTCCTTCTCCTGATGCTGATGCTCTTGTCTCCCTCTTATCTGGACTTCTGTGGTGACACTGGATGGCTCAACTCGTCAGGGGTAATCTCTCCATCCCAGGTTCTTAGTTCAATCACATCTGCAAAGCCTCTTGGACTGCAAGTTTCAGGAGTTGGGTTCTGACTATCATTATTTAATGTATCACAAAGTAATTCAGTTTTTCATATAAAGAAAAACAAATATATCCCATCCCAAGTAAATATTAAAATCTAAGGAACTTTGATATGAAGGGCCATTCTTGAGCCTAGGAAAAAGGGGATACAGTCAAAGATGGAAACAAGGCATTAAAGCTATAAAATATTCTAAATTTTAAGTAGGGGGATGCATACAGGATGTCTGTTGTATTTTTCTTACTTAAACTGTACTTTCAGGATAATTCATTTTGATTTAGTCCATAGCTGTTTTTTAAAAAATATAAAATAGGATCATTGCAAGATGGCTGACTGAGTGGTGGCACGTAAGAGAGCCTCTCTGAGGAAAAAAAAATAAAAACGACTCAGACGCTGGAATCTGGCAACATGGAGAAAGCCAGACAAAAAGAGGAATTCTCACGAACCAGGAAGAAACTGAGGAAAAAGAAAAAGAAAAAGACAAAAAAAGAAAGAAGAAAAGGAAGCATAGACCGAGGGCTGGAGCTGGGCAAGCCCTGATTGCTGTACTGGCACATCTTAGAGTCAGGTGACTCATGATTGAGCTGAGATCACGGCCCTACCGAGAGTGGGGGTTGGTGAGCTCCAGACCCTCGGCTGGAGGAGGCGCTGAGACATGGAGTGGAAACAGCCAGTCCAGCTGCATGAACTTTGGTGAGTGACAGGAACTGGAATCCCCAAACCGGGAGGACTGGCTGGGCAACATTTTGGAGTTGGGCAGGGCCAGCTTGAATCAAAACCCAAGGCAACATCCACTGATGACTCCTAGTCCAAAGCAGATTGGTGTGATCTGCTCGGACAGGGCCATGCCCCTGATTGAAACCCAATAGCCAGGGACGAGGCTTTTCTAGGCCAGTGGCATCCCCAAGGAACACACAAACTTGTTGAAGCATAAACTGGTTGGCTGGCATAGGGGGAGGAGCCAGCTCTCAGCGTGCAACTCGCAGATCTGCAGTGGACTGGGGGGGCAGCGCTTCCCTAGCAAGTGTGCTGCAGAAAAACTGTAAGCAATAGGAAAGGCCCAGAGACCTCCACCGCCCATCTGTCTGAAGGGGGACAAAAACATGACAAGACAGAGAAAGAGCAAAAGGTCCCCAACTGCGGAAACAGGGAAAGTGAGTCCAACAGAGGTAAATGCAGAGGAGGTTGAGAGCAGCAAACCTGTAATGTCAGAGACAGCCTCAGCAGATATAAAGAAATACATCCGTAACCTCACTGTCAAATTTAAATCTGAAATTCTAACTCAGGTGAAGCAAGATATAAGAAGATTAATAAAAGAAGTCCTGGGTAATCCTCAAGTAGGCACAAATGAAAGAATAGAGGAATCCAGAGAAAGAAGAGAAGCCTTTGTTGAAGAATATAAACAAAATCTAGAATATATGAAACAGATCCAAAGAGAATATCAGGAAATTAAAAACTCCATTGAAACTTGGCAAAACCTTTTAACAGCAACTAAAGACAAATTTTCAAAACTTGAAGATAGATTTGCAAAGTATGATCATGAAAGGAAGGATCTCTTAAAAGTAACAAGGAACCAGGAAGTAATGATACAAAGGCTAGAAGATGACAAGAGGATTTATAATCTAAGAATAAAATATGTGAATGAAGATACAGCAACAAATACAAATGAAATAAAAAGTCTATTCACAGAAATAATTAAGGAAAACTTCCCAAACATAGGTAACAGAAGTGAAGTTTAGATAAATGAGGCATATAGAACTCCAGCCAGCTACAAACAAAACAGATCTACACCCAGACATATAATAATCAGGATTCCAGAAATCCATCACAAGAACAGAATATTAAAAGCAGTCAGAGAAAAGAAACAGATTACCTATAAAGGAAAACTCATCAAAATCACAGCAGACTTCTCAATGCAAACCATCAAATCAAGAAGAACTTGGAGTGAAATATTCCAAGCCCTGAAAGAAAATAACCTCCAACCCAGAATGATGTACCCTGCAAAACTGTCTCTCAAATTAATGGAGAGACAAGATATTTCCATGACAAAGAGGAACTGGGGGAGTTTGTGACCACCAATCCAACCCTGCAAAGAATACTAAAGGACATTCTAGAGAGAGAGAAGAAAATTACCAGGGTTCCAGGAATAATGGCAGAAAGGCCTCAAAGAAAGGGGCAGACAGTGGAATGAAGGAGAAAAGCAAAAAAATAACAACAGAAAAATAGCATGGCAGAGATAAGACAGAGAACAGTGGCTATACCACTGTTTTATCTTGACTGATTTTATTTGAATCTGGTATGCTTGAGAGTGTCAAGTCCTGTGTTAGAGACTTGGTCCCCACTGCAGAAGTATGCAAGTCTGAGAGTAGGGGCAACTACTCTGAAGATGACAGGACTCAATAGGATACCCATTCTGGTTTGATTTTTTGCTGCCTTTGAAGTCCTATAATGTCTCCAATGTTTAGATTTTATTAATAGTGTAAAGCAATGCTGTTTATATTATATTTGATGATATAGGCAATTTTATTGAAAATACCAAGAGACACCATAGTGATTACCGTAGATCACCTAGTGTTGTGTTTTTGTATGTTCTTTTCATTTCATGTTTCTCTAGGAATTTGTATTGCTGACTTGTTTTGATTTGTTTCTCCTTCTAACACAGAAAGGCTAGGTATATGTGTAGAGACTTATACATGTGTAGAACTTCTAAGTAGTTTACGAGAATGGATTATAGTTATTGTAAAGAAAAAAAGGAAAAGAGAGTATTCTAAAGGATATAACTGCATGTATGTTTGAGTGTGTGCAATTAATAACCATGTTGCTGAAGTTTTAGTTGGATAAATGAACAAAACTGACTGCAGTCTCACTATTTGGATGCCCACTTTGTGGACTTTACTTTTGTAACTTGAACAACTGCATCTAAGAAGAAAGTATGTAATTATCAACTAGTGATTTTTTACTGGTTACTATTTTTGGTTTTTTTTCTGTTTTGTTTTGTTTTGTTTTTGAGATTTTGTATTGTTTCTACCCTCTTTCTGTTTAAAAATTTTTTCTTTAAATAAAAAAAATTTTTAAAAAAGCAAGAGGAGGAAAAGAAAGTACTCTAAAAGAGATAACTGTATGTGTACTGAAGTGTGTAGGATTGATAACCATGTTACTAAGTTTTTGTTGGATCAGTGAACAGAACTGTTTGCAGCCTCACTGCTTAAATGTCCACTTTGTATGCTTTAATTTTGTAAGTTGAACAACTATATCCAAGAAGACAATATGTAATGTATCAAATAGTGATTTCTTACTGTTTATTTTTTTTTGAAATTCTGTATTGTTTCTACCCTTTTTTCTGTTTTGCTTCCCCCTTCTTTAAATAAAATTTTTTTAAAAATTAAAAAATATATGTAATTTTATAAATTACATATAATGATAGAATCTTCCAATATGATAAGCACTCTTAAGGTCTAGAGTGTTTTGAAAAACATTCTATTTAAATGATTTTTTAAATTTTAAGTAGTTTCTCATCTCATTAGGGTTAATTACGTGGACTATTGTTTGAATTAAATAGTCTTAGCAACTCAAATCTTAAATCTACTTATGAAAGAGTAATTATTATTTTGTCAGTCATTTGTACTGAATAAATAGAAGATTATTATCATTAAAATTTATGCTAGAACAGTCCAATAGTTGTCAGACTTCTCTGGCATCTAGTTTATAGAGACTAGGGATGCTTCTATTTTACAAAGACAGTTCCCTAGAGCAAAAAATTCTTTTGCTGTATAAGGTGAAAAGTGCAACAGCTGGGAAACCCTGACATGAGTGTTAAACATTTCAGAGCACCTTGGGTACATGTTATGGTTTGGATCTTAATTGTCACCAAAAGTTTCCTGTGTTAGAGACTTGGTCCCCACTGCAGAAGTATACAAAGGCAGGATCTTTTGGGAGGGCTCTCACCTCACTGACAGATTAATCCATGGATGAGAAAGTCATAGGTGAATGAGCTACTAGTGAATGATGAAAATTTTAGAGTGGGCTTAGTTGTAGGAAGTACGTAACAAGGGATGTGCCCAACAAGGATTGTGTTCTTGCCTCATCTCCTTTTAAGACTTCCACATTTATGTCCCCTAAACCCTTCAGATTTTGATATCTGTAAATATCAGATTTTGATATTTCCAAATGATCATATCTTCCTGACACAGAATCTCTATCTTATTTATGCCCTCCAAAGCATCTTTCTTGATGGACATGGTGTCACATTCCTAAAATTAAAGCATTTGGAAGCTGAGGCAAGAAGATCATCAGTTTGAACCCAGGTTGGGCACCTTAGTGACTTAGAAAAATCCTGTCTCAAAATAAAATAATAAAAAAGGGCTAGGGGTTGCCACTAATTCAACCCCTAGTGCTATCATGAAAAAAAAAATGTACTATTCCATTTGGAAATTCATCTTTTTTTGGGGGGAGAGGATATTTGTTTTTCATGTGGTGCTGAGAATTGAGTCTAGGACCTCAAGCATGCTAAGTGTGCATGCTTGACTACTTAACTACAGGCTCAGCCCCGATTTAACTGCTTTGTTTAAAAGGCTGGGAGCAAACCCATTCCTAAGTGACTCTCAACCACAAAAGGATGTAAGTGTTACAGACACTTAGAAGGTTAGTATTTAAAACTTTCAGATTTATACACACTGTGAAACCTTAGTTATTATAATTTGCTATACAAGAAAAGTTTAGTAGAGAGTTGTTTTTTCCACCTGAGAGCTGCAAAAACAAACCTTTCATTAACCTTCTGGCATTTCAAAGGGCATATATTCCTCAGCCAAATATGGTCTTGACACACAGCCAACCTCACAGGAGCACTGAATGTTGCAACTTCAGCCTATGACTAATGTCACCTCACCAAGTGCTTAGCATGAACACAGCTCTGGGATGGAGCGAGGTGCTTAACTTGGGTCTGTGATGCAGAATTGTACAAGCTCACTCAGTCTCTTATTGTGCACTGGTATCATACCAGCTCCATATAGAAACAAATCCCAGATGGAATTCTCTGGGTTGTGATAAAAGGAAAACACAGAATGGCATCAGTGACCAAATAGAATTGTGAATAGATGGAAGTTAAAGAAAAAAATTTCTTTCTTTTCTTTTCTTTTCTTTTCTTTTCTTTTCTTTTCTTTTCTTTTTTTAAATGAAACCAAAAGGAGAGAGAAATTGTATTGAGAGGCTTCTGGAACAAGTAAAAAGTATTAGTAATAGATCAATAGAGAAGATTAAGCAGACATTAAGAATCTGGCACAAGGATCAATGGAACAGATTAGAACAAACAACTCCAAATTCACTCATCCATCTTATCTTTAACATAGAATCCAAGCATTTTGACTGGAAGAAAGACAGCTACTTTAATAAATGGTGCTGGGAAAGCTGGCTCTCCATTTGTCAAAGATTAAACCTAGACCCCCTATCTCTCACCATGCACTAAACTGAAATTGAAATTGATCAGAGATCTCAATATTAGAAACATTAAATCCACTGGAAGATAGAAAGTTACAACTCTTGAAGACATTGGTATAGGCAAAGTCTTTATGAATAAAACCCTGATCATACTGGAAATACTACAAAGAATCAATAACTTGAATATCTTCTTATTAAAAAGCTTTTGCACAGCAAGAGAAACTACCAACAGAGTGAAAAGACAAATCACAGTGTGAGAAAAAAATATTGCCAGTTGTTCCTCAAAGAACTATTGTCTAGATTATAGAAAGAATGGAAAGAGTCAACTCAAATCCCCCAAACTTAAAGAATAAACCCAAAAATGGGCATCTGAAATGAATGCACACTTCTCAGATGAAGAAATAGAAACAGCAAATAAAATATGAAAAAATATTCAATATCACTAGTCATTGGAGAGATGCAAATTAAAACGATTCTGAGATTCCATCTCCAGAAAGAACGACTATTACCAGGAAATCAACTAATAACAAATGCTGCTGGGGCAGTGGAAAAGAAGAAACACTTCTCCACTTTTGGTAGGAGTGTAGATTTGTGCCACCACTATCAAAATCAGTGTGAAGATTCCTCAAAAAACTAGTACTAGAGGTTCCATTTGACCCAGCTATTACCCTTTGTTGGTATCTTCCCAAAAGAATAAAACCATCACACTACAACAATATATGCACACCCATGTTTATAGTAGCACAGTTTGTAAAAGCTAAACCTTGGAAACAGCCCAAATGCCCATCAACCGATGAATGGATAAAGACAGTGTGGGTTTTATTATGCAGTAGAGTGTTCCTCAGCCATAAAGAGGATAAGCTTGTGCCATTTCTAGGTAAATGGATGCACCTTGAGATCATACTCAAGTGAAATAAACCAGATACATATGTAAATATCACATAGTTACTCTGTTGTGAGAAACTAAAACTGTAAATAGGCACTAAAATGTAGGGAAATGGGAACAAAACGTTCAAATGAAAAGAGGAGAAGAGAGGAGGAAGGGAAAAGGAAAGAAGGGGCAAGGCAAAAAAGAGAATAGAAAGAAAAAATGAAAACAAAGCTTTTGTAAAGAAGCAGGCAAAGAGAGGTTGAAGGGAAGGAAAGGGAACAGGAAAAAAAAGCAAGATATCACATACAGGTACAAATTCCCTATGATGAATGTGATTGTGTGTATCTAAAAGGTACCAATAAAAAATAATCTGGCAATTGTTAAAATCAGAATTAAGATAAAATTGTAAAAAAAAAAAGGAAATGAAATGAATAATACACGATGCTAATAGGTTAACAGAAAGTTATACTTCTATTATAATGTTATGCAACCTGAACACTGATTTTTTTTTTTCTTTTGGTACCAGGGATAAAATTCATGGCCTCGCGCTTGCTAGGCAGGCACTGAAGACACTGAGCTAAATCCCCAGCCCCTGAATATTGATTTTTAAAAAATTATTATATATTTATTTATACTGAAACGAGAGGAAATGGAGAATGGATTAAATATGCTAAATCTCTTTGTGTCATAAGAGAAAAAATAGATAATATGCAAAGTTAATATATTAACAAATAGGATAAAGTTTTTAATTTTAAATTATGTAAGTAAATATTAGGAAAAAACAAATACAGTGATTTGTTTTTGGAAACTAGGATGTGTGTAGGGAAGGGCAGAGCAAGGTATAGAGACTCTGTTAGCATATACTTTTGTCAAAAATAAATATTAGAGATTTTATAAACCAAATTTATAGACACTGTATGCAGATAAGATGATGTCTGCAGGACTCATCTTGGTACATATATTTTACTGAATGAAGTTTCCCATTTATATCAGCCGGCTGAGTAAAGATTAGAAATAACACTGATGTTGATGTCCCCTGGAGAACTTCCATTAAATGTTTTTTATGAGTATAACAATTGATAGATTCATTTCTACTTTGCCATGATGTGATCTTTTCAAAAATCAGATTTTAAGTCTCATAATTTCCTTTACTGTGTACTATTTCATTGACTTCTGTTTTTATATTTGTTTCCTTCTTTCTACATCTTTCACTCTTCTTTTTCTAGCTTCTTAATTTGATAACTTAGAACATGAATTGTAAACATTTTTCTTTTCTAAAATAAGCACTTAAATCTGTAAATTTCCTTTAAAATAATACACTGAGTTCCAAATTTTTGATAAATTATGTTTTAATTAGCCTGATTCAAAATATTTTCTAATTTCCCTTGTGATTTTTTTCACTGAAGCATAGATTATTGATAAATGTGTTATTTCACTATCTGGATGTTTGAAGGATTTTTTACAGAGCTTATTATTGTCATATTGTTAAATTTATAAATTTAAATTGTTAAATTAGTTACTTAATTGTTATTTTCAAAATTACTTTCTGTATGATTGCAATTATTTTAAATTGATATTTGCTTTATGACTCAGAATAAGGCTATTTTAAGACAGTTCTGTATTTTCTTGAGGAGAATATGCAGTCTGCATTGTGGGGTGTAGATTTCTAGGTCTAGTGAGTACTTTGATTCATAGTGTCATCAAGTTTTTATATGTCCTAACTGATTTTTTATCTACTTATTCATTCAATTACTAACAAAAAATGTTAACAGCATCAAATATAATTGTGGATTTGTCTACTTGATTTTTTCTTTGATTTTCTGGTTTTTGACTCAAGAATTAAAACTTTTCTTATGAGGTGCTATAGATTCAGGGTTACTATGAATCACTATTTCCTCAGATACTTTCTGTCCTAAAGTTTAATTTATCTAATTCTAATGTAAAAATTCCAGTTTTCTAATACTGAAATTTGCAGTATATTTCTGTCATATTTGTATCTTTATATTGTCTTATTTTATTAATACATGTTTTTAGTACACAAGTTTACATTTCTTGTGGGGAATTAGTACATGTATATAACACAACTTTGTTTTTTTCCCTTCCCTCCCTGACCCTCCATTCATCACTTGAGCTCCTTCCTTTTTCCCTTTTTTTTTTTTTTGTGCAACCAGAAAATCTCCACCTTTTAAATAGAATGTTTTAGTTCATTTATATTTAATGAAATTATCCATAAGATGGAGTTTAAATTTACTTTATTGCTTTTATTTCTCTTCTGTACTATTTTTTTTACCTCCTATTGCTTGTTTCTTGCCCTTTTTTTTTTTAGATTTTATTTAGAGAGAAACAAAAGCAAGTAAAGGGTAGAGATAATACAGAATTAAAAAAAATAAACAATAAAAAATCACTAGTTAATAAATTACATATTATCCTCTTAGAAATAGTTGTTCAAGTTACAAAATTAAAGCACACAAAGTAGATAGTCAAACAGTGAGAGTGTGAACAGCTTCACATGCATGAATCTCTATGTGTATTTCTATCCTTTCTGTATAGAGGGAAAAACAAAACTTAGCAAGACAAAACAAAACAAATTCCTATAAAAACATGAAACCAAAAAGTCATATAAAACCACAGTACAAGGTGATCTATAATGATTACTGTGTTGTTTCTTATTATCTTCAATAGAATGTCTATATCATCAGGCATAATTGAATGTAACAGTATAATTGAGTATAGTATAGCAGTAAATAACAATATTAGCAAAATACAACATTGTAGACAGTATAAAACTTCAAAGGCAGGTAATAATCAAACCAGAGTGGATATTCTAGTGGATCTTGTCATCTTAAGGGCAGTTGCCTATACTCTCAGACTTGATACTATCAATCATAACAGCTTTGAATAAAATCTATCAATACAAAACAGCAATCTAACAAACCAGATTCAATTATGATCAGTCATGGTAAAACTGTGTCAGTTTTACAGAGCTTTAGATTAAGTTAATAGGAAATTAAGGATAATTATTGTACTATATCCTATTATTTTCAGGATTACTGTCTGTGCCCTCAAATCTAGTACAGGTAGAATGACTGGAACAGAATATAATACATCTAAGCAGAGTAGTGTGAGTAAAGTGTGTTTTAAATCCTGGTGCACTATTAACAATATAGTGTATCAAGGCCATCTATGTTAGAGATTCTAGCCATCCTTCTCTGCCTCATTTCTGCTATGCTATTTTTCTGCCTTTATTTAGTTTTCTCCTTCATCCTACTGCCTGCCCCACTCATTGAGGCCTTTCTGCCACTGTTCCTAAAATCCTGGTATTCTTTTTCTCTCTCTCTAGAATGTCCTTCAGCATTCTCTGCAGGGTTGGATTGGTGGTCACAAACTCGCCCAGTTCCTCTTTGTCATGGAAGCATCTTGTTTCTCCATCAACTTCTAGTGACAGTTTTGCAGGGTACATCAATCTGGGCTGGAGGCCACCTTCCTTCAGGGCTTGGAAGACTTTGCTCCAAGCTCTTCTTGATCTGATGGTCTGTGTTGAGAAGTCAGCCATCATTCTAATGGGCTTACCTTTATAGGTAATCTGTTTCTTTCTCTGATGGATTTTAATATTCTGTTTTTATATTGAATTTCTGGTATCTTGATTATTATATGTCTGGGTGTAGATCTGTTTTGGTTGTATAGGTGGCTGGAGTTCTATATACCTCACACAACCAAATGTCATTTTCTTTTCCCATGCTTGGGAAGTTTTCCTTAATTATTTCCATGAACAGCCTTTGTAACCCACCTGTATGTATTCCTGCTTCTTCCTTCACGTTTCTTATTCTTAAATTGTAGATTCTCTTGTCATCTTCTTGCCTTTGTATTGTTACTGCCTGTTTCCTTGTTATTTTAAAGAGATCTTTCCTTTCATGATCACACATTGCAAACTTGCCTTCAAGTTTTGATAGTCTATCCTTAGTTTCTCTTAAGGAGTTTTGCCAGCTTTCAATGGAGTTTTTAATTTCCTGGTCATCTCTTTGAATCTGCTTCATGTATTCTATATTTTCTTTACATTCTTTATCGAATGTTTCTCTCCTTTTTTTGTGTTCCTCCCTTCTTCTGTCTGTATCTTCCTGAGAGATGCTTCCTGAGAGCATTTCTTTTACTACTCTACTCATATCCTGCTTTACCTGATTTAATATTTCAGATTTGAGCTCATCTACCAGGTCCCTAAGATATCTCTTAATGTGCATTGAAGCCATGTCTGATATTGTGTGTTTGCTGCCCTCAGTCTCGTTTTTCCTTCTCCTGGATTAGGGCTCTCAGGGTTCTGGGCTGGGGGCCTCCTCTTGCCTTTCTCTCCTGTCATGGCCCTGGCTTCCTCCACACAGGTTACAGTGCAGGTCCCAGCCCCTTTCCCTGTTGGCCACATTTCCTCCGAAGCACGCTGGCAAGGGAACTCCGCCCTCTCCCGCCTGCTCTTGTCACTGAGGTATAAGCAGGCTGAGTATGCCTGCCCCTCCCCACTGGGACAGCCAAACTTCAGGGGCAATCACCCAGTCAGTGCATGCTAGGCGCAGGGAATCAATTTGGGACGTCTCATTGGGTCCTGGCCAGGGGTGCAGCCCAGTCCAAGGAAATCAGTCAAATCTGCTCTGGGGAGGGAGCAACCAACCAAAGTCACTGTCACTCCCAGTTCAGGCTCCTCCTGCCTGATTCCAACATGTTGCCCATTTGGTTCCCATGTAGAGCGGTCTCATTCACAGCACTGACCATAGGTCAATGAAAATTCCTCCACCAGCTCTGCTCTCCACTGGCCTCACCAACCCTCGACTTCAGCGCTGCTGTGCTTCCTGTGAGTGGCAGTGGGAATGAGTTTGGGTGGCTCTGCCCGCTGGCGTGGATTCAAGCTGGTGCAAACTTGGCGGGTCATTGCAAAAACGCTGTGTCCCTTTAGTTTTTAGCTGTTTCAGTTGTAGTCCTGAAGTATCTGATGAGCTTTTTTAAGTTTTAATTTCTTCCTGTGTCAAGAGGATCCATCTCCTTCTGTCTGGGTCTCTCCAGGGTGTTTTATTCTGGCATATGAATTGTTTCTCCCGGGAGGCTTTGTATTCTGTTGCTCACTGATCAGCCATCTTATCTTTTCTCCTTGCCATCTTTTGAGTTAAAATGAAATATTTTTAAGGATTTCATCATATTTTCTGTATTATCTTCTTAGTTATATCACTTTTGTATTAAATTATTAGTATTTGTTTTAAGACTAATAATATATGTCCTTAACAAAGTCTGTTTTACCTATCTTATATTTTTTCAAAATTCACATTTCATTTCTGACCTTTGCACTTTCTACTTCATCTTCCCCACTTTACACGTGATGCTTTCAGGTCCAATTTTGTACTTTCCATGTGTAACTTTACAAATATAATGAACTTACAATGGCATGATTCTATTTACTTATCCAACTTTTTTTAGTGTGTACTGTTATATCTTTTGCTCTACAAAAATTATAAGTCCTCTTATATCATCATTAATTTTGCTTTAATATCCAACTTACTTTTAAGGAAATTCTGAAAACAAAAATAACATTGTCTTTTAAATATTCCCTCTACCACCAGGCATGGTAATGCAAAACAAAATAAAAAAATAAAATATTAGAAGACAAGGAATCAAAACACCTCCCCAAACTCTGCAAAGCTGATCTTTGGGGCATCAAAAGGAATAAAATCAAAAGCCACACAGATTAATTATTTGAAGAGATAACAGATGGGAGTAAAAAAAAATCAAATCAATAATTTTCTTGGCGAACTCAAGAAGATATAATTAAGTAGATGATGGATATAGTAAACAAAACAATGCATGATTATAACCATACTAACAAAAAGCTAGCTGAGCTAAAGAACATAATACAGAATTTGAATGACCAGTTTAGCAAAGAATTAGAGTCCTTGAAAAAGCACCAAACAGAAATCCAGGAGATTAAAAATTACACTTAAAGAGTAGGCAGCAGAAGAAACCAACATGAGAACAGTTGTCAGAACAGAAGACAGGGCTATTGTGGAGGACAAGTCACCCAGAGATACTTTAGAGACAACAAGAGAGCATGAAAATGGATCCAACAGCTACTACCTAGTACAAGAAATTCTGAAGTCTAAGATTAATTGAAATTAGTGAAAAACCAGAAGATAACACAAATAGCATAAAAAACTTTATAATATAGGAGGGAATTAAACATATAGATAAATGGGTATAGAACTCCAAATAGCTATGATCAAAAAAGAACTTTTCCACCACACAGCAGAGTCAGAATCACAGAAATCTAACAGAGGGACAGAATCTTAAAGCTGTTTGAAAAAAGCAACAAATCATTCATAAAAGTAAACCCATTAGAATTAAATCAGACTTCTCAACACAAACCTTGAATATCAAAGACACCTTTCAGAATTGGTGGAGAAATAACACAACAAAGAGTAACTTAAGAAATTCATAACCAACAAACCAGCATTACAAAAAATCTTCAAGGATATACTAGAAGAGACAATGAAGCCAACAAAGCCAAAGCATCTAATAGAATAAACACACCAGGTGGGGTGAGAAGTTAAGCAAAAGGAAAAAAATAAAATTAAAGTAAATAAGCAACAGGAAAATTTTGCAATGACAAGAGCAAGTCAATAATTCTCAATGGAAGAATTCACTGAGAGGGCAACTACTCTGGGGATGGCACGATTCAATAGCATACCCATTCTGGTTTGGTTATTAACTGCTTTTGAAGTCCTATAATGTCTCCAATGTTCATTTTTTATTAATAGTGCTATGTACCACTAAGTTTAATTGTACTATGCCTGACAATATAAACAGTTTTATTGAAAATAACAGGAGACATCATGTAGATCACCTAGTATTGTGGTTTTACCTGTCCTTCTCATTTCGTGTTGCTGTAGGAATGTGTATTGTTGACTTGTTTTGGTTTGTTTTTTCCTCTATTACAGAAAGGCTAGGTATGCATGTAGAGACTTACACATGTGTAGAACTGCTAAACAGTTTATGAGAATTGATTATAGTTATTATAAAAACAGAGAGAGAAGGAAAGTATTCTAAAAGATATAACTGCAAGTATGTTTGAGTGTGTAGGATTGATGACCATAATACTAAGTTTTTTGTTGGATAGATGAACAGATCTGATTGCAGTCTCCTATTTAAATGTCTACTTTGTATGCTTTACTTTTGTAACTTGAACAATTACTTCTAGGAGGAAAATATTTTCTACTTACTTAAAGCATGTTTTATGGCCTAGCTAGTGATTTCTTACTGGTTTTTGTTTTTTGTTTTTTGGGGGGTTTTTGAAATTTTGTATTATTTCTATCCTGGGTTTCATTTTTTTCTCTAAATAAAAAAAAATTAAAAAAAGAATTCCCTGGGAAACAAACCCAATGATATGCTATTTACAAGAAACATATTTAACCTAAAAAGAAGTTCATAGACTAAAAATCAAAGGAAAGGAAGCAATATTCTGTGTAATGGGAACCCAAAGAAAAGGCAGAGGAGCCATCCAAATTACAGACAAAGTGGACCTTAAGCTAAAACTAACCAGAAGAGGTAAAGAAGGTCACTGAATACTGGTTAATTAAACAGCAAACAACAATTATAAGTTTATATGTAGCAAACACTGGCACACCCAACTTCATAAAACAAACAGTAACTGGACATAAAACATCAGATAAACAATGAGACAATTGTAGTAGGGGCCCTCAATAACTATGGTCACAAATAGATAGATCAACTAGACCAAGAAAAAAATCAACTAAAAAAAATCAGAGTTGAACTAAAACTTTAAACAAATTCAGTTAATAGATATCTACAAAATTTTCACCCAAAAACATATGCAATGTTTTTCTCAGTATCAGATGAGTCTTTCTCAAAAATAGACCATAAGCTAGGCTATAAAACATGCTTTAAGTAAGTAGAAAAGAATCAGAATCATTCCATGCATGTTATAGGATTATAGTGCAATGAAACAAGAAGTCAATGGCAAAGAAACCACAGAAACTATGCACACATATGTTAACAAAACAATGCTCTCTTGAATAATCAATGGATCACAGAAGAAATGAAAGAAGAAACTATCCAGTTCCTAGAATCAAACAATAATGCTAATATAAAATGCCAGAGCCTATGATACAAAATAAAAACAGTCCAAAGAAGGAAATTTATAACCATGAATTCTCACATCATGAGAACACAGAAAATCCAAATAATAAACTTAATGATGCACCTCAAGATCTTAGAAAAACAAGAACAATCCAAATCCAAAACTAACATAGGGGAGGAAATGATAAGGATCAAAGCAGAAAATAATAAAATTGAAACTAAAAAAATAAATATATAATTAATGAATAGAAGAGTTGGCTTTTTGAGAGAATAAGCAAATTAGATAAACTCCTAGCCAATCTTACCAAAAAAGGGAAAGACAAGACCTAAATCTATGTAATTAGAAATGAAAAAGGTGAAATAAGAATGGACAAGACCAAAATCCAGAAGTATGTTTGTAAGAACTTTAGAACCTGTACTCTAATAAAATGGAGAATTCAGAAGAAGTAGATAGATTCCTTGACACATGTGAATTATCAAAACTGAACAAAGAAGATAAAAAACACTGAACAATCCAATGACAGACAATGAAATTGAAGAAATAATTTCAAAGAAACTATTAACCAAGGAAAGTCCAAGTCCTGATGGATTCAGTGCCAAATTTTATGAGAACTTTAGGGAAGATCTAGCTCCAATAGATCTCAAACTCTGTAACAAAACCTAAAGGGAAGGAGTAGCCCCAAGTTCATTCCTGGAAATCAGTAATACTTTGATTCCAAAATCAGAAAAGGACCCACCCCAAAAAGAGAACTGCAGACCAATCTCTTTAATGGACAAATTCACAAAAGTCCTCAATAAGGTACTGGCAAAAAGAAAGCAATAAACCATCAAAAAGATCATATAGCATGACAGTGTCAGTTAACTGTGTCAACTTGAGTTAGAAACATCCACCTAAATAGGATCACCATAATTCTGGTAGCAGCTGAAGAGATTTACAGATGACCCACCTTGAGTCTGAGTGAACCCAACCAATAGCCTTGTTGCTTGAATGAAATAAAAGAGAAATGAACAGGAAGACTGACTTCTGTTTTCTTCTGGGGAGCTCCAGTTTTCACCTTCATCTTGGACATCATCTCCTGGCTTGCAGAACAGACTTTTCAGCCTCTAGCACAGACCCTTCTATCCTCCAGTGAATACCCTTCTGGCAAAGACCCTTCAGCTCTCCACCGCAGACATTTCACCCTCTTGTCACAGACTCACATGGGACACTACAGTGAGCTCCAGGCCTTCACCTGGACCCTTCAGATCTCCAGCACACAGACAACCCTTTTGCACTTTTCCACCCTTGACTTTGCAGGCAGCTATTGTAACTTAAGCTTGTTCTCCAGTAAGCACTGACTGATAAAATGACCAAATAAGATTCATAGCAGGGGTACAAGGATGGTTCAATGTACACAAATCAGCAAAAGTAATTCATCACATAAACACAAGCAAAGACAAAAATTACATGATCATCTTACTTAACACATTTGCCTTTGACAAAATACAACCTCCATTTGTGATAAAAACTCAAAAATGAGGTATAGAAGGATGTTATCTCAGTTAATAAAAGCCATTTTTGACAAATCAACAGTCACTGTCATTTCAAATGAATAAAAAACTGAAAACTTTCCTTCTAAAATTAGGACTAATACAAGCATGTCCACTTTCATCACTCCTGTTCAATAGAGTTCTTGAAATATTAGCCAGACCAGCTAGGCTAGAGAAGAAAGTAAAAGACAAACACTCGCACCAACAGTGGAGAAGAGTTCCTTTTTCCCCACAGCCCCTCCAGCACTTGTTATTGGTTTTCTTGATAATAGCCATTCTTGCCAGGATGAGATAGAATCTCAGTTTTGTTTTAATTTGCATCTTTTGCATGACCAGTGATATTGAACATTTCTTCATATATTTATCTGCTGTTTATGATGCCTTGATCCTTTACATAAAAGACTCAGAAAATTTACCAAAGAACTCCTAGAATTGATGATCAAATTTAGCAGTATAGCAGAATACAAAATCAACACACAAAATTCAATAGCATTCCTGTATGCCAAGAATAAACTCACCAAGAAAGAAATTAGGAAAACAATGCCATTTGCAATAGCACCAAGAAAACTGAAATACTTAGGAATTAACCTAACAAAGGAAGTGAGAAACCTTTACAAAGAAAACTACAGTACAGTGAAATAGGAGATTAAAGAGGCCATCAGAAAATGGAAACATATCCCCTGCTCCTGAATAGACAGAACCAATATTGTCAAAATGGCCATACTTCCAAAAGGGATAAGCAGATGTAAAGCAACCCCAATCAAAATATCAACAGTATTCCTCACAGAAATAGAGATAATCCTCCTAAGATTTATATGGGTCCAGAAGAGGCCCAGAAGAGAAAAATCAATCTGGGCAATATGAGCAAAGCAGGGGCATCACAATCTTGGACTTCAAGTGATACCTCAAAGCTACTACGATTTAAAAAAAAAAAACTTTTTTGTTTTGCTCAACAAAAGGGCTGAAAAAGTAACTTGGAGGAAAGGTAGCCTCTACACATGCAGGAGATTAAATGTAGGCCAACATCTCAGAGTGTGTGCTAAATTAAAATCAAAGTGAGTCAAAGACCTAATCTAAAACAGAAATACTACATCTACTGGAAGATAAAATAAACTCTTGAGGACATAGGCATAGACAAGGACTTTCTGAACAGAACCTCAATTGCCTAAAAAACAACATTAATATTCAACAAATGGGATCATGTCAAATTAAAACGTTTCTGCATGGTAAAGGAAGCAACCCACAGAATAGGGGGACAATTTGCTGGCTATTCCTCCAACAGAGGACTAATATTTAGAATACACAAAGAACTAAAAGAATTAGAACCTCCCAAAATAAAAGGTCCAGTCAAAAAGCATTCAACTGAAACAGACACTTCTCAGAATTACAAATGCCCAGTAAAATACATGAAAAGATATTCAATCTCTTTGCCATTACAGAAATGCAAATTAAAATAACACTGAGATTCCATCTTGTTCCACAAAGAATAACTATTATCAAGAAATAAAATAATACCAAATGATTGAGATGCTGTGGGAAAAATGAACCCTTCTACATTATTGGTGGGAATGTCATTTGAGTCAACTATTCTCCTTCTAGGTATCATCCCAAAAAAGTTTTAAAAATCATATTACTGTGATATACAGATTCCCATGTTTACAGTAACATCATCCAATAGTCTTATATGTCCATCAACAGAGGAATGGATAAAGAAAATGTATTTATACCCAGTGGACTTCTACTCTGCCATAAAGGAGGGTGAACACGAGTCCTTCTAGGAAAAGGTATGCACTTCAAAACCATAAAGTTAAAGGGAAGTGTATCAGGCACACAAGCTTAAATATTGCTTCATTTTTCCTATGTGAGAAGCCCAAAATATAAGTAGAGCAGATAAAGGATAAATAATAGGAAGCAGAGTGATAAATATTTTGCAAAAGGGAAGGAGACCAAGAGATGGTGGAAGGGGTAGAGAAGAGGGTGAAGAAAGAATTAGTATGTGTTCTGTACACGCACCAACTCCCCACAGGAAATGTGACCATTATGTACTGCAGCCTGTACTAGTAAAAATTAAAAATGGAAAGAAAATAAGCAATTGAGTTATAGTACTTCATATAGGAAAAGTGAATATTTTATTGGGACTCTAACATGCTGAAACAAAAAAGGCACTAGGCTGTTATCATTCCCATTTGATAAATGAGGAAACTAAAAATAAAATAATTTAATTGACTTTTCTAACATCACAGAGGTAAATGATGACAGAACTCAGGAAAGCAGTCACCGTGGATAAATTTATCAGCTACACACAAGCATTTCAGGCCATCTCTGGAAATAGAACACCTAGGAAGTGCAAATTCAGAGATGGCAAATCATTCATTTCCTAGCTTATTTCAGGGCCTATAATTTCAGCATTCGTCATTCAGTTTAGCTTGAGCTGTTGATGACTTACTGAAATGGAAATCTAATTACCTACCTTTGTATAGCAATTTACAATTTTACAAATGTACTTTACATTTAATAATAACATCTAACATTTATTAAGAGAACTTTTTCCACGGTGAGCACTGTTTTAAATGTTCTGCATTCACTATCACTATCTTTGACCAAACAAAAATTCTATGGGAAAGGTATTATAATCACCTACATTTCACATATGAAGAAGCTAAAGCAATAAAATTTAACTTGCCTGAGGTTATACAAATGGAAAGTGGAAAAGTTAGATTTTGAATTTGGATCCAGAATTCTTGCTTTAAACACTAAGCTATTTTTTGTCTGTGTGATCTAAAATCCTCAAATAAAGATATTATTAAATCCCCATTGTAGATGAGCAAATGAAGACCCAAAAGTTTAGGTGATTTGTCCAAGTCTCCTCAAATATTAGTGCACTCATGAATCTTAGTCAATCCTGCAATATATTAAACCATGGGATTACTGGTTAAATCACCATCATCAGAAAGAGAAATTGGGGCAGAGATAGTTACATTTTTATGAGTTGAGGGTAAGCTAGAAGCTAAAAAGTAGCTTGAGAATTTTTGAATCCCTGTATGGTAGAGGGAGATATTAATTTTATTCTGCAAATATTTATTGATTCCCTAACTGTGTTCCAGGCATCATTCTCAGTGTAGAAATCTGTCTATGAGCAAAACAAACAAACAAACAAACAAACAAACAAATCCTTGCCTTCATAGAATCTACATTCTAGTGAAATGTGAGGAGATATAAAAAAAGTATATGGAAAGTAAAGAGGTACAGCATAAAGCAGAATGACAGGGATGTCTGCAGAAATTTTTTCAAATGTACTCATTCTTCACTCATGACTCACTCATTTTCTAAGTGTTTCTTTTAGGAAACAACCCACTGGTATGAAAAATGTGTTGAGAATTAAAAGATGATCAGATCTTTTTCAAAGTACTGTGCCAGACTTGTTATGGATGATATAAATTTCAGACTATGTAAGTAAGAGTAAGATTCTCCCAAATAATAAGACTGTATCAGTTGGAGTTGTAAAGACAGATTTTACAGCATACTTGAGCACATGAAATCTTTGACAAGTTGCCTGGCCTTGAATAATAAAGGATTAGAGTGTGTCAGTAAAACAGCTAGAACTTTTCTCAGGGTGTTCTTTTAGATTACCAAAGGTAATCTACCAAAAGTAGAATACTGACAGTTAAATCATTAAGAGTTCTTAATAAGAATGATGGCTGATGAGCTACCAATAGCCCTGTCTAGGCCACCTTCAGGATCACCACTTTAACAGAGATCTGGATTCTGCTGTTTTCTACTTGGATTTGCCTTAACAAACTTGTCAGAGTTGACAAGGGACAGATTCTTAGTTCAGGGTAGAAAAACCTTTGCTTTGATTCTTAGCCTGTGTTGCTAGGCAGCCGCAGTTTCCCCTTTGAGGCAACCAGCCTTTTTATCAGGAATTGTCAATCATGCTCAGCAGGCAAGCACCCCCATGAAAAGCCTTTCCCCCGCCATCTTTCGCTAGTTCCATCCAATGTTGCAGGATGTCTCCAGGACCATACTTAACTTTCAGAGACAGATGATTTCTCTCTCTCTCAGCCCAATACTCTGTTTTCCATTGAAATGCATATCTAGACCCTGTTGTTGATAGATTTGGGTGAACAAACTTACCAAATCACTTTCCCTGAAAAACTGGTGTGGTAGAAGAGGGTAGAGAAAATCAGGACACCAGGCACAAAAAGGAGGAGCAAAGAAAGAAAAAGACATTGTAAAGGGAACAAGATGTTCATGGAGGGAACTCAGGACCACAAATGACAAATCTCTCAGCTTCTCTGCTTCCCCCAAGGGCTGGTCTTGTACTTTGCAGCAAAGCTATGTTCTTTCACTGAACAGAGCCTGAGTATCCTGCTGCCCACCCATGTAAATCACGAATGGAAACTGGAAATCAAGATGGATGCATGTGTGGGAGATGCGGGGATGAGTTGCCAGGATCCCTCTTCCGGAATGATCAGTCACACCTAGCTGCTAGGACTGCTGCCAGCACTCCACTGTCGGTGGGCAGCCCTCTTTGTAGATTGCCTCAGTTTAGGGAAACTGCCTTCCCCAAATCACATGTCCTTCCCAAGGAGCCCCACATCTAACAACTGGTTAACATGGTAGAATAAAGACCCAGCCGAAGACACCTGTACTCTTTCATTCTATCTTTATAACAACCAGCGTGGTTGGCTGACATCTGTTATTTCTCTAATCACAGTTCTCAGCTTCACCCTCTGCCCAGCCCTACACCCTTTCTCTCCCTTCCACAGATGTTGATTTTAAAAACATTCTTTAAAACATTTCCTGAATGCCAACCTCTATCTCAGAGTCTCTTTCCTGGGGACCCAAATCTGCAATGACCGGATTAGGAGGCTTTCTCCTATGTTTTCAAATAGATGAGAAGTCTAGGCAATCTTGGTCCACTCTACACACTTGTCTACTGCTCTGGAAATTCTATGGACCCAGGGAATTCTTTCTTTATCCTTGAAGAAAGCTCTGGAAACCCAGATTTCCCAGGCAATATGAAAAAGAATGATTCATTTCATTCAACGAGCATTCACTTCATTGCATCACGCACAAAATTATTTGTTGCAGTCATTGTCACTGTTAATCATCATCATCGTCATCATCAGTGTCATTGTCATCATCACTGTAGTTGCCAGCAACACTTCAAGTAACATCCTTGGATCTGGTATTCCAGGAACCTAAATCACTATCGATTCTTCGTGCTCTTTATGATTTCACAAAGACTGTATTCCCGTTTAATCTCCATATTTCCATATAAAAGTACATTTTCTTTCCAGGTTATCCAGCTATGGGTATTTTCCCATCTCTGGGTCACATCAGTTGTCTTTCTCTGGAACTTCTTCATTTCTGCTGAAGTTTTTGTCATGTTTTTTACTAGTTATGGATTTTGAACCCAAACAAGATTATACCCTTTTGATTTACTTTCTGTGTTTTCACTAAAGCTAGCCAGCTAAGCTTTCTGGATCAGAGTGACTTTAAGGCTTCTCTGAGCCTATTTAATAGTTTGAAGTTCATTCCCATAAGCAAAATTTGAATTATTATATTTCTTAAACACTCTTCTTTACATCCACCCTTGTGGATACTCTGCTGCTGATTTTCTTGTAAGCTCTCTATGATTATCTTCATAATAGTTGTAATGTCACTCCCTCAAACAATTTGTTTTCTCCTACGAATAGAAGATTGACTATAGATGTCCTTTGCCAGTATGTTTCTGATCATGGAGAACAACAATTTCTGTAGTGACCTTTCATGAATCCAATTATTTTGAATTTCATTAAGTGCCCACATTCTTACATTTTGTTTCTTGTCTTTATTTTTCCTTTGCAAAATAACCCTACAAGTTCTTTGATGTTTTACTCAGGAAACTGATATTCTGTGGTGGTAACCACAGGGCTTCTTACCATATACTTTGATCCAGAGATTGCATGAACCAGATCCAGAGATTGCATAAACACATAAATAAGTCATTGACTGATTGGTTGTTGGCAAAAAGAACCTGAGAAGCTTCGGATAATAACATGACTTTAGAAAAATACAAGACCTTTCTAATTTGTACTTTGTGTTAAACCTAGTGTTTTGCTTTAGTCCAGGAGTGAGTTCTGAATTCCTTCATTGGCCCTAAACCTGCTCCATTTTCTAGTTATGACTGTCCCAATTCCAATATCTTGAGTATGGTCTCTTTAGTCTGTTTGAGGTGGAATTCACTCCCTGCGGATTTCCGGTAGACTCAGAATGAGGACAAGTGACAAAGGTGCTTATGAAATTACACCTTTGGTATTTGGACAAGTTATTCTAGTAAAAATAAGATCAATAATAGACTTAAAATGTAGACAGGAATGGCACCCTGTAAAATGTCACCATTGAGTAGAAAATATGACAAAATAAACAAATCTAGATTTCTTTCAAATGTATTTTGAGCAAAAGATTCTGCTGCTTGCTAGAAACTGAGGAATGCTGTGAAGATAATATACATCATAACGAACAAAAGCAGCTATTCTCTTATACTGATTCATGAAGAACTACAAAAGGAAGTATCTTATAAGGTACGAATATGAAATCTCCACTCTCCCTAGCTATGAATCACATCTCTAAATATAGCCTTGCATGTGTGCTCATGCACACAGTTGTAGCAACTTCACTCTTGACTCAAAGGATTTTATTTCAACTTTTCATTTCTAAGAAGTCTCTGTTCCCTCTTATTCTGGTATGCTTGAGTCAACCCACCCCACTCGCTTTTCTGTAACATAACAGAGACAGATTTACACAACTAAAGTACAAGGTATTTTTAGGAATAAGCTACCACTGGAAGTTAGATCTCATGATGCAAATCAAAGCACCATATCGTATTTTAGAACAAAGTTTCTCATCAAATGACTACTGATAAAACAGTATGAAATTCATAGATGTTGAGATTTAACTGAGGTTCTATGGCTTTTCAATGAACTATAATTTACTATAAATCTATTCAGGGCATTGCTAATGACAGATGATAGACAGACAGATAGATAAGAGATAGACAGATAGATAGATAGAGTTTCTCTGATTGGATATTTTTTTGCCCAGCTGCCCTAAAATTTGACTTGGTGTTATACCTGTGTAAGGAATAGGATAGGATTATCTATTTTTATTTGTGTTGATATTCCTCCATAGAGGCTCCTCTACATGGTCGTGTGGCTGAGTGACAGGAAGCTGGTGATCACTAATTGGTAAAGAACAATATGTGTGGTACATTATAGCTTGAATGTTTGTGTTTCTTTCAAAATTCACAGGTTAACATTTAATCCTGGGTGCCACAGTTTGAGATACGGGGCCTGCTGAGAGGTGTTTAGGTTGTGGGGTTTCCATTCTCATGAACAGATTAGTGCTGTCACAAAGGTCTGAGCAGTGGGAGCCTGCCCACTCTCTCCGCTTCCAGCTTCTGCCATGCGATGCTTCAGTGAGAAGGCCCTCACCAAATGAGCACCTTGATCCTCTAGAACTGTAAGAAAAACATTCTGTTCATAAGCCAGGCCTGGTGATGCTCACCTCTAATCCCAGCATTCAGGGGTTGAAGCAGGAGGACCACTGCAAGCTTGAGGCCAGCCTGGGATGCATAGTGAGTTCAAGACCATTCTGGACTACACAATGAGACTCTGTCTCAAAAAAACCCACCAAAAATATTCCATTCACTATAGCTTTCCCAGTCTGTTACAGCAGAAGAAAATAGACTAAGACATGGTTTTATTGTTGCAGAAAATTAGACTGGTTGGTCAAAAGAAGAAAAGTACGGTATTTATGACTCACGCGTGCCAAGGTTATCCTGCTTGTCTATGAGATCATTACCTTCACCACTAAGCCTACACTGTGAACACTTACAAGAACCAGGTATTAACATCTTTTGCAGATGGGAGCATCTGGTCCCTACCCACACCCATTCTGGAAAAACTTGGTTTTGCTAAGCTACAGAGATGAACAGCAGGATAACAAACAGAACTCAGGCCTGCTAAAGTGCAGATGTCATGATGACCTCTTCTTTGCTCCTTCCCAGGAAGAAATTCCATAGAAATGCCAAAGAACAAGATAACTTGCAATAATACATTATTAATAAAATTGCAGTGGGATTGTGTGATTTATATTTCATTCCATGTCATGTCATTTAGAAGTTGTTACTGGTCATTTCTGATATTTTCATGTGTTTTATATATTAAATTATGAGGTTCATTATTTTTCTTTCCTTCTTTTCCTTTTTCTTTACTAGAACTTAGTTGATTTTATATAATTTCTAAGTGCTAATTTTTTGTAGGTAAAGACTTTGCAAACAGAAAACTCTGTCCAAACATGTCCTTTTCTGCTGGACTCAGAACGTTTGTTCATTTGGTGTTTTCTCAATGCAGATAAAGAGACCGTGTCCATATGCGTCTGGTCTACCAGACTGCTGTGCTACCCCAAGGGCCCAGAGATCAGAGGGAAGGAAGAGTTTTCCTCACTTAGCTTCACTTGTACCCTCATTTCTAATTTGAAGGGAGGAGGAAACTAATGAGAGAACAGAGCAAGAAGGGAGGAAGGAGGAAGGAAGAAGGCAGTTGCTGTGTTGCCAAAGTTCTCTACTCCACCTCATTTCAGATGCTTGACTATTTCTTTGCTCTTGCTTTAAGGAATGAGAAGTGGTTTGTGAAATCCAAATATTATGAAATAATGTCAAAATATTTTACCTATTTAAATGACAATATACCCTAACACAATCACGAGAACTTTTTTCTCACGGTTTTGTAATTTGTCTTGTGAACAAAATTAACCAAAAAAAATCACAAAATATCTGACTTTAGACATGTGGCCATGTTTTATTTTGGAGGTATGAGTACAAATGTGTATTTGTCAGGGAGGGAAGTCACTTTGTTAGAGTGAGAAGAGAATAACCTGTGCCGGACAGTTCCCCAGGGGCCTTAGACTGCCCAGCTGCCCCTCTAGTTTTGTGCTTATAGTTCTCAAGAATTCTGTAGACTATGGTGGTAATGCAATCTTCTGTGACAGGAAAGAGCTGCCTAAAACATCCCTGGATTTATTCCTGTTCCTCTTGGGTAAATGTAACCACCTAAATTAGTGGGGAATTCCCAGAACAGCCAGGGCTTTGCTGGAAGTGGAATAACCTTTAAAGCCTTGCCCTGTGGGTCACGTGGGCCCTGAGATACTTAACTCGGGGTGACCTGTCTTTCAGGATTCATCAACTAGAGTGCAGGGGTCAGAGGACATATTGTTAAGACTCCATCTTCTCGGGGTAGCTTTCTTGTTCCTTGGGGAACTGACTCACTGTGGATCTTAGGCTTCTTTTATCCCTTTCTGCCTATCTGAATATAGCTGACTAATTGCATTTAACGTGTGTGTGTGTGTCTGTTCTGCCCCAGTGGACTCAGATAAATGGGTGATGGTGATCCTGCTTCACAGACCAGTAAAGATCTGGTTCTGACTCTTCTATTATCCTGCAGCATGACTTTGGGTGAACAAATTTGCCTCATAAAGTTTTAGTTTATTAGAATACATTAAGGTTTTTATATTTACAGTATTGTTATAAGCTTCCTTCAAATTTTTATTTTGGATATCTTCCCTGAATGTCATTTGGTTTATAAAACCTGATGATTATCTCTTCACTGAGTAAATTATACTTGATCAAAATAAAAGCATTCATTTTTTGCCATTGACTTCATTTTTCCACTTGAATTCTATGTTCATATTACAATAACTCTTCTTTTTTAACTATTTTGATTGAGGCATATTGAGTCATTGGGGCTAGAAAACATGAAACTGCTTTATTATATAAATAACTTGTCAATTGAGCTAAAAGGCTCTACAGTATTCGACTGATCTCAGAACTCTCATTCTCTATTAGGTTATTGAGGCTTTTGATTAAAATAGTAATCTCCTCCCCTCCTCTAACTAAAGCTGGAGTTGTGCTTGTGTGAGAAAGAGTCCATAGTAGTGGGGAAAGGAAAAGAGACCAGTAACACACTTACTATATTCTCTTGCCCACTTCCACGTGCTTGTGACTGCCTCAGCTGGTACAAGGGAAAGATTTTCTTTCATGTGACTGCACAAAAGAACTGGGAGGGCTTCTATTTCATTGCATAGACTGCTTTGCGAAAAACCGCAAGTCAGTGGTGTCTCTAGTGTCCGTCATCCTGACTGAACCAGCTCATTACCTCCAGACTTGCCAAGTATGAGTGGATGCCCAGTGTTGAGGGATGAAACCTGAAGAGACTCCCAAGGCACAAGTGAGCCCTCGTAATATTCAAAAACATCTACCTTGTCCCCTTCCATGGTACCTGGCTCATGCAGCATTCTTCTGCGCATGTTCCTCTTTGATACAACTATGACTAATTCCTATGCTTGTCTACTGCCCTCATCCTCAACACTGGGTGAGTCCGAAGGGACCAAATGGGAAAAGTCTCTTGTTCTCTCTCAGTTTATCTTCTCCAACCAGGGGCAAGTCAGCAATCCGTATAGGTTTCAAAACTTTATTCTAGAGAGCAAAATATAAGCCTCTTTTTCATGAAGGAAAAAAGATATCTCAAACTTCACAAATACAGTATTTCCCTTTATCTCTGGGTGGTACAATTCATGATCCCAAATAAGTACCTGAAACCACGCATAGCATTGAATCCAATGTATACCAGTACATCCAGGCTTACGATAAAGTTTAATTTATAAATTAGGAACAATGTGAGATTAACAAGGATTAATAACAAACAACTCATGGTAAAACAGAGCAATTATAAAAAATTTTACTGTGAGAAAAGTTATATAGCTCTCTCTCTCTCTTTGTCTCTAAAAATATCTTGTACTATACTCACACTTCTTGTAATGATGTGGGATGATACTTTAAGCACTTTAAGGCTTCTCTTTGGTGTACACAAATTCCCAGAATTGCTACTTTTGTGTTTTTCTGTCACTATTAAGTAAAGTACAGGTTACTTAAACCCAAGCACAGAAATACTGAGACAACTACTAAGTAACTGATGGGCAGGTAGCATATACATTGCAGATACACTGGGCAAAAAGATGATAAACATTCCAGATGGGATGGAGCAAGGTAACATGAGATTTTATCACATTACTCAGAATGGTAGACAAATTAAAGCTTATAATCTTTTCTGGAATTTTCCATTTAATGTTTTTAGACTTACAGTTGATCACAATTAATTGAAACCATGGAAAACAGATAAGGGGCAGAGCTACTGCAATTATCTGGGTCATTGCTTCCGTGCCTTTTTGAAACTAGTCAAGAACTCCTTGCCTTTACAAATACAGAGCTGTCCTAAAAATAAACCTCCTGCTTGTTTGGGAGATGGAAAGAAAGAGGAGGCAGTAATTCTTTGTGGACATATGGCTCGCACGACAATTGGTGACACTCTGACATTCAAATGAGGCTCCATTCCAATGGGTGAAAAATCTAATTCCAGAAAAGCAGGAATTTTTATGAAACTACATTCCTTTTTAAAAAAATTTTTTTAAAAGATTGTATTTAAAGAGAAACAAAAGCATGTAAAGGGTAGAGATAATACAGAATTCCCAAAAAAAAAAGATAAACAATAAGAAATCACTAGTTAATAAATTACATATTATCCTCTTAGAAATAGTTGTTCAAGTTACAAAATTAAAGCATACAAAGTAGATAGGCAAACAATGAGAGTGTGAACAGCTACGCTTGTATGAATCTCTACATATATTTCTATCCCTTCTGTATTAGAGGGAAAAACAAAACTTAGCAAGACAAAACAAAATAAATTCCCACAAAAACATGAAACCAAAAAGTCATATAAAACCACAGTACAAGGTGATCTACAATGATTACTGTGTTTTTTCTTATTATCTTCAATAGAATGTCTATATCATCAGGCATAATTGAATATAGCAGTACAATTGAGTATAGCAGTAAATAACAATATTAGTAAAATAAAACATTGTAGACAGTATAAAACTTCACAGGCAGGTAATAATCAAACCAGAGTGGATATTCTAGTGGATCTTGTCATCTTAAGTGCAGTTGCCTATACTCTCAGACTTGATACTATCAATCATAACAGCTTTGAATAAAATCTATCAATACAAAACAGCAATCTAACAAACCAGATTCAATTAAGATCAGTCATGGTAAAACTGTGTAGGTTTTACAGAGTTTTACATTAATTTCTTTGGAAATTAAGAATGATTACCATACTATATCCTGTTATTTTCAGGATTACTGTCTGTGCCCTCAAATCTAGTACAGGTAGAATGACTAGAACAGAATATAATACATCTAAGCAGAGTAGTGTGAGTAAAGTGTGTTTTAAATCCTGGTGCACTATTAACAATATAGCATATCAAGGCCCATCTATGTTAGAGTTTCTGGTTATCCTCCTCTGCCTCATTTCTGCTATGCTACTTTTCTGCCTTTGTTTAGTTTTCTCCTTCATTCTACTGCCTGCCCCACTCATTGAGGCCTTTCTGCCACTGTTCCTAAAATCCTGGTATTCTTTTTCTCTCTCTCTAGAATGTCCTTCAGTATTCTCTGTAGGGTTGGATTGGTGGTCACAAACTCGCCCAGTTTCTCTTTGTCATGGAAGCATCTTGTTTCTCCATCAACTTCTAGTGACAGTTTTGCAGGGTACATCAATCTGGGCTGGAGGCCACCTTCCTTCAGGGCTTGGAAGACTTTGCTCCAAGCTCTTCTTGATCTGATGGTCTGTGTTGAGAAGTCAGCCATCATTCTAATGGGCTTACCTTTATAGGTAATCTGTTTCTTTCTCTGATGGCTTTTAATATTCTGTTTTTATATTGAATTTCTGGTATCTTGATTATTATATGTCTGGGTGTAGCTCTGTTTTGGGTGTAGGTGGCTGGAGTTCTGTATACCTCACACAACCAAATGTCATTTTCTTTTCCCATGCTTGGGAAGTTTTCCTTAATTATTTCTGTGAATAGCCTTTGTAATTCGCCTGTATGTATTCCTGCTTCTTCCTTCACGTTTCTTATTCTTAAATTGTAGATTCTCTTGTCATCTTCTTGCCTTTGTATTGTTACTGCCTGTTTCCTTGTTATTTTAAAGAGATCTTTCCTTTCATGATCACACATTGCAAACTTGTCTTCAAGTTTTGATAGTCTATCCTTAGTTTCTCTTAAGGAGTTTTGCCAGCTTTCAATGGAGTTTTTAATTTCCTGGTCATCTCTTTGAATCTGCTTCATGTATTCTATATTTTCTTTACATTCTTTATCGATGTTTCTCTCCTTTTTGTGTGTTCCTCCCTTCTTCTGTCTGTATCATCCTGAGAGATGCTTCCTGAGACCATTTCTTTTACTACTCTACTCATATCCTGCTTTGCCTGATTTAATATTTCAGTTTTGAGCTCATCTACAAGGTCCCAAAGATATCTCTTAATGTCCATTGAGGCCATGTCTGATGTTGCATGTTTGCCGCCCTCAGTCTCCCTTATTTTTCCTTCTCCTGGATCAGGGCTCTCAGGGTTCTGGGCTGGAGGCCTCCTCCTGCCTCTCTCTCCTGTCATGGCCCTCCACACAGGTTACAGTGCAGGTTCCCAGCCCCTTCCCTGTTGGCCATGTTTCCTCCTAAGCACACTGGCGAGGGACCTCCACCCTCTCCTGCCTGCTCTTGTCACTGAGGTATAAGCAGTGTTTGTGTATGCCTGCCCCTCCCCACCGGGCCTGCCACACTTCAGGGACCTTCACCTGGTTAGCATGTGGTAGGGTTAAGGGAATCGATTTGGGATGTCTCACTGGGTCCCGGCCAGGGACGCAGCCCAGTCCAAGCAAATCAGTGGAATTTGCTCTGGGGAGGGAGAAACCAGCCAAAGTCACAGTCACTCCCAGTTCAGGCTCCTCCTGCCAGATTCCAAAATGTTGCCCACCTGGTCACGCCCTTCCCTTGGGGTGGTCTCACTCCCAGCACTGACCATGGATCCATGAAGGTTCCTCCACCAGCTCTGCTCTCCACTCTCCGTTGGGCTCACTAACCCCCGACTTCAGTGCTGCCATTCTTCCTGTGAGTGGCATTGCGAACGAGTTTGGGTGGCTCTGCCTGCCGGTGCGGATTCATGCTGGTGCACACTTGGTGGGTCATCAAGAAAACGCTGTGTCCTGTAATTTTTAGCTGTTTCAGTTGTAGTCCTGAAGTATTTGACAAGCTTTTTCAAGTTTTAATTTCTTCCTGTGTCAAGAGGATCCATCTCCCTCTGTCTGGGTCTCTCTCCAGGGTGTTTTATTCTGGCATATGAATTGTTTCTCCTGAGAGGCTTTGTATTCTGTTGCTCATGGGATCAGCCATCTTGTCTTCTCACCTACATTCCTTTTTAACAACCTTTAAAATTTTTATTTAAATTCTGGCTCTAATATATGTCTTCCATCTGAGGGTCTCTCTCTCTCTTTTTTTTTAATCAGTATCGAGGATCGAACCCACCACTGGGCAATTGCAAGGCAGGCGCTTATGCCGCTGAGCTAAATCCCCAGCCTAAGGGTCTCTTTTGATAAGAGAATTAACTCATTAATAATTATTGCTATAAATGGTATCTTGATTTCACTTTTGTTATTTTTAGGTGCTTTCTTATTATTTCTTTTGTTTAACTTTTAATCTTTGGTTTATTTTCACTACCCTTCTTTAGTGATCTGAAATCTGACAGATAATCGCCTTCTATTTCTTATTTCTACTGTAAACTATTACAGTGTTTAATAACACAATATTTGAGTACATGTAAATGTTTGAACTAGCAGTTATATATTGAAGAAAAAGCACCAATGAACAGAAACACTTGCAGGGGTCAAAATAATATGATATTTTATTCTTTTGTTGGTAACTTTTATTGTTGTTATTTACATAAAGACATGTTAAGTTATCCCTTTGTATGTAAATTTTTAAAATTCCACCAGTCTTCAATAGCTAAACTGTGGTACATAATATTGAGATAGCATTGATAATAAAGAACAAATTACATTGATTGAATGACTCTCCAAGGAATTATGCTTACTGAAGAAAAAGTACTTCTAAATGATTATATACCATGTTGGATTGATAACTGGTGGTCAACTTGTAACACCAGCTGAACTGAATCAGCATGGTGCCATGTGTGGATGGCCCACCTGAGGATTGTTGCCAACATAAAAAGGAGAGCTGGAGAGGAATAGTAGTGTCATTGGTTCTCCTGGGTGCCCTTTGCTTCTCCTGCTGTCATGGGTTCTGGAGGAGCTTGTCGAGCCTCTATCTTGATGTGAACTTGGCTGTTCTCTTTGTCAAAGGAGCTTGAGACCTTGTCATCTCTGAGGATGGCTGTGGTACTTTTTGAGAAAGCCCTGTTCCTTACTTTGAGTGTCGCTTTCTGGCTGTAGTGCAGAATCTTCAACCTACTGGCACAGACTTTCTAGCTTCCACTGCTGACTTTTGGGCCTTGCCAGTGAAGATCCATCAAACAGACTTGCATGAGACATTGGCATGGGTTCTAGGTCTTCAGATGGACCCATGCAGGTTATTGCTATGGGATTCAGGCCTTCAGCTGGATCCTTGGGGGTCTTCAGTGTATGGACAGATTTCCTGCACTTTTGATGTTTAACTCTTTGGGTGATCATTATAAAATAATTCTATAAGTTATGCATCCTATATCATCTTGTTCTCCTTGCAAACCCTCACCTCAGCACATGCTATATGATTCCATTTACTCAGCACTGTTGAAATAACAAAATTTTAGAAACAGAGAAAAAATTAGTAATAAGCAGTCAGACAGCATGGTGTAGGAGCAGGGAAAGTTTATAAAAGGCCAACAGAAGGGGTCCTGGGAGCATTATAACATTTACCTTCTGCCCTGTGGTGGAGCATACACAGACCTATATGTGATAAAACTGTAGTAAACAAAATACAAATATGTACAAAAGAATGCAAGTAAAACTAGATGAATCTGAATCAGATGCGTAGACTGTATCAATGCCAATATCCTGGTTATAATACTATACTAGAATTTTGAAAAATATAAGCATTGATCAAAAAAAATCAAGCGTTTAAGCTTAAAAAATTGTTACTATAAAAGACACGTTGCCATTAATGCTCTTCAAATTAAGCCACCTTGCATTAAATGCATTTATTCCATCCTTCTTGCTGCTTTCTAAAGCAGTTCTAGGAGTCTTCTTTTGTGTCTTTCTGAAGTACGATTCTAGCTCTTTCTTCCCTATCCTCTAGTTTCAACATTCTCTTTCTCATACAGGACTCTTCTAGTCCTTTTGTATCCTGAAAAAGTTTTGACCTGGCTCCTCTACTGTCTACAGCAGAGACTGGATTTCTCTGTAGTATTAATTCTTTAGTATTGATTCATCGCTCATGCTTCAGAAATAGTCTTTTGTGGTAAGTTTACTCATCCTTTAGAAAGGAGAGTTCCGGGGCTGGGGATTTAGCTCAGTAGCATAAGCGCCTGTCTGGCAAGGCTGTGGTCGTGAGTTCGACCCCTGGTACTGATTAAAAAAAAAAAAAGAAAGAAAGAAAGGAGAGTTCCATAGAGTGCTCATGTGTCCAAAACCAGGAAAATGTCGTTTCTCCGTTTTCCTTTCACTCACCTAGCTGCTATCAGATTCCTCCTGTTTGCTCATAACCTAGCCAACAACCTTCTAGATAACCGTCCAGTTTTGTTTTTGTTTGTTTTCGTGTTTTGCTTTGTAATCCTTAAGAGAAATCTTTTTGGGTTTTGTTTTCAGTTTTTTTGTGATAGGATCTTGTTAGTAGTTAAGGCTGCTCTTGTCCTCACTTCCCTATCCTAGAGGATAGGGAAGAAAGAGCTAGAATCACACTTCATAAAGACACAAAAGAAGACTCCTAGAACTGCTTTAGAAAGCAGCAAGAAGGATGGAATAAATGCATTTAATGCAAGGTGGCTTAATTTGAAGTCTGGCCTCCAACTCATGGACCCTTCTGCCTCCGGTTCCCAAGTGAAGGGTTACAGGCATGAGCCACCTTACCCAGCTCCAAGAAATCTTTTGATATATTTGCTTGTCATTTTTCCAGTAGGAGTGGAGTTTATTCCAGAGTTCCTTGAAATCCTTACCATCATATATTTCTTACCATCTCAGAAGTCTTTTTTCAGATTCCTTCCCTTGCATCTACCAGGCTCACATCCCCAAATACAACTATTCTCAATCACCAGTTAGGGAGGGGGATAACCCCATGTGTCTGTATCAGAGACTCATTCCAAATATAATAAAATTATGCTACTATTAATTACTAAAGTAACCTGAATCAATTTTTTGTGTTTTCCTAACACAAATGTTAGGCATTTTAAGCAAGCAAATAGTGTAACTACATCCATATTTTTTAACTGATCAGACAACAGTGAGAGAAATGAGTTTGAAGTGGGTTTACAATGAAATTGGAAAGCCAAGTTAGGAGGCTAATGTAAGAATCTAAGAAAGCAATAGTTAGACTTGGACCAGGAAGCAGTTTTGGAGACGAGGAAGAGACAACAGTCATGAAGAAGGGAAACTGACCTGAAAGGTTGCTCCTTCAGTAAGCAGATCAGTCCATGAAAAGCAACTGACACAGTCCTAGAAGTATAATCTTGTTTTCAGATTGTTATGGATCCCTGAATGCCATGTTTATTTAATTCTGTCACAGCCAGGTAAATTTTTATAAAATTCCTTTCTTTTATGAAAATAAAAGCTGAATAGTTTGTTTGCTTTAAACAGATCATCAAAACTAAAGAAATTACACCACTTGGTGCTGTTGTTTAGGTTACCATCTAGGGACAAAAATTCAGCACAGCAGACAAGGGGTCCAAAGGATGTTACAACTAATTAATCCTGCTACTTGAAATTCCTGTGTTAATATCTTCAAAGTCCAGTATGTAGGTAAATGTCTGTCAACTGCAATTAGCTATTTGTGTGAGTTCAGGTAAGTAACATCATCTCACTGAACCTCAGTTTCCAAATCCATAAAATTGGCACTAGCTCAATTTTCAAAATTCTTAAAGACTCTCAGTAGTTCAAAAAGGTTTGTCTTCCTTGTAAACAAGAAAAAAAAACAACTATTCAGGATGAGATACATGTTTTTTGGCTTGAATTTAGTTATTGAAATCACATACTATGTAGCTAGCTATATTCTTGGATTGCATCAGAGTCTCGAAGCTCACATTCAGCTGTTCAACCTCATTCTATCTTCCTACTGCCTAGAATAATTGTTCTGTATTGTTAACATTGCTGATTGATTTTTCTAAGCACTAAATCAAATAATAAAATAATGTCATACTGCTGCTTGAAACATTCAAGTCAGTCTTTTTATTGCAATTATTAACACCTATTTTATGAATGAGACTGTGACATTTATACCTTGCATGTATCATGCCTTGATCATGTCCACCTTGTCTTCTGCCCTGATTGGTCTTTACAAACCACTGCAGTCATCTCCAAGATTTTGATTATTCATATTTATCAGAGAAAATGAATGAGTATATAATTTCTGTCTTTTTCTATTTATAAATAGTTTCCATTCACAATTGCCCTACTATAGTGATATGTAATAGACCTAGTGTAAAACAGAAATGTGCAAGGAATGAGTTAAAAGTGATATAAAATAGTTTATTGACTTTAGAAAAAAAAGTAATTTTCTCACCAAAATAATCTTTTAAGATTTTAAAATACAAAAAAAAATTATTTTCTATTTGTCCATCTATTTATCATTTCATATGCTCTTTGTTCCAGATTTCCATCTGACTGCATTTTTCCTCTATTCAAGAGACTTCAAGATTTCTCGTTATGGGAAAGTGCTGAAGGTGTTGAATCTTTTTCAGCATTTATACAATCCAAAATGTCTTTATTTCACTTTCATTTTTGAAAGGTATCTTTGCTAATTGTAAAGTTCTAAGTTAACATGTGTATATGCTCAGTACTTTAAGGTTAAGTCACTTTTCTTTAACTTGCATTGTTTCCAAAGTCTGTTGTCATTCTTACCTTTATTCTTGTCCAGATAATATGTGTTTTCTACTATGGCTCTTTTTAAGGATTTTTCTCTTTATTACTTATTTTGATCAATTTGATTAAGATCTTCCTTGGTGTAGTGTTCTTTTTCTTCCATTTGCTTACTGTTCATTGAGATTCTTGGATCTATAAATATTTAGTTTTCATCAAATTCAGAAAATTTTCAGCCATTAGTTCTTCAAAGTTTTTTGCCACCTGCCCTTTCTCTCCTTTGAAATTTTAGTTTCAAGTGTATTTGGTCTATTTTTATCTTAGACATTGTATTTTTTTTGTCTCTAGAAGTTTTAATATGGCTCATTTTTTCATAATCTGCATCTCCCCTAAAACAGCTTATATTCCCCTTTACACATCGGAACATTAACAAATTAATCATAGCTTTTTAAACATTCTTCTATTTTAATTCTATCATTTATATTATCTATAGGTCTGTTTCTGATTGAGAGATTTCCCTTCTCATTGTGGGTTATCTTTTCTATCCTTTGAAGGTGTGAAATTTTTCAATCAGATGCCAAATATGTGAAATGCACATTTTGGCATGCTAGGTATTTTGTGTACTTTTCAGTATCCTTAAACTTTGTTTTAGGGTACAGCTGAGTTCCTTAGAAATACATTACTTTGGGCCTGGCCTTGGTAGCTAATCTCTGACAGTGACACTTTGACCCCAAGGAAAGAAGACATTTGACAATACATGGAGACATTTTTCAGTTGTTCTAACTGGGAAGTGAAAGTACTACCAGCATCTAATGGGTAAAAATTAAGGCTGTGGCTAACGATGCACAGGACGGCCCCCACAACAATTGAATAGTTGACACCAAATGTCAAAAGTGCCAAGATGGACAAGCTGTAGTCTGAGACTACTTAGCTGTGTTACTATGGAGACAGCATTCACCTGAATGCTGTCCCCGACTCTTCTCCCATGCCTGTTGGGAAAATGACCTACTTCAAGCCTGGTAGGATGCCTGAGAATTATTTGCCCTACTCCTCAATTGCCCAGGAAATCTCCTCACATACATGTGGTGGTCGTTTCTCACCCAGAGTGAGAAGACCACTCTACTGGTGTTTAGATCTGTTTCTGTGAGGTGCCCCCTCTCCTGAACTTTGCCCTGTGAATTTCAGCACCTTGGTCTCCGAATTTTCAACTCTGTCTTCTGTGTGCAGGACGGCTGCCAGGCTTTGCTTGGAATTTCCTTCATGTGCAGTGGACTGAACTAATTGTAGGGCTCATATTATTTTTTCACTTATTTCAGGATCACTGTGCTGCACTGTCCGTTATTTAATGAGAGCCACCAATTCATATATTTTGCATGTTTTTTCAGTTATGTGACTCAAGAGAATAAGTCCATCCCTGTACTCCATTGTAGCCAGGAATGGAAGTCCCTGCATAGTTAGTATTATACTTTAAAATATGCTTTTAATTATTAAAATTTCACACTATCATTATTTAAATATCTTGAGGCACAATATCACAGCTCATCCTTTAATATATTCCAAATAGTTTTGGTAATTTAGATGGCTCTCCCCAAATTTGTAACAGCAGTGATTGTTTTTACTTATTATATGCACAACTATTTAAGCCTTATCCTGTTTTGTAAAGTTGTTCAGGCAACACACTCTGGCAGTCTGTCTAGCTGGGCGATGCAAGTTTCAGTGTGCTATGGTATTGAAAGCACACAAAGAAGGCACCAGTGGGAGCCCCTCTGAGTCATGAAGCTTCCTCCCCTGTCCTCAGGATGCCTAATACTCTACACATGACACCTTGGACAGATGGAGTAAGTGAGGGAGACAGGGACAATCTGTACGTTACAGCTTAAGAATGTTTCATTTATTTCTAACATTTTTAGAATAAAAATATAGTATGAATTACCTCAAAAAGTTGATTTTTATTCATGAATATAATTAGGTCTAGATTTCTTTTTTCCAACCCAGTATACCACCTTGTATATCTTGAATGGGAATCACATTTTGGAGACCAGTGACTAGAAGATAAAGTTGAAATGTTTTTAAGCAAAACAGAAGATCCATTGGGAGATGGTCCTTTGTCCACCCCACACCCTTGACCTTTTGGCTCCACCTGTACCTGAAGTCCGCTACCTCCTGCTCTTCCTGCCATAGGCAGCCACAACACAGCAGATAGCTCTGCTCCTGCACCACGAGAAGAGGCACCGTAGAGCCATCCTGATTTTCAGGCTGGTGTAGGCCACATCTTCCTCTAAGTCTCGACATGAACTCTGACAAAACTACTGAGAGAGCTTTTTGGAGAGTCTAGCAAGTGCGCACACAACTGGGTCTCATCCCTTGACTGAAGGTCATTCTGCAAACCTCTGCCATTGGCAGGTAGCTTCAGAAGTAATCGTAAGAAGTGACTGAGATCAGGGCCCGGCCTATGCTAATTCCCTCACTCAGTTTCTAGTGGTCGGCCTGAATTTGGCTAAGGGGTCAGAACCTAGACATGATTCCTTGGAATCAAGAGGAAACAGAAGTCTTCATCGTACACAGTGGGAAAAACTGAGCCAGAAGAAAGAGCTCAGTCAATAATGGCACTGGATAGGCAAGGCCAAACTCACAGAGAAGTCCGGCGGGTGCCAGTTTAGAATATTTCAAGGGAGTAGAATTTCAGTGTGTTCTAGAGGGAACTTTCTACCAAAATTCCTACTCTTGGGGACTAAGGAGAAAGAAGGATTTAAAAAATCACATCAGTCTGTCAGGCAGGGCTCACCATGTTCTAACCACCACTCAGACTCTGATTTCCTACGCCCTCTAGACCTGCCCATTGGTACTAACCCACCTGTACTGTCCCTGCAGAGCCGGCCCAGCATCCCCTCCCCCCATTCTCCAGCTTCAGGCTCAAGAACCCAATCCAGCAGAGCTGAGGGTGCAGGCCCACATGTCAGCCTGAGCCTGACCAGACAACAGTAAAAACCAACACTTTAATTCTCCTTTGTGTTGGTATGTTGATCACTTAATGAACTCAAACCTAAAAAGTGGAGAAGGATCAACAATTGACTTTCCAGTTCTAATACTGCAACTTGAATTGGATAAACCTAATCAGTCAAATGTGCACTTTGAAGAAAAACTAAAAAGAAAATAAATGGCTAGCCTAAAACTGCATTTAGTCTTCATAAATTTTGTGTGGAGTTTATTTAAAATACTGACTCCAGGGTCTTGTTTTTGAGACTTTGATTCTAGAGAACCTAGGGTAATACCTGGAAATCTGAAAGTCTGTCCCTGTCTCCCTGCACTGTGCCCGGTGTGGATGCTGGTGGCTTTCAGTGACCTAGATAATAAATGGCAGAAAATTCAAGCTGCAAAAACCATTGGAGCTGTTGAAACCCTGCCCAGGGGATGCATCCCTGCAGTGAGGGCAGCAAACTGGCTCTGCTTTGGTTGTGGGCTCATCTGTAACCTCCTGGCATACTTTGCTTCCCTCGTGGGCTGAGGTGCTGGGAGGTAACTATGGCAAGAGCACTGTGCTTGGACAGCTGTCTTTCTCATTATAAAATCAGTTCATGGGCATTCTGCTTATATTTTCATTTCTGTGGCTTTGGTTATGGCTCCTGAAAAGCAGACAGACCCAAGCTGATCAGTCTCATGCGCTGACACGTCCAGAAGGATGTTTAGAACAGTAGCTTCCTGCTCAAACCATCTGCTCTAATCCCGCAGCATCTACCCTACCCAGGCACCACCCCCGCCAGGCCTGGCCTTGGTTCTAACTCCCTTGGCTACCCACACTGCCACCTCTTTCTCAGGGCCCAAGGAAGCTCCTCCCCGTATCTAAAGTGCCCAGTTCCTCGCTCTTCTTAGTCTTTTAAACTGCTATGCCCCTGGCTCTCTGATCTCAGCTCCTTCCCACCTCAGCTTTAGGTCTGTTTTGTCAATTATTCCATTCCATCTGCTTTTCTCTTTTTTTTCCTCCCAGGGATGAAGCTACAGAGCTTCTAGTCCCTGATGGTGAAGGAAAGTCTGGCAGGACAAAAGCTCCCTTTCTCTTACCCTTGCTTAGTGTATGACTGACCCTAGGGAGGAGTTGGGCATGTGTTATGCCCCAGGAAAAGGAAAAGGTGGAGGGACAAACTCATCCTGGCATCAGGGTTGACTCCAGATTCTTCCCTGTGTCCAGCTTGCTGCAGTGAATGTCACCCTGGGAGGTGTCTTGGCAGCCAGCTGGATACTCTGTGCAGGATCCCTGTGAACTGCCTGAGCTATGTGCTCAGTGTTCACACTGCAACACCATTCAGGAGAAAGCACAGAAGAAAATCCAAGCTAGATTAGACCAGTCTCCCTTCCTGCGTGATCGTGGGCTCTTAACAGTGGCTAACAGTGGCCGTGACTGTCAGGTTGCCCCTCAAGCCATTTGCCTCAGTCAGTGAGGGACAGCCCCAAACAGCCCCCTCCTATTTAGACCTCTCTTTGTATTCTATCATTATGTGCTGTCAGTTTTTGTTGTGTATGGATCCAGCCCTCATTATCTCTCACACCCCAGCTGAGAGGTCTGATTTCTGTACTGTTTCCTCCCCCACCCCATCTCTAATCTTCATGATGATCTCATCTTCTGGCTCACAGTTCTATTAGGTCAGGCGCAGCCTTCACTCCCCCAGATTTCAATGGGCATCAAAAACCTAAGTGCTCGATTGACTTTATTTCAAATTTTCCTCTGCACTTAGGTCTTCTTGGTACAGTGTCCCGAGACTTCACACACAGCTGTCTGCAATCTCTCAACTGTACTCTTTTCTAAATTTTACCTTGTTTTAAAATAACAGCCTCAAACCTTGCCCTCTTTTGAGTGAGGCTGAGATACAGGGAGCAGTGGCCGTGATATCAAAGGCTGCAGGGGTCCATGTGAACTTGTGCAGTCAACTTAACCTGCCTTACTTCAGCAGAATGAGTCAATAATCACACTGCACAGAATTCTGCACCTTCAGCCAGCTTCTTAACCTCGGAAACTTGAAGAGGATAAACAGGAAATGCTTTTACTTTCCTCCAGCCTCTGCCTTGTTCCTTCATTATGTCAGCCAAGTGTTCCAGGCACTTGAGCTTCTTTCCAGATACCTCGCATCGTAAGAACAGGCCTCACTACCAAATATTAAAAAGCCTAATTCAATCAGAGAACAAACTAAAAAGCTACTCCCCACCCCCACTCTTTCTGCTCCCTCCGGGTCAAATTTGATCCGTGGCTCAGACACCCACTTGTCATTTCATTCTCTCTCGCCCTTGCATTGTTCTTTTGCCCACCCCTGCATCTTTCAGCGTCAGAGCAGGAAGAAAGAGAAACAGAAGAAAAGAGACAAAGTTATTAGGGTACGTATTTTAAATGTCCTCCAAATCTCATGTGTTGAAAGCTTGGTTCCCACAGGACAGCACTGCTGAAGAGGGTGGAAACCTGAGGAGGGGGACCCGGGGGAGGAGGCAGGTCAGTGGGGACGTGCCTTTGAAGGACTCAGTTCTTCGGCTCCAGCTCCTTCCTCTCCCTCTACTCCTTGGCCACAGTGGAGTGAGCCTCTTTCCTCCACCACAACCTTACATAGACCCAAAAGCAGTGGAGCTCACTGACCACATGGACAGAAACCCTTGATACTAAAAACCAATATAAATCTTTCCTCTTTCAAGGTGTGTTTCTCTGGTGTTTTCTCTGGTAAGGGGTGAAAGACCACTTTAGTAACTTTTCAATACATCTTGCACAGGTGTTTTTAATAACTCCAATTTAAAATATTGGGTTACTTAGCATCTATTGCTCTCAGATTTGGATGCTTTATTTAAAAGTTCAAGATGTCTAGAAAAGCCCCTTTCACTATCTCACTCCGTGTACAACAAAGCAGATAAGGTCAGATTCTCAATGGCTCATAATGTGCATTCAGTAAGTGGCAATTATTACCAGGCTGTTCTTTGAGAAAGGTAAGTGTAGGCACCCCTCAGTACCTGTGGGAGGTGAGCTATACAAGGTCCTCTGCCCTCAGGGTGCCAAAAGCCAGAAAGGCTCACATTCCTTATATAAAATGGAGTAGTGTTTGCATATAACATACACCTATCCTCTTGTATACTTTAAATCATTTCTGGATAATTTATAATACCTAATACAATAAGAACATTGTAAAAATAGTTGTTATACTGCATTGTTTGGGGGTTAGTGACCAGAAAAAGTCTACACCTGTTCATTATTGATATAATTTAAAAACAAATCTTTTCAGTCTGAGCCTGGTGGAATCCATGGGTGTAGAAGCCACAGATACTGAAGGCTCATGCTGGTCCTCTCTTAACATACATATCTGCCGTCTATACTCTGAAATACAAACCCAGTGAGCATGCATTGTCTCATTCAGCCCCTCTGTCATATGGCTATGCATTGGGTTTTTAATCAGAATGTAAACTTCTTGAGTGCAAGTATCACTTTTCCTCCATTCCTTACACTATGAAAAATGGACCTGTCATCGGTGCTTACATAAAAATTCCTCTAACTTACTCTCTCATTTTTCTCTGTTTGATCTTTGATATACTCAGTTTTGAATTTCATGTTTTTTCCTCCTGTGACGATTTTCCTATTGTGTCGTCTGTATATTTTACCATAACAGGAAGGCTCTAAGTAGCCTGGGTGTAGATAGCAAAGTATACACTTTTTCTCCATCCTCTGTCCAGTTCCATCCATAGGACAGATGAACAGACAAGAACGGTGGTGCACAGGTTGGAAATGAAACGCGGAGACCCAGGACCGCACTGGATATGTATCATTAGTGGCATAAGTCCCTAGGGAGATTCTTAAAGGGGAATCCAATTGATAAAATCAGGTTGAAGCAAATAAACAGAGGACAGCAAGCCTGGTTCAACTGAGAAGGTAAGAAAGGAGCGGGAGAGTAACTACAGAGAAGAAGGGCACCGAGGAGGGGTAGAAGACACCGGAGCAAGCTTACAGGAGTGTCACAGTAGCGGTGAGTTCTGGCATTGAGAGGAGCTGCTGGCACTGAGAACCTAGAACAGTTGTTCTCATCTGGGAATGACATGACGCTTCCGGGGACATTTGTCAATGTCTGGAGATAGGTTTGGTTTGTGCTGTTGGTTTGTTTTTAATACTATATTAGAAAGCATACCTGCCAGGCATGGTAGTGAAAGCCTGTAATTCTAGCACTCGGGAGGCTGAGGCAGGAGGATTGCTGTGAGTTTGAGCCCAGCCTGGACTATACAGTGAGTTCAAGGTCAACCTGAACTATATATTAAGACCTTGTACAAAAAAAAAGCAAGCATACAAACTTTAATACAAAAAATGCAGTAGAAATCTTTATATTGGTAAAATTCCTGAGATTTCTCGCCATTGCAGCCATCTGAGACCAGGACAAGCTGGGATGCCCCTTCCACCCCAACCCGCCAGACTGACCTCACCTTCCTCTCACTCCTTGCTAGTCAGGCTGTAAGAGAAGCAGTTCCAGTATTGTGATTGTGCATGTGTGTGTGTGTGCATGTGCGTGTGTGTGTGTGTGTTGAGAGGGTGTTGCACTTTGTTTTATGTTGTTTTGTCTTTCTAGACAAAGCCTTGCTTTGTATTGCCTGGTCTTGAACTCACTATGTAGCCCAGACTGGTCTCAAACCCAAGGTAATCCTTCTGCCTCAGTCTCCTGAGTCCTGAGATTCCAGGAGGGTGTCATAGTGCCTAGCACATCAACCCTTTGTCATTTAACTTTCAGACCTCATTCCCCACTGACAACATGCATTTGGACATATAAGCTCTTCCATAAATGAAGCCTTTCTTCAGCCCTGGGGTTTATATCTTCTACCAGGTCTCAGGGAATGAGACAGATAAACAAAAACCAGTCCCTGGGTTGAAAGAGAAAAGCAACATATCCACAAAATACTAAAGCCCCCTGTCCTTTCTCTGACCAGCCTCTAGTGCACCCACCTGTCCACCAGGCCGGTCCCCCCACCTCACTGCCTACCCACAACACTTCAGGGACCTGCGCAGCCCAGGGCAGGGGAGCTGCCCATGGTTGACATCTTCCTGGGTTGAAGTTTAAGGGTCTGGAGATAGTTTTGGTTGTCACAGCTGGGAGTGTCAGACAGTGGAGTTTAGTAGGTAGCTAGCAGGGATGCTGGTTTTCTTACCTGCTAAGCACTTTACAATATACAGGATACCTCCCTCCCTACAGAGAATTAGCCTGCCAAAATGTTAATAGTACCAAGGTTGAGAAGTTTTAGCCTAGAAAGGGACAAATCAGAAAATTAGCATGAAAGAGACACTCACATGAAAGAGACACTCATTTGACCTAGCACGAGAGAGAGAGAGAGAGAGAGAGAGAGAGAGAGAGAGAGAGAGGAAGAAGGAGAAGAAGAAGAGAGAGAAGAGGGGAGGGGGAGAGAAGAGAGGGGAGAGGGTAAAGCGGAGAGAGAGAAGGGAGAGGGGAGAAGAGGAGAGAAGAGAAGAGAAGAGAAGAGAAGAGAAGAGAAGAGAAGAGAAGAGAAGAGAAGAGAAGAGAGAAGAGGAGAGGAGAGAGGAAGCAGAGGGGAGGGAAGGGGAAGGGGAAGGGGAAGGGGAAGGGAAGGGAGGGGGAGGGAAGGGAAGGGAAGGGAAGGGAAGGGAAGGGAAGGGAAGGGAAGGGAAGCGGCTATGGACAGGATTTGGGGGAGTTTTCCCAGGAGCTGAGCCTGTAGGTATAGCTTCATAGGAACTGGCCAGTGCTTTGGGAGACATTCCCTTTGTCTTGGGGCCACACATCTCCTGTTCCTGCTCTCTGTTCACCTGCTTCATCCTCCTACCAACCTATGCTCCCTTAGCACACTGTCCAGGCTTCCCAGAGCCTTGACTTCACAGCAGTTTTTGGGTCAGATCTATAAATAGATATTAATCACAATTTTTGATTATTTAATTTTTCAAAGGGAAAAGCAGATTATCCAGTCTTGGCCAGTGAACAGTCTGGCTCTGAGTCAGGTTGCAATCAACTGGGTGAGGAGGCCACAATATTGCTTACTGCTCACTCAACACTGCAAGGAGTTCTTCTTCCCCAGAAATGTAGAGAAAAAGAACATTTGAAACACATGGAAGATAAGTGTAAATCATGTGGCCTGTGATCTCCAAAAAGGCCACGTCCCCTCCCAAACACAGAGCCTCTGAGAAGAGCTTGGGAAAGTGCTGAGGCAGAGGAGCTGGGAAAAAACGGCAGTGAGGGATTTGCTAAAGGATAAGCCAGGAGACAAAAACCTGCCAGTGGCTCTAAAGACCTCCACTGAGCCTGGAAAGGTGCCTTCTGCAGCCCAGTAAGAACAAGAGAGCAGAGCCATGTTCCCGACGGCTGCAGACAGCAACACTGGAGAAACATTCTTTGCTCTTATAGAAAGTGTTTTGAAGGTAAGTGACTTAGCAGAGAGAAGGGAAGAGGGAGACAGCGAGAGAGGGAGAGAGAGGGAGAGCAAGAGGGAGGGAGAGAGAGAGAGAGAGGCAGAGAAGGAGGGTGGGAGAGAGAATAGATGGCATGTTCAAATGATTAACTTTCACCATACAGAAACTATTACATTAGGGTGTTACTTTGTTTTGGACTCGGTGAAAGACAGTACACAGAAACAGAGCAATCATTTTAGTCTACTATTTACTTGCTACCAAGGACAATAGAAGCCCACTGGTGAAGATACTATACATAGGAAAACACATTTGTGTTCCTTTCTCAAAACTTGGGAGGCAGGAGAAGAAATTAAAAAGGAGAATGAAAAATGCAAGCAATATGAGTAATTACATGTGCAAATATGTAGCTACTTACTTTTCAGTGTTTCAGGTTTACCTTGCAAATGTATATGCAGAAACCACACAAGCCTGCTCCTGTAAGTCCTGAATCTTTACACAGTTTCTTCCATTGCTTCTTACGTCCCATGAGAGGAAGCCTTGGGGAAGAGAAAGGGTGAAATATAGGAGAAAGGGCTGCGCTGGCAACAAACAGGACTTCTGTTGTGTTACTTTTAAAGCCTAAACTCGGCCAGGATTTAGCTCAGTGGTTTAAGTGCCTGCCTTATAAGCATGAGGTCTTTAGTTCGATCCCCAGTACCAAAAAAATAAAAAAAATAAAGCCTAAACTCAATGCTCTTTTCTCCCCCATGGGTTAGAACAGTTTGTCTCCAATGCCAAAGTAAATTTATTCTTTGGCATTTAAAAGAAATACCTAAATAACGTAAACTGAATGTGTTAAATCAATTTCAATTTCTGGGAAATGAAAGAATTGGATGTGTGTGGGTGAGAGAGGAGAAACTCTGTGTGTGTGTCTGTGTGTGTGTGGTACATGTATGTGTATTTAAATTCTTCTCTAAGTTTCTTGAATTGTGCTCATATTATCGTTATTTCTTGAGAGTAGACTTTTTTTAAGTCATTCATTCATGTTTTGAAACTTGTCAATATGTGAAATAATTTGATGCATTTTTAATGCTAAAATTATCTTTGGAAGAAAAGGTCTATACACCATTCACTTGGAAAAAAAAAAGACTTTGAAAATGCAGCTGTCTTGTTGTTCATGCCAGTAATGAAGGCCCAAGAATTCATCACTAAATTAGGGGGGAAAAAATCTGCTATGCCTCTTTTACCATAACTTTATTGCAATAATGGCTTCAAATCCTGCTGTCATATTGCTGTGTTTACCCCTCTCCCTCACCATTGACTTTCTGATTTTTGAGAGCTTCCCTATTACCCAAGCAAAATGAGGGATGAATCTGAGACTTCCACATCTGCAGGATAGCTGGGTTGCACAGATGAAATGGGCAAGGAAGGAATGAATACATAAATCATATTGTTAGCTCAGAAGCTTTCCATGTTTAGAGATGGTTTTTATAGTCTAGAAAATATACAAGCTTCTTGAAGGAAAAATGCATCACGGAGTATCTGTGTAGATGGCACCCTACACCTAAGACAATTATTGCTTCTCAAATTAGGATTAGAGACAGTGATAATTTAACTGATGATTTTGATTTGGTTTTGAACTGACGCTGAACTTCTTTCAGGTAGGGACAATAGCTCAAAGGAGCTCTGGTTATCTGGAATACAAACTGCATTCCTTAAACAATACTAAGTCCACCACACACACAATATGTGACCAAAATGTTATGACCTTCAGGACTCATGTGACACAAATGTGGACTTTTGTCTTCTGTCCTCAGTAATTTGTGTTTCCTCTTCCTGGAAAAGTCTACTCCCTCCACTCTCTCCACATCCTTTCCTTCTCCTGCCCACTTTCCCTCTCTTTTTTTCCTGCTGATTTACCAGCCTGCTTCTCCCAAGGATGCAGGGACATAGGCACCTGTGCCTGTGTGCTCCTTCTTACACTCTCCCTTTACCTGCGCAATCGATAAGCTGAGTTGTAACTTGCTTTATCATTGCATCTGCCCACCTAACTGGAAGTCTCTGAGGGCCATGATTAAATGCTCAGCGTTTTCTTTGGTATGAAGTAGACAGTAGTACACAGTGAGCAGAGACGTGAAGATGCTGGGCACACTGGGCTCTGTGAAGATGCACCTGTGAAGTACAGGGGACAGAGTAAGGCCTTTTCTAGCAGTTACGTGTATGAGATAGCAAGGCCCTTTCTAAGCGTTAAGCAGTTTAGGCAAAGTGGAATACACATAAAATTTGTTTTATCATGCTCATGTTTACTTGCAAGTTTGACACAGGTTATGCTTATTTTAGTGAATGAGGGATACTGGGGAAGAACTTAATCTCTACTGATAATTTTCCCTGGTCCAGACACTTTTATACATTGTTATTAATCCCCCTAGTGATCCTGGGGACAGGTATTAATATCTTCTTTTTCTATAGATGTGGAAACTGTGTCAAAGAGACCAAAACACTTGCCAATATCATACAGCAGGTGGCAAAACCAGAATTTGATCCCAGATTTCTGCCTTCCCCTAGAATCTATGCTTCCTTTCATAGGGAATGCTGCCTTTGCAGTGAGAAGACTCCAAATCATGTTCACCAGGAAAAAACAAAGGGCACTGGAGAAACTGCCGGAGGCACTCAGCCAAATAGTGGCTGAGCTGGGAATAGCCCGGAACTGTGTGTGAGGGTTGACTGAACTCCCAGAGGCCAGAAAGGGCTACTCTTTCATTACGGTAAAAAAGGAAGGATACTTAGCAACAGTGTAAGTTAAGTCCACTGAATTTTGGTGGTTAAGTAAGTGAGTTTTTCAAGCTACTGTTTCCCCTCCACCAGTTAAAAAACCAGGCATTTTTAAAGGGACTGTTAGAAGAAAGTCGGTGTTCAATATCCAGGAAGGAGAGGATGAGAAGAATAGTGTGCATTATAACAACAGCAGTTTAGATTATCATTAAGAGCACAATGATGTACATATTATTATATGAATGATATTCTTTATTAAAAAGAATACATATTATTATAATCATGATAGATACAGACATGCTAGAACAGAATCCTGGCCATGATTAAAATGCCTATTCCTTTAATTTGTCTCACAATTTCTGGTATACGAATTAAGTTGGCAAGGTGGTTTGTGGGTATACAAAAAGAAGGAGGACAAATGAATATGATACACATTGTGAATTCCACATAGAAGTTGCCCAGCTGTCCCCTGAGCACATCGTGCATTTTAATGATTAGCTTCCTTTATTTATGCTGCTTCTTTAATCTTGGAAAACACACTTGTAAGCACACACACACACACACACACACACACACATACACATTCCTTATGCATTTTCAAGGTACTATTGAAATATAATGTGTTTGAAAATCCTTCCCAGAAACACCAGGGGAGAATTGAATATTCTTTTTTCTATGTGATTTTCCAACTACATTTTTGTCATCTCAGAGCCAACATCATTGCTAAGCAAAATATATGCTCAATAAATGAATAAACCTACTTAGAATGTTTCTTGTACTTTATAACCTCAGACTGCCAGTAGAGGGCATTATAAGCAAGATTACTATACACCACAGCTAGAGATCCACAGGAGTAGCAAAATAGCTTTTAAAAAGTGTACCTAACTTCTCAGGTGTTCTTTATATATTTTGTCATGACTTATCAATTCTGTATTTAAGTTGGAAGAAATATTCCACAAATGTGAAAAAGAACACATGAAGCAAGCTTTCCAGAGTGCCAGAATTTCCAGAATCTAGGGATTAATTCTCTGGCCTAGAGAAAACAAACTACAAACCACAAGAGAGACTGAAGATGTTTTTTATTTCCCTCAGATAAAAAGTGGCTATCTTAGTCAATTATTGCTTAGTAAATATTGCTCTAAATACCCAGTCCTCCACAGTATCCCCAGGGCAAAGACAACTACCATTGTATTTAAGAAACAACTGAGGAGCAAGGGACTAAGCATTTATGAGTCCTGGGAAAGTATAAACCAAACGCCATACAACTTTCAATCTAAGACGTTTCCGTGAACTTATTTCCGAGGCAGGGCTGGAATGTGTGGTTCAGCGGTAGAGTTCTCGCCTAGTACCTGCATGTGTGAGGACCTGGGTTCAACCCTAGCAACACACACATACAAGACATATCTATTTCTGAGACATAACACTCCCACAGCTAGTTTTTCTTCTCTATAGAGTTCAGGCCATTGATGAGACAAAAATCCAAAGAGGAAGTTTCAGAAAAGCCATCTCTTCTGTGTATTATAAATAAACATTGGAGAGAATCCTACTCAGTAACCATGGCTATGATGCCAGTTGATGCCACCATCTCCATGAAGCTTTTTCTCAAAAACAAAACTTTCCTGACCCTTCCAGCTACAAAAAGAAGACAATACCACTCTGAATCAGTTTCTCCCTCATAATTCTTTCCTTTTCTCTCCCCGAAAACACCTGTCATATTCTACTTTGTGTGATATTTAGCTGAGTTCAAACAACAGTGTCCTGCCTAAGATGGAGCTCCTGGAAGGTCAGGGCATGTTTACTTATGTTTGTAACCCAAAGAGTGGGCACTAGTATCATAATATCATAGTTTTTGGTAGATTTTGCTTAATTAAGTAGAAATTGAGTTCAATAGCTGTGAATCTGAAACCTGTCTTTGTAAAGTTTGTTTTCACTTTCTTTTCACACAACTGATTTAGCAGTTATAAGTTTAAATATGGTTGATTTCTTATTTTATTAAGGAGCTACCATAAACATTATGGTCAGTACTACTACAATTTAGCTAGTGGCTACATACTTAACCTAACTAAACTTGGATTCCCTATCTAGAATTTTAGGGAAGGTAAACAAAACCAATATTTTTAAGAAAAACAAATTAATAACTACTATCCCTTTTATTACTTTCCATTTTTCAAGAAGCTCAAGTACATTTGGCCAATTTGACCTCATTTATACATTTAAATAAGTTTATTGTAATCTTTTTTATAATCTTTCTAATAAATTCAAGCATAAATAATTGCCAGCAGTGGAACAACTGTGTTATAATACTGACTGATATGATTCTAGGCCTAGTTATGTATTTGTTTATTCAGTAAGTGTTTATTAAATGTCTACTGAGCATCAGGTCCTGTTCTTGGCATTGGGGGATAATGGTGAACACAGGAGTCAAAGTCCCCACCCAAGTGGTGCTTATGATCTAATGGGAGTAAAACACAGATATCCATTTATCAGGGTTAAGTAGGCTTGTGCAGCAGTATTTAACAACATTTGTATGACTTAATTTATGCTCTTTAAAGCAATGCAGTGGCTTGGGATTCACACTGTTTCCAGGGTTTTGACTCCTTTTTTGTTTAGGGAAGCAGTAGACAGAAGGTCTCTGAAGTTCCCTCAATTTGAATATTCTGGTTACAATTTTCCTATTTTTTGCTATTGTGCAATCAAAAATTACTATAAATTTAACAGCTTAAAACAACACTCACAGTTTCTACAGGTCAGAAGTTCAGCTAGGATCAGCTGAGTTCTTTCTGTAGAGTCCATAAGGCTGAGATCAAGGTGCCAGCTATCTGGGCTCTTCTCTGGAGAAGAATCGTCTTATATGATCATTCAGGTCGCTGGCAGAACCCAATTCCTTGTACCTGTAGGACTGGGGTCCCTGTGTCTAGGCTGGCAGTCAACTAGGTGCCTCCCTAAGCTCCTCAGTGCTGCTTACGTTCCCGAGTGTGACCCGCTCCGTCGTCATAGCCAGTACAGAGCCACTCTCACACTGAAAGCCTCTGTCTTCCACAGGTAGCCAGAAAAAACACCCCAGGAGCTCAGATGAGGTGCACCTGAAAGTTCTCTATGTCAGGATAACACCATAAGGAGTGTTTGGGTAAGAGGGTGGAACATATTTGGGGGCCATTTTAGAAATCTTGCTTACTTTGCTAACCAATGGGATTTCTGTCCCAAGGAATCCGTCTTTTAGAGATCTCTGTTGCCATCCAGGAAGATTCAGACATGTGACACAGGTAAGGACTTCAGAATCATATAAGATTCACTTATTAGCTGAAATTTGGGACTTTAAAAGTGTAAGTTGAAATTTCATAGAAGCCATTGTTTCTATCTCTTTTTCTTCATGTCTTCCTCATAAAGCATCATCTTTTCAGGAAAGCAAAATGTTAACAACAGATCACAGAGTATCTTTAAGTAATCGTATATGGTTAGGTCCGCCCGCCTGAGAGACAGCACAATCATCATGGCAGTGGGTCAAAGCTGTGCCATGATGATGCACACCTCCTTCTCCTCAGAAGCTCCTATGGCTTCTTCCTCCCAAAAGTCTGCCAGAGCTCAGGAATGTAAAGGTTTACCCAATCCCTTGCACTCTCACAAAATAAATCAGCTCACACAAGCCACTAGAATCCTACCCCCATGAGAGGCTGTATCAGGCAGAACCCGCCCTTTGTCTGCAGGGAGAGTGGCCACAGCCTTCTCTGTGGTGACTCCCTCTGTGCCCTCCTGCTTATTAAACTCTTTTCTTATCTAGCTGCCTCCTCTCTGTAATATTCTGCCATGCTCTAGATTGAGTACAAATCACTCAATCACATATAAGTTCAATTAATATTACAAATATAATATATTTTATTTGCCAAAAATATTTTAATGTTTGATGCTCTAAAATATGGGTTAATACAATTTTATTTTATCCATGTTTAACTGGTATCAGTTACTTTTTAATATTTCACTTTTTCATCCATGGACTAGAGACAGATATGATGAACTGATAACTAAAAATGCAAAACAGTAGTGATAGTGCCTCTCAATTTTATGCAGCATTTTTTACTTGTCTAGCATTGAAGAAAAACTGTTAGTTTTATTTAAGCTTTCTGATCTGATGACTATGTGAGGTGACAGTTCAATTTTCACTAAGTAATGACTACTTAAAATCCATTTTCTGTACTTTACCACATAAAAGACACAAAATTGATGTCATTGTGGCTGCAGTGAAATCATGTCTTATGATAGCAAGGCAGAAAATGTATTATTTTAAGTTTTAAGAGCATTTATCTTTGGCAGATACATTACTATCAAGTGACTCAAACTGTCAAAATATAATTCATTAAATATGATTTAGTTAACTTCTTATTAACATACATATTTTCCTCAAAGTTTTTCAAAACTGTTTAGGAAGCAAGCGCCTCTCCAGAAATGATACCTGTGCAAACATATTAGACTAGGTCCCACAGCGCTCACTTCTGAAGCACCTGATTGTAACTATTGAAAATGAGAACCCCTAGGCCCGTCCCCTAAATTACCATATAAGATAGGACTTACTTTGCTGTAGATAGTGGCAACATTGACACAAAGATCATTTTTAAAAAGGCCTTAATGAGTCAAAGGGGTTTGTTTAATGGCTCTATAATATCATGAAAATATGGCTTGTCTTCTTCTTATCCACCCTCCACGGTGTCAGCTTGATTCTGAAGAGAGCTATGGCTTATTCCATGAGAATGTGCTTTCTCTACTACATCTTGTGAGACATTGTAGGTTGTTTGTGCAAGCACTCTGTGTAAGGAACCACCTTTCCTTAAAAGTTCCTAGAAAACACCTCTGTGCCTCTTGCTATTGTGAATTGGTTCGAGTTCCCATTCCTGAGTAAATGGTGTGTTCAAGAGAGGCACTCACTAATCAGCATGAGTTAATCAACTTTGAGTTATGTGTCCACATGTAAAACCAGACATGAAGATACCTTCTCCGATAGTACACTGAGTGAGAAGGGGAACGGGTGTGTGTACCAAGACGAGGAGAACGTGATGGTGGCAAGACACCGCAATGTCTGCCACGCTTCTCAGGCTCTACAGCCTCACAGGCCGTCCATTCGTATCCAGGGAAACTGATTCTCATAGAATGCAATATGAAAGTCCATCCTCCCTTGTCCCATGATGAGTTTGTAACTTGACAGCTTTAATCTCTGAATAAAGTCCAATTTTAATACCCCCCCAAAGACTCAAATAAAGCCAAAGGAGATCAGTGTAAATAAAAGATTGAGGACCAATGTACTACCCTGTAAACATTTCACAGAGAGTTCAATTAATGAAAATTTTAGGTACCAACTCAAGGATATTGCCTACTATACAGTGACCATTGACACTAATTGATTGATTTATTGATTTTCATCAGTAAGAAAAATTTGCTTCAGGAAGACCTTGTCAAATGAAAATTCTCAGTGGCATAGAATCTACTGTGGGAGCTTGCTAAGGGTTTTGGCATTCAGTCTGCATTATACATCTGGGCTTATTCGCAAATGTCTTAGGGCAGCAGTGGGTACAGAATCTAACAAAATAAAGGGTTATACTCAATCCAGATTTGTCCTTTCAACTAGCCTTCTCTAAAAGGCTTTATCAGAATAAATTATAAAAACATGAGTATCGAGGTAGATATGAAACTTCTTGACTTTCACTATGATCTCCTTTACTAATGTATTCACTCTTATGTGGTTAGCATTTTCTCCCAAAGAGTAGATTTTTGGTAACTAAACAAGCCTCATTCACAGTGTAGAGTCAGAGATAAGAACAAATGTTCTGTGATCATCAGAATACATCATCACAGACCCTGAAACCAGGAACTCATTGACATCCTAGAGTATCCTCATGTGGGCCAGCCCCGTGTCACATGGTGCTTTCATTCTGTGACTGGTGAAGTGACACAGCATGTCATCTTCTTATGAAGAAAAAATATTCTGAGTAACCCCAGAAAAGTTCAAAGTACATCTTCATTTGTAGAAGAGATGTACTATGTCTCTATGTTCTCAGTACTGTTAAAGCCCTGCTATCTAAATAGTGATACTGAGAACCCCAATTTCACACTTGTCTGCCTTTTAAAATCAACTCCAGATTGGCTTCAGTAGTATGATGATAAAAGTTTCCATTATTAGTTCCCTCACAGAATCAGTTTGAACAAAGATCCATGAATGAGAACATTTTCACAGGAGGTAGCGTATCTAGATGATAAATACGACACATAAGTAAGGTATAAAGATAGGAAAAGATGTATTAAAGAGTGCAGGAAGAACAGTTTGACATTATACATAAAATTCCACTCCTGAACCCAAGCACCACAATGTGGAAAGAAATAGCCTCTGCAAGAGGGGAGGTAGAGTGAAATAACACCCAGCTTCAGAGACAGGCCTTCCCTAGTGAGCCCTGTGAGCAGACTGGCCCCTGTTGGCTCAGAACCAGACCCATCTCTGTGCACCAGGCTGTAGGACCACCCTACACCAGATCAGTCTCTATAGACTTAGGATCAAAGGCACCTCAGTGGCAGTTGGCTCCCAAGGGTACAAGTTTCAAGCCAGACCTTGTAGATACAAACTCTAATCCTATTTCTCTGGACCCAGGTTCCAGGCTATGCTTACACACCTAATTATTAGGCCCACTCCATTGAACCTTGGCACAGGCCAGTGGAGCCAAACACCAGGATGTCTTTGGTGGGGGCACAGGCACAATGTCCACCCAATCAGGGACATAAGTACCAAGATGACCCACTCAAGTATGAAGCTTACCCACAGACCCTGGCACCCAGCCCACCTAGAATCTCTGAATGGCCAAATAATGGAGTTCTCCCTGTCAAATTCTGTCTGTAGAGACTCAAAAAACCTACCTGCTTCTTCAAGTATATAAACACTAAAGTAAGGCCCCAGGAGCAAGGAAATTTGACAACTCTAAAGAACCAAAATAAAGTACCAGTAACTGAACCTAATGAAACAGAGATATATACACTGCTTGAGAATGAAAAATAACTGTTTTAAAGAAACTCATTGAATTTCAAGAGAATATATACTAATAACTAAAAAAAAAAAAGCAGGAGAACAATATGTGAACAAAATGAAAAGTTTAACAAAGATAGAAATCACACAAAAAGCCCAACAGGAATTCTAGAGATGGAGAACACAAAGAATGAAATTAATATTTCCATAGAGAGCATCGACAGCTGATACAACCTAACAGAAGAATCAGTGAGAGTAAGAGCTGGTTAATTCAAAATTACCCAGTCAAAGGAACAAAAGCAAAATTTTAAAAAGTAAAGAAAGAACAGAATTTATGGGACATTATCAAGTGAACCAACATATACTTAATGAAAGTTTCAGATGAAAGCAGAGAAAAGGCAGGAGAGGGGGAGGAAACTTATTTTAAAAACTAATGAGAGAAAACTTCCCCCAAACCAAGGAAAGATGTGAACATCATGACTCCTGAGAGTCAAAGAACCTCAAGTAGATTAAATAAGAGATCGTCATTGAGACACAGTATAATCAAATTTTTAAGACTCAAAGAGAATGCAAAATGCTGAAAGAGAAAAACAACTTATCAAACATACAAGAGAATCTTCACGAATAGATCTTTCAGCAAAAGCTTTATTGACCAGGAGAGAAAGATCATATATTCTAAGTATCTAAAAAGTAAAACGTCCAACTAAGTATAATACAAGGAATAGCTGATCTTCAGAACTGAAGGAGAGATAAATATAAACAAAAGCTGAGGGAGTTCAACTCTTCCAAACCTGCTTTATAAGAAATGCTAAAGGGAATTATTCAAGCCAAAATGAAAAGATACTAATTAGTAACGTGAAAATATATAAAAGTAAAGACTTTATTGTCAAAGTAAGAGTATAATCAAATGTAGGATACTTTAATATTATTATAGGTGACACATATATCACTTTTAACTTTAGTAGTAAAGTTAAAAAGCAAAAATATCTACAGTTATACTAACTTACTACTGGATATGCAAAACAAAAATATTTAAGTTGTAGCATCAATATATAAAGGGGGGAATATACTAACCTAAAATAAACTATAATAATTATAAAATGTTTTATGTAATGTTTTTCCAGTAATCACAAGGAAAAAAAAACTCATAATGGTCACACAAAGATAAACAGAAAAGGATCAAAGCACACCACCACAGAAAATCATCAAATCATAAACAGAGAGAGCAAAAGAAGAAGATAAAAATAAAGGAATATGTTGATTTCCAATTATCTTGTTTTGAAGTCCTATATTGCTTTCATTGTTTTGTTTTGAATTGTCTTATTCTGTTTTGTTTTGTTTGATTTTATTATGTCTGATGGTATGGGCAGCTATTGTAAAGATAATAAGAGGTATTATGGTAGCCTTTGTTGATCTCCTGTTATCTTGTTTTGAAGTCCTGTATCACTTTCTTTGTTTTGTTTTGATTGGTTTTATTCTGTTGTACTTTGTTTGGTTTGATTCTCTTTAAAATAAAAAAAGAAAAAAAAGGAACAACAACAACAGAACAGAAGACAAAAAACATAGCAAGAATACACCCTTTTAATCAACAATTACTCTAATTTTAAGTGAATAAAATTCTCCAAACAAAAGACATTGAGTAGTTGATTGGATAAGAAGAGAGAAACAAGATTCAACTTTATGCTTCCTATATAAGATTCATTTTTGTTTTAAGCACAAATAGACAGAAAGTGAAGAAATGGAAAAGACACGCCATAAAAATGGTAAACAAAAGAGCAGAGATAACTATGTATATCTCAGAAAAAATAGAATATAGGTCAGAAAACAGTAAGATACAAAGACTGTCATTATATAATGATAAAAAGGTCAATTCATCAACAGAATATAATAAATGTAAATATGTAAATGTCCAGCATGAGAGCACCTAAATATATAAAGCAAAATTCTAACTGACCTGAAGAGAGAAACAGTCAGCAATATAATAATAGTAAGGGATTTAATACTCCTCTTGCAGCAATGGATAGACTATCCACACAGAAAGTCAATAAGGAAACAGAGGATTGAATAACAATGTAGGTCAAATGAACCTAACAGATTCGATTCAAGAGCAACAAAGGTTACATAATTCTTAATGCACATTCTGTGCATTCTTCAGAATAGAGCATAAGTTATGTCACAAAGCAAACCTTATCAAATATAAGAAACCATATAAATATCTTTTCCAGCCACAATGATATAAAATTAGAAGTCAAAGTTGGGAGCCAACTTCGTTGGCTTTAGATCTGTTATGGTTTTGATAAAATGTACCCCCAAATTCTTGTGTGTGTGGAAAGTGATTGGATCATGGGGCACTGTGCACATCAGTAGATTCATCCAGTGATAAGTTCAGTAGTCGAATGTGCTATTGGGAGGTGAGACCTGTTGGGGGTTGGTCACTAGGGATGTGATACAGAAGAGAGTATTCTTGTCCTTGACTTCTCTTTTCTCTCTCTGCTTCCTAACTAACATTAGTTGAGCACCTTTTCCTCTGCCATCTTGTTTTTGCTTTGGAGTCAGCTGATCATGAACTGAAACCATTAGTCAAAATAAACCTCTCCTCTTTCATGTTGTGCTGTCAGGTATTATGTCCACTGGTGCAAAAGAAACTAAAACAGAAATACTTGGGGGATTGATAGAACACACACGTGCCTGTGTCTGGGTGAGTCATGGAGGTGTGACTTTTAGGTGTATGTCTGGTCCTTTGTTTCTTCCTCTGTGGGACTGCTGTCCTGCTCTGCTTTCTGGCTGCTATAAACTGAGTATTTTTGCTTCACCATGTGCTTCTGCCATGATGCCTGTGCCTTGGAGCCAGTTAACAACAAACTGAATCCTTTGAAACTGTGGGCCAAATTAAACATCTCTCTTAAATTGTGGGTCTTGGTTATTGTGTACAGTGCCAGGAAAGTTGACTAATGTAGAAAATTGGCTCAGGAGAAGTGGGGTTCTTGCTATATATATACTTCACCATGTAATTAAGAAGCTTTCAGAACTGTTTTGCTGAAGGAATTTAGAAAAGTTTGGAGATGTGGGCTAGAGAAGCCTTAGAATGTGGGAAGCAGAACCTTATGAGTGATTCTGGTTGGAGCTCAGAAGACCAGAGTACTGACAGATATGTGAACCATAAAGGGCAGGCAAAGGCAGATTTAGTTGGGAAGAAGGATTTCATTGGCATTTGGACTAAAGGTCTTATGTATTATACTCTGGCAGAAAATATATTTATATTTTGCCCATCTCCGGAAACTTTGTGGAGACTAAAGTCAATTGACTAATTAATCTGGCAGAAGAAATGTAAGACAGCCCAATATTCAGGTGGTGGCATGGGTACTGTGGTCTACTTTTAGCCAGATTTATATTGAGAATCAGGAGCAAAACACAAAGTAAATCATTTTGAAAGACTCAAATTTTGGCCTATAAGGAACTGTTGATAAAGTTGAGACCAAAAGAAATGTAACTTCTGAAGAGACTAGCATCATTTTTAAAAAAATACTTTGTTCGGGGACAAGAAAAAAGTTGCTTGGAGTGCATCTCGGGAATCAGCAAGACTCCACTCATGGCAGGCACAATGGAAAATGTGTCAAGTTTTCATTTAAGAAAAAATCCCTGCAACCACTTCTGGAGAAGCATCTTCTAGTGAATTGGTTTCCAGAGATTCATTTCACTGTGTTCAACCATTTGGCACTAGGAGATCACTGTAGCCATAGTCCAAGGAAGCCCAGCTCATGCTTCCACTGAAAGCAGATCTTGGCATCATCCATGTAATGCTAGTGTGGCACACAGAGTACAAGAGCTTGGGTCAGGCAAGTGTCCACCCAGGTTTCAAAGGAGGGTTTGGGAGGCCAACTAATGAATGCCTGAGAGGGCAGAATATGAAGCAGTAGGAAAGAAGCTAAAGTTGTGGTGGAGACCCCAGAAGAAGGAGATGCCAGCAGTGTGGAACATGTGCTGAGAAAAGCTTCACACTGTCGACAGAGCCAGCCAAAGAAAGAGCCTCTGTGGATAGCATCATTTAAGCCACACACATGGATAGGGCTGTCCAAACCCTCTGGAACTCACATTTCACTGCCATGTGTGTAAAGTGCTAAATATGGAGTTATAGGACTCAATAGTTGCTCTAAGGGGTTCAGTCTTTCTTTTGCCCCATTCTTTGCCATTGTACTCCTCCTGTCTTTTGGAACAGGAATGTTTGACCTGTGCTATTGTACCTTGGGATTGAGGAATTTGTTTTTTATTTTTATTGAGGTTCATGGCTAAAATTATACCTTAAGTCTATGAAGATATTTTGACTTGGACTTCTGAAAAATACTGGAGTTATTGAGACTTTGGGGAGGAGATTATTGTGTTTTCAGTTGCACACAGAAGATAGTTATATAGTGTTAGATGAAATTGTTTTATTGTGTTTACTGGGAGATTAAGTATAGTTTAAGGAGATTTGGTTATAAGTTGACAAGGGGTGGGATGTGGTAATTAGGTAGAGTGCCAACTTGATTAGCTTTGGGGCATTCATGGGGGATTGGTGGAACACACTTCTGGGTGGGTCAGAGAGGTGTGGTCTTGGGCCTGTGTCTGGTTCCTTGTCCCTTCTTCTCTGGCACTGTTCCTCTGCTCTGTTTTCTAGCTGGCATGAACTCAGCAGCTCTATTCTATGGCTCTTTTGACACGATGTTCTTGTTTTAGAGGTAGCTAATTATGGACTGAATCCCCCAAAGCCACAGACATTTTAAACTTCTCCTTTAAATTGTGGGTGTTAAATGTTGTGTCCAGCAACAGAAAATCTGACTAATGCAATATGAAATTCAACATAATCCTAAGTAGCCAGTGTATCAAAGGGGAAATAAAAAAGAAAATAAAAACTTGAGATAAACAAAAGTAGAAACACAACATACCAAAACTTATGGCAAAAGCGATTGTAAATTATCAGTGAAACTAAGATTTTATAACATTACATACCTACATTAGGAAAAAGGTTCTCAAATAACAACTTTAAGCTTATGGAACTAGAAAAGAACAAACTAAATCCAAAGTTAGCAGAAAGAATTAAATAATAACAATCAGAGAAGAAATGAATAAAATAACAAAAATAACTGATCAAAGTAACTAAGAGTTTACTTTTTTAAATGAAACAAAGTTGATAAACCTAGCTAAGGAAAAAAAGAGAGGTCTCAAGTAAATTAAATAAACAAACAAACAAATAAATAAATAAAAGAGGAGGCATTAAACTGATACCAAGGGAATATAAAGAGTGCAAAAATTATTATGAACAGCCAGTCATGGTGGCATGCACCTGTAATCCCAGCACTTGGGAGGCTGAGGCAGAAGGATTGCTGTGAGTTTGAGGCCAGCCTGGGCTACATAGCAAGTTGAAGGCCAGCCTGGACTACATAGTGGACCCTATCTCAAAAAAATACTATGAACAATTATGCACCAACAAATCAAATACCCCAGAAGAACTAAAGACATTCTTAGAAACATATAACTTACTAAAACTGAATCAGGAAATAGTAGAGCATCTGAACAACCAATAGTAGTAGGGAGATTGAATTGGTAAGAGAAATCTTCTCCAAAAATAAAAGCTTAGAAGTTGATGGCTTCACTGTAGTTTCTTACTAAACATTTAAAGAATTTACATTGATCTTTTTCAACTCTTTTAAAATGATGAAGGAGAGAAAAATATCTCCAAAATAATTTTATAAAGCTAATGTTACCTTCATACCAAAGCCAGACAGAGCCATATACACAAAAGAAGTTACAGACCAATATATCTGGTAAACACAGATACAAAAAAACTTTAAAAGTAATGATATACACTATAATCAAACAAGATTTGTCTTAGGATATAAGGATGCTTCAACATATGTAAATTAACAAGGGTGATATAATACATTAGCAGGATGAAGAGTAGAAATCATTTAATCATCTCAAAATAAATACACAAAAGTATCCTTTCAACATTAAAAAGAACTCTCAGCAAATCACGTATAGAAAGAATGCACTTCAACATAACAAAGGCCCTATATGACACACTCTCAGCTAAGATCATAGTTCATGGTGAAAAACTAAAAGCTTTTTCTCTAAGAGAAGAAATAAAACAAGGATTTCCACTCTCAACACTTCTATTCAGTAGGAAAACCTATACAGAGCAGTTACTCAAGATGAAGAACTGAAAATCATCCAAATAGAAAAAAAGTAAATAAAATTTTCCCTGTTTGCAGAGGACATAACCTTATAAATAGCAAATGCTAAAGACTTCACAAAAATGTTATACCAACAAACAACTTCATTAAAGTTGTAAGATTCAAAATAAGCATACAAAATCCATAGCATTTCTACAAACTAACAATGAAACATCCAAAAAGTTAAGAAAACAGTCTCACTTATAACATTCCTTCTCCCATATAAAATATTTAGGAATATTCAAGTGAGTGAATGGTTTATGCTGGGAACTATAAAATACTAGTAGAGTTAAAGACACAAATAAATAGAAAAAAACCATGTTCACAAGTCAAAAGAATTGACATTGTTAAAATATCTGCACTACCCAAATCAATAGATTCAATGCAGTATCTATGAAAATTCCAATGACATTTTGCCATAGAAATAAAAAAGGCAATCATAAAATGTATATGGGATCACAAAGGACCAGAATGGCCAAAGCAATCTTGGGCCAGAAAAGCAAAGCTAGAAACATTACAATATCTGATTTCAAGATGTAACATAAAAGCAATTGTAGTCAAAACAATATGGTACTTGCAAAAAAGCAGTTATGTACATCGATTGAACAGAATAGGCCTCAGAAATAAATTCACTCATGTACAGTCAACTGATTTTCAATAAAAGTGCCATGAAGACACACTGAGGAAGAGAAAGTCTTTTCAGTAAATGATGTTGTAAAAACCACGTATCCACTTGCAGATGAATGAAATTTGGCCCTTATTTTATACCATATTAAAAATGTGAAACTGTAAGATTACTAGAAGTAAACATAGGAGAAGAGGGCATTGACCTTGATCAGGGCAATGATTTTTTTTTATCTATTATCTTCAAAACACAGAAAAAAAAGCAACTATAATCAAAGAGCATCAAACTAAAAATTATCTTCACAGCAAAGAAAAAACAGAGTGAAAAAATCATTTCTAAATGTATTTCTCATAAGGGATTAAATATCCAAAATATACCAGAAACTCAGGCAACTCAATAGTAAGAAAATGAAAAACCTGATTTTGAAGTGGGAAAAGCACCTGATCAGATAGTTCTCAAAAGAAGACAAATAAGTGTCCAACAAGCATATCAAAAACTTCCCAAAAGTGTTAATCATCAGGGAAATAAATTCAAATTTAAAACAATGAGATAGCAACTCTTTTCCAGCCCTCTTTGATCTCTCTTAGACAGAAACTATCTTTCTCTTAATAAATTCTTCCTACTTAAAACAAAAACAAAAACAGAACACAAATGAGATATATCTGTTAGAATGATTATCACAAAAGACAAAATAAGTGTTGGCGAGGATGTGGAGAAAGGAGAACATCTTATACTATTGGTGGGAGAGTAAACTGATACAGTATATAGTTTTTTAAATGTAAATTGATGGAAAATAATATGGAAGTTCCTTAAAAAATTAAAAATAGAACTATCATATGATCCCACTTCGGGTATATATTCAAAGGAAATAAAGTCAGCATTTCAAAGATATGTCTACATTTCAATGTTCAAGGCAATATTATTTTCAACAGGTAAAATATAGGACCAACACACACACACACCAGAGTATCATTCAACCTTTTAAAAAAATAAAATTCTTTAATTTGAGATAATATAGATGAAACAGAAAACCATTATGATAAATGAAATAAGCTAGGCACAGAGAGACAAATATGATATGGTATTCACTTAAATGCAAATCTAAAAATGCTAGACTTACAGAAGCAGAAAGTACATGGTGGTTGTCATGGGTGGGGGAAACCAGGAGATGCTGATTAAAAAGAAGAAAGTTTTAGTCATGCAGAATAAATAATGGTTTTCCATTTTTCATTTTGTTTTGCTACAACAAAATGCTACAGATTGGGTAATTTTTGTTTATTAATGAAGTTTATTGGTACATTTTAGGTATACATAATGATCACATTCATCATAGGAAATTTGTACCTGTACATGATATAACTTGATTATTTTTTTCCTGTGTCCCTCCCCTCCTTTCAACAACTCTTCCTCTCCTTATTTACAAAAGTTCTGTTTCCAAGTTTTCCTTCTTTTCACACTTTTTCTCTTCACAAAACAATGAGTGCAATGAAGGACTTCAAAACAAACCAATAGTAAATCCAAAATAGCTACCATAATATATCTTGTTATCTTGGAAATAGCTGCCCATGCCATTGGAAAACATAAAAACAAATAAAACAAAACAGAATAAAACCCAACCCAACAAAACTATGAAAATGATACAGGACTTCAAAACAAGGTAATAGGGAATTAACAATGGCCACCACCTTCAGAAGGAGATTCCCATAAATGCTACAGTGCACATTGTTATCATTTAGGTAGATGATCAGACTACCAGTTTTAGACCTGCAAAGTCAGTGAAACACTGAACACTACAAACATTATTTTACCTCAACAGCTATTGTCTCAGCCTGTGTTTCTCTGGATCAGCCAGTTGCTTATGGCAGCAGGCAGGCTGGGTTGGCTCTTCCTGTCTCCCAGCCCGCCAGGGAAGGGGCTGGTGTATGGTTCTCCCCTCAGTGGACGGTACCTGGCGCTGACTCACAGGGAGGACTTGCTTCTTGCTGACTTCTTATTCTCTTCCCCCGTAGTCCAAGAATCAAGACTTACCCTGTTTAGTTAAGCATATTGCCATCATTTCAAATTATATCAAAGTTTTCTTAACAAGGTGAAAAGGGATAATGAATAGTTGTGTCTGCCAATCTGATTTTTGACATCTTCAGCAAACTTCGAACATATAGTTTAACTCTCAAGAAAAATTTAAATAAATACATTATTGATAAGCCATTTGCTACTTCGTTGATTTTAGTTTTCATGAGTAAAAAATAGATATAAAATTGGGGTTAAGATTTTAAAATGTTATCAACATACTCACATAATAGGAGAATTTCATATGTGGTATCCCTATAGAACTAGTTTATCAGGCAGAAACCTTTAATTAGCAATACATACCTTCCTTTAGAAAGCCTAAAGAGCATCCCAAGTCAACTTTAGAACATCTTACAACCATCTCAGTTTTTACTGCTATTAACTTTTTTTTCTAGTATAGGTCATTTCTCCATAGTACGGGGCCAGGACAAGATGTAGGCAAATGTAGGTTATTTTACCCATAAATCCCAACTTGATTTAGAGGCAGACTCACATGTCTTTGGGCTAGACAGAAGGACATCCAGCTTGTGAACTGAATCCTCCTTGTGGTAACCATGAATGAAAGAGCAACTTTAAAAAAGGGCGATGTTGAGAAAGACAAGAAGATTTTTGTACAGAAGTATTTCCCTTGCACACTGTGGAAAAGCAAGGCAAACAAACACAAGACTGGGTCAGATTTCTATGATCTTTTTAGGCAGAAGACAGGTTAAGCACACTGTGGAAAAGCAAGGCAAACACAAGACTGGGTCAGATTTCTATGATTTTTTTAGGCAGAAGACAGGTTGGACTTGCTTACACAGATGCCAACAGGAACAAAGGCATTTACCTGGAGAGAGGATATACTGATAGAATATTTGAGAATCCCAAGAAGTACCTCCCTGGAACAAAAATGATCTTCCCTGCCATTAAGAAGGGAGAAAAGGCAGACTTACTAGTTTACCTTGGAAAAGCTACTAATGGATAATAGTTACTGCCTTATTTATTACAAAACAAAAATATCTCATGGCTGTTCCCTGTCTGCCACAATTTAGCAGATCTCATATGTTAGAATTCAGGACATGAATGGCTGACAGAATATTTTTGTTACACAATCCTGATTTAAGTAAAATAGGCTTATAGCTAAGGGATATGACTTTTTTGAAATTTTGGTAGAAAAAATACTGTCACTGTTGCCCTTTCTAAAGATATGATTGGACACAAGTAATAGTAATATTTGGCTTTTCACAAAGATAGAGAATGTCATCTCAAAACTTATTGAAGATTGGTTTATATTTAGACATATAATTGGTTATGCAAATACATTTAAATATCAAGGAAATCCTTCATTGTCTCAGAACCAAACAAGAATCACCTGTTTAAATTTGTATTTATTAGCCTGTTAATCGCAATGATTAAAAATAAGGCAATGTCTGTTTTTGGTCTTGACTATGCCAATTTAATTAGAATTCCCTGTATCTAACATGTCACCTTTTCCTTCTGACAGGTATTTTAGTGTGGTCTATGTATAATACCAAACAAAGAATATTTAACACTTCTCACAAACAAAAAGAAATGCAGATTTCTGTGCAGCATACGTGCTGATATTGAGATATATATGTGTGTATTTATAATACACATAATACACATAAACATATATTTATATATATGTGAGATATATGTCTCACATATTTCATGTATATATATGAAATTTTATATATATATATATATATATATGTATATATGAAATAATTTAGACTTTTAGGCTATCACACCTCTTTTAGGCCTGCCCCTGTTACTTCAATGAAGGCTGCTGTTTATATATTATGAAGAAGGAGGTTAAGAAAGTGAAGACCAGTATTTAGGAGGTGCTTTTATAGTTGAGAGGCAACTGTAGAGCTACACTGTCCAGTGGTGGCTACCAGTCTCCTATGGTTATTCGAATATAAATTAAATGAAAGTTGAGAAATGAAAAGTTTGCTTTTTTAAAAATTTCATTTTTATAGTCACAATAGTGATGTTTCAAGTGCTAAAATTTAATGGCTATTCTATTCTATTCATTTTGCCATTACAAAAGCTTTATTGGTACTGTATTAGCAATACCCACATCTTAAAAGAAGAGAGGTTTGATTTGCTCACAATTTCTATCTACAGTCAATGGATCCAAGGCAGAAACATGGTGAAAGGGTGCAGCAGAGCAAAGTGGCCTAGTTCATGGTGCCAGGAAGAAAGCAGGGGTAGAGTGCCAGAGCGAAGGGTGAAGAGACCTGTTGCAGACCTCAAGGCCCTGCCCCCCGACCCATCCATATGCACCTGGGTGGATGCTCCACCAATACCCAGTGTTGGTCTCAGAGCTAACCAAGCTGAAACTCCACCCTAACTGCTGCAGTAACACTGTTCAATAAAATTAAGGTTTTCAAGAAGCAAACTAGAACTCAATAACCTCAGTAGTTCACCATTTAGAATATCTTCTAATTCTTCTTTGGAAATAAGCTTTAGAACCGCTTTACAAATAAGATTATGCAAGGAAATATCTTGCTTCACTTATTATGAACTTGTTGCAGGCCTCCTCAATAGCACCCTCCAAGTACCCTCGTAGCACACTTTATGAGGTGTGCCATCAATAGGACCTAGGGAATAGTTATGGTGCTTCCCCTCTATGCCATCACTTATTAGGGTGACAAGTAAGATGCAATGTAATAGGTGTATAAAAATCAGGTACAACATGTTCTGAGAGCAGAAAGAAAACAAAATTAGGACATAAAAGCCTTCTTTGCAATGAATTTGGGTGAATGCTCTAATGGGGAGTTTGGATTTTTACTATAATGTCTTTGAAAGACACTTGAAAGACTATTGCTATATTTTTAAACAAAGGACATAAAATTACATGTGTTGAATAGGTCATTCTAGTGGAATTACAGCAGGTAAGAAACAGAGCAAGACGGCCTGTTGGCAGCCTGTGTAAATAACCTGGATTAGAAACAGCAAGAGCATTGAGGAGAATGACAGTGGGAATCCACACAGAGAAAACACTGAAGATATGGCCGAGCAAAAATATCAGCCACTTTATTCTCTAGTCTTGGCTTTACATAACCTTGTGCAATTTAAAAAAATATATCCTTTAAAGATAAAAATATTTCACTGTGAGCAGTCTGAAGAATAAATTGCTCAGATTCAATACACTGTTTCAGTATGTTCTGTTATTATTTAAAAAGAAAAACAAGACACTGTGTGAATATGTATATAGATAAAGTTATGGGAGGCTTTATAAAGATACGGACTAAGGTCTCAGTAACAATAGAAAGTTGGGTAGGATCATTTTGCTAAACTGTATGTTCTACTTTTTTCTACAATTTACTTTGTAAGGTCTTTTAAAATAAAGATTATTTTTAAAATAAGAATTTCAAAGTCACAATCATTACACCTAAGGAAGTAACTTAACAATGTTTTTAACAATGTCAATATGGCTAAAATAAGTATATTTCCTTGTTTACTACTTTAAGATAACAACCAAAATGTGAAAAATATGCTTTAAAACTTAGTTGTACTATTATATAACTGTACTTCCCATAATAGTTACAAACAGTTATTAAATTGTTAGAACCTACTTTGTTATTGTTCACATTAGTGTTACTGCGCATAAAGTTAGCTATATTTAATTCATTTTCTTCTGTTGGAATAGAAAAGCTTCCTGAGCCCCATTTAACTCCCAAACTCCTATTCTCAAGTACTTCATCCTCCTAAATCCACATGGGAAACCTGATTAATTAATGGGCTCAGGTGTGTGTTTTTTGTTTGTTTGTTTGTTTTTTGTTTTTGTCTGTACTCTGAGGCAGTGCTTCTCCTGCCTGGTTCCTACTTTTCCTAAGGTTGATGGTTTATGCTTGGATGCTATGCTTGGCATAGCTAAAAAGCATCTTCTCCACAACTTTATATAGAAGAGCCAGAGGTCTCTGTATGTTCTGCTCCACAATCACCTATTCTTCCCCGGGCTTAGAAGCACATCAGTAGTAGTTGGAAATGTGTCTTCCAAGCTCACAAGCTCCCTCAGACTATCATTCCACAGCTTTCCAGAAGCCATATCCACCTTCCAGCCCCCTTCCTGTGTAATAAGTGATAAGGTGGTAACCTGAGAGCAAACATTGATAAACTACTTATCTTTGATACATAACAGACGAATTAATCAGTGGACCTGTTTAGAAATGCATTATCTGCTCTGGTGCACCAGCAGAAATGAACATTTCTGACTTCCCTTGTTTTGTCAATATTTAGGCATTTTGTTCTATTGAATGTGACTACTTGTACAGACAATTTTATTTAGTCTCACACATGAAGAGTGAAAGCAGAAGGCATGTAATCCAAGTGGTTTCTGATCCAAGTGTTTTTATAGCATATTACTAAATTTACTTGAAAATAAGAGGAAAGGGAATATTTCCTCCAGTATTTGTTCTATCAACCCAGATTTGCCAGAACAGAATAACTTGAATTGCACTTAAAGCCTTCACTTCACTGAGTTGTTCTTTTGTCAACCAATGGATGCTGACCTTCTAAAAGGAAGAAATGATGGTGCTCCTCTTTATTGCATAAGTATTCTAGAGGTTTAAGAAGGAAAGTTCTGAAAACAGAGCTCAAGAAAAAACAAAACGAGGAGATAGCCCCAAAATATTATCTACATACATCCTTTTCCTCCAGTTAATTGGTACTGAAATACTTTTCGCTGATTATATGACATTTACTGTATACCATGTGTTAATTAAAAAGGAAACAGGTAGTGACAACAAATATATTAGATCCTTTCCATAAATGAAAGTCAAAATTTATCATTTTGAAGGTAATACCGATTACTATCATATATAGTATTTTGTTTACTTCTGATCTGCTTGCTGGGAACTTTGAGTTTGAAAAGCATATAGTCTTATCTCATAGTACACTGTAACTAGTACTTAGTTATCACAATAGCTGAATTACATAAAACAACACATAATTTCCACAATCATCTTTGGGATTGAGAAATATTTTGGGTTCTTATATCTGGTTCTGAGTATCCTTATCAAAAACTTCACCCGACCTTAAGTAGTTAAGCCCAGCCTATAAACCCAGAGACCTAAGTATTAATACACTTTATCTTTCATAGCTGTACAGTGCATTCTTACTGTCTTTCCCTTGGATCAGCAGGTGTCTCTGCTCCTCCAGTAGACCGAGAAAAGGAAAATGAGGGGGCGTTGAAAAGGAAAGGAATTTGTCTACGTATGTTGGTGGTGGAGGTGGGGGATATTTTAATATCATGATTAAAAACTCTCCTCTTCCGTTTTAACTTCTTACCCATATTTTATAATGATCTAGTAGGGATTATGCGGCAGTTTGCGTATGTCCATCTGTAATTTATAAACGGAAAAGAACAAGACTAGGCGGCAGCCCAGGGATGGGGGAGAGAGAAAAGCAGGCGCGTGGGGACGGGAAGAGAGAGGCGGACTTGGCATCAGAAAGGGGACCAGAGGAACAGAAAGGGAGGGGTGACCTGGCGGCCGAGCCCTAACGTGTGTGTGCGTGTGTGTGTGCGTGTGTGTCACACGCCCCTCTCCCAGCCCGGGTCTGCCTCTGCAGGCTGGGCCGTCCGGTGCAGGCGGAGAGGCCGGCGCTAAGGCAGACGCGCTCTCCGGGGACGCGCGGGCCCGCCCGCGGCCTCCTCTCCCGGGCGGGAGGGCGAGCGAAGCCCCCAGGCGCACGGCGACGTCCGCGCGGGAGAGGAGCGGCCCAGAGGCCACCGCCGCCGGCCCGGGTCGCCAGACGCCGCCCCAGCGCTCGGGCTCCGGGGTCGCCGGGAGCAGCCACACCAGCGCCCGCCCCTAGGCGTCCCCGGCCGACCCCGGCTCCGGGCCTCCCGCGCGGCTCGGTGCCGCGTCTCCTCATCATTCAGGCGAGTCTGCACGCAACACGGAGACCGCGCGTCGTCCGCGGAGGCGCCTCGCGGGGGCCTAGAGGTTGACAGGAGACCGCGGCCAGCGCCGCTACCCGCGGGGAGCGAGCTCCACGGTGCACGGGTAACCCGCGGCCCCACAGCCTCCGGGCCCGCGCGCCGCGCGGGGGCGGGGCGAGGCGGGCGCGCGCGGGGGCGGAGGGGCGGGGCGAGGCGGGGGCGGAGCGGCGGCGGCTGTGGGACGCGGCCGCCCCGAGGCAGCAGAGCCCTCTCGCGGCCGCGGCTGCAGCAGCACCAGCCCCAGCCTCAGTCCGGCCGCCGCCGCCACCACTACCGCCGCCACCGCCACCGCCGCCTCGCGCTCCTGCCGCCCGCCTCGACATGAGTGAGGCGAGCCGGGAGCCCTCGCCCGCCGCGCCGCCGGCGGTGGCGGCGGCCGCCCCTGAAGAGAAAAAAGCGAAGGAGCCGGAGCGCGAGAAGCTGCCGCCCATCGCGTCCGCCGGAGCTGGCGCCACCGCGGTAAGCACGGGCCGCGCGGGCACCCGACGGCTACGGGGTCGAGCGGGAGCCGGGGGTCGGGCGGGAGCCGGGGGTCGGGCGCCCGAGGCGGCGCCTTCGTCAGGGACCGGGGCTGCGCCGGGCGATGCCCCCGAGCTCCGTCTTCAGCTGAGGCGGGAGAGCTGCGCTTCGCGGACGGCCCCGAACCCTTCACGGGGCTGCACCTTGGCACGCGGGAGACACTGGGGTGGCCGGTTCCGCTGGACATTTTTGGTGTTTTTTCTGCCCGTGGAGCCCTGGCTTGCTTTTAACAGAATAATGACCTGTATCTTGGAGTCGGTGTTACCTGCTGGATGAGCACCGATGTCAGGCAAGCAGGACTGGGTAGTGTACGGAGCCTGCTTGGAGGCGCGGGGATTTCGCTCCTTTCTTCGCTTTTCTTTCCCTTCCCCCGTCCAGATTGAACAGGCTCTGCAGCGAGTTTCCGCTTAAATGTGACCTTTCGGTTGCTATTATGGAAGTGGGAGGTAGACGCATCTGTGATGACTTTCTCATATAATATAAACGTAACGGGGTGGGGTGGGGTGCTTTTTGAACCTTTTATTTAAACTCAAATTATCCCAGCTTGACAGGGATGATTTTCCGGCCAGATTTTTGGAAGGGTTATTTGGAGATTTCTCTTAGCCTTCAAACTGCATATTGAGAGATGATGTCATGGGATAGCCCCTCCCTCTCCTTTTCCTATTTGTACTGGGGATTGTGACTGGTTACTTCTAATACAAAATTAACCTCTGATTTTGAAATTGCTGTTTGACATAGTACTTAAATCTTTTTTGAAATTTTGCTTTGATATATTTAAAGATTATGACTTGTCATGTAGCTGTGCATGACAAAATAGTAAAAGTTTAGTGAACATTACACTTTTTTTTATTTCTGCTTGTAATTAGTTTCTTAAAACCTCCCTCTTAAATGACTAAAAATTTACTAAAATAGCTCACTGTTTAAAGTATTAGTATTGGGATAATGTCTTATTTGGTAGATTTTTCAAGAGTGTCTCAGAGCTGCGTAACTAGACATTATGAAAGCAACCTCTTTATTTCTTTCACAGAGTATTTCTCAGGTGATGGTTTAAAATCATAAATAAGTATGCTTATAGAAACAATTACATAAATGAGTTTAGTTTCTGAAGCAAGCACCATCTCAAAAACCTGTTTATCTCAGTGTAACTAAAATCAAAGATTTGGAATATCATTTTTCAGAATTTCATAGAGTGTGGATGCAAGTCTAGTGTCTGTTATCTGAAATCCATAGGGCTTTGGAATTTCAAGATTTTCAGATTTTTGTGGAATGTTAATTCAGAACCTATACCATTTATAATATCCACCATGAGGCCATGGGATCAAGCATGTTAAAAACTGCAGAAAAATGTGTGTGTACCCACACTACATAAACCCAGACCATTAGTAGGTTCATATCTGTTCAGGTCAGTTTTATGTTTTTGCCACCAAATGAATTGAGAAGATATTTGTGTTTTAAGAATTTATAGGATGTTGAAATTGTAAATAAATGATAAATTGTACTACTGGTTGAAAAGAATAGAGATAAACTTTTTTAAAAATCATGATTAAACTTTGAAAAGACAGGTTGGAATAGATGAGGATAAGGATCAATAGAAAAATTTGAGATTCTAAAGCCCAGTTTTTGTAAGTTAAAAGGTCTTTAAGTATTGGTACCATTTTTTTTAAATGTTAGTTTAAAAAAGCAAAATTTACGTGTATTTGCCAAAGAGGTTTTTCAGAGCTGGAGTTCTTAGCTATAGCAGTGAAAAAACAAGTCAAGAAAATATATCCTTGCTTCTTCAAAAGGGCAAGAAGGCCAGAAAAACTGGAATGGTGGCTGAGTTTACAAGTGAGTGGGGGGGTCTTGGCATGTGTGTGAGGTAAGTGTGGAATGTGTGTATGTGTTGTGTGTGTCTGTGAGTGTGTGTGTGTGCCGTGGAGTCCTGACAGTGTAGGGTATACTGGGAAAGACGGATCGTGGCCTGTTCTCTTGATTTTCTGCCTTTTCCTGAATTAAGTAGAGCTGCTGGGGATTTAAAAACCTAATTGCCCTCAATAACTTTCTTTGTGCCACTTAAGTAATTATTTCCACCCAAAAGTTAACAGCTTTATGTCACTAAGTTGACTCAGTTCAAGTGGTCCTGTAACAGTGGCTTTTTCCAAAAAAGAATTTCATTGTGTCATATTAGAGAGACTGGAAACAATTCAGAGTGACAGAAATTAAAGTTTAAGGGGTTTTATGCTGTATTGTAAAGGATTAAGGAGTGATGCTGGGGTGATAGGATGCTGGAAAGGGCAGCCCACAAGTGGCAGATCCTAAAACCGCATTTGTGTGAAGAAGTCCATTTCAGCTTGCGGTCTCCTAACAGTGATCTCAACTTGACTCTCAAAGTAACTCAGTTACTTTGGTGGCATATTAAGGTCTTGTTGTCACCTCTCACCATAACATGCCAATTTTCAACTTTTGATGCACAGTGGAATCACCTGGGGAACTTTGAAAGCCCATCATTATCCAAGCACAAATGCAGATTCTTTACAAAATTGCTGGGAATGAAACTTGGGCATCTAATTTTTTTTTAATTCCTTGATAGAGCTGTGATTGAAAATTGATATTGTGTGTATGGAACTAGAAGCTTCATGGGCAAGGCCTAGGAATCTTTTTTTTTTTTAAACAACAGTTCCTAGTTCCCTTTCAAATCTTAGTTCAAATTGAAACATTTGAAAAGAATTAGTGAGAGACATGGATTAAATGAATGAAGACATGGTAGTTTAAATGCTTCTAATTAGAGTTGCTCATTAAGCTCAAGAAAAAGCCATCAGAGGACTGTTAGTATTTAAGAATTGGCCTTGCTGTGGTAGAAAGAAAATTCAGGTCCATAGAGTCAAAGAGAATAAAGTACTTGAGGGCTGGGGATGTAGCTCGGTGGAGGAGCACTTGCCTGTCATGTATGAGGGCCTGAGTTCTATCGCTGTCATGGGATAGGAGGTGAGGGTGGGGGTAGGCTAGTGAAATAGTTGTGTGTGAATGAAGGGCAGGTGATTGACATATTAAGTTCATTTAAATCGACAGATTGGAATGAGGAGAATACTGTATTAAGCATTAGTTGCTGATGTAATACAGATGTTTTTAAAAAACTGGTGAATGAACAAGGAGAAAATGCACAAATAGGGCAGAAATATGTCAAGTGAGGACAAATTTGACTGTTTACTTCAACATTTTATTGGGCAAACAGGAACAAGTAGATTCTACCTGGCATATGGTACCAAGGAATGTAGTTGGTTTAAGGAAGAGCTAGATTTTAATTAGGTCAGGGAGGTGAAGGAAAATGGAAGAAGAGTTTAGAAATGTCTGTGATGCCTCCATGTGGGCGCTCATTATGTGTGTGTGTGTTCAGATTGAACAAGAGCTTTGTGCATATGCACTGAACTACATTCCCAGCCCTAGTTTAGAAAAGTTTGGTCACAAACTTAAGGTCATGAAATATGTTAGAATAGGTGTAAGGTTGAGAAAAGCTTGAGAGAAATCATAAGGTGTATTATATGGAGGGAATTTGATGGGAAGTCTGTAACTAGAACAAAAAGTTTGTGTATTTTTGTCAGTTCTGTATAAATGGGGTTGATGAGGCTCCTGGACCAAAATATAACTACACTAGACAGCTGCAGAAAATATAGAAAATAAAGTGGAAAGGGGTTGAGGAGTCCTTGCCTTAGTATGCAGGGTTAGTGTATTAAAAACAAAGCAATATGTAAAAGCCAAATGAGCTCTAAAAACAGTTTGTACTATACCAGATTGGAGAAAGGAGATCATTGTGTGCAGAAATGAGAAGAAAAACCTTGAATGAAGGTACTTATTTAGGCTGACTGAACATTGAAGGATGATAGGATTTGGGGCACTATGAAGTGGGCACAGTAATCCAAGGGGAAAAACAACAGAAACAGGCTTTAAAGGAAAAAATTAGGGAACACTAAAGCAAGCCAAATGGAAGCATGCTGGGAATTTGTGGGAGGTAAATAAGATTATGTGGGGGCTGGAGCCAGATCACTAGACCGAGAGTTTGGATATTTTTTTCCCCCCTGTGATTACTGGGAAGCCAGTGGAATTTCTTAAATAGAGGAATGACATAATGAATTTGGTGATGGTGTGTAGTTAGTGCAGTTAAATTGGAAGAGAGGAAGAGGAAAGTGAAGCAATGAGCAGCTTTGTATTTCATGCCTGAAATGATGAATACATCCACTAGGATGGTGGCCATGGGATAAAATGTAAGGGACGGAAGAATCCACAGTATAGAACCTGTGAGATAATAGGAGAGAGAGAGAAAGAAGTTTTTTTTTTTCAGACTCAAAGTTTGTGGATAAAGTATCTTACAGGAAAATGGATAAGAATGCAATCTGACCACTAGCATTTCAAATTTGTTTGTGTGTATGTGTGTGTATCTGTGTGTGTTTACATAAACCCAGCTAGATGTTTTGAATAATCTTATATATGGAAAATCTTGGGCTTTTTGTTCATTATGTTCTAAATAAGAGATAAGATGGGAAAAAATGAATATTGGGATGGTAAATGTTTTAAGTACTTTAATAAGCTACAGATGTTTCAAAGACGTGTGTAAAGCAATAAGTGTTGAGTATGTACTTGGTACAGTTCCCATGAATTAGTTAAAGCAACTAGCAACAGTCACACAACCATCTTGTGAGGAAGTTGTTATTCCCATTTCACAGACAAGGAATTGGACAGTCAGATTGTGTATACCTTGCCAAAGGGTAAAATGACTAGTAAGGGACAGAGGTGGGTTTATAACAGATATTTCTGGCTCAAAAACCTGTGTTCTTTCCTCTATTTTGAACACTTTGTGGTTGTATGTGGCCATGTGGTACAAAGAACCTCTAAAGCAGTATTTGTAATTTGCAAGAGAGTGTGGTCTAGTACATTTGTTTGAACTTTTGTTACCAGAGATAGGACTGTTATAGGAGGGAAAGATATCTCCAGGATATCTGATCATTTTGGGTTTAATATCATGGCATGAATATATAACTAAGTTACATGTTAAATAAAGCAATATGATAAAGCAAATGGGAATCTGAATCTAAAGAGATAAATAGAAAAAAGCCTGATGTTGAGTGGGTTATAAAGTTGGTCTGTCTTCTTTCTTTCTTTCTAAGCTGAAGAGTCATAGTGTAGTAATTCTTCCAATCATAATTAATCCAGGATGTTAGGACACAAATAATTTGACTATTTAATTGGAAAAAAGTGGTCATTGTAAACTGTGAACCAGAGAACCTCTCAGAGTGTCAAATGTGATGCTGCTTTGTTCTTGTAACTCTTTGTCTAGAACATGGGGAAAATAATAATAGAGCCTTATTCATAGGATAGATAAGAATTCTGAATTAATACACATAAAACCTTTAGAAAAATCTTGTACAAAGTAAGCGCTTAAGTATTAAATGATATAATCGTTATTTACAAGACAATATCTATAGCTTAAAAACTGTTTATAAGATTTCCCATTTATACTTTTCTATATCAAACCTCAGCCTCTGTGTTACTTTGCCTTTGTTAGCACATCACTTCACCTCCTCCTCCCATCACTCACAGAATTACGAGATGTCATATTCAGAGCTGGAATATTTATGGAGTCACATGAATTTATTTTTTAAAAGGAAGAACATAGCTTCCAGGGGGGTTATAGATTACTATTATCAGAGAAGCAACTTCTTTTGGCATTAGGTTTAAAAATTGGCTTCTTATTTTTAGAGTTGTGAACAGAAAGATCAACAGTTGTGGATGAATGAAGTGGGTGGTGTGAAAACTCTGGGAAGCTTTGATTTCTTGTTTTTTCATTTTTTTCCCCCAAGCATGTAGTTGGTTCTGCAAAAGAAGGATCTCTTCTTACATGGTAACGTTACACTGATAACCCTTATATGAATAACTAGTTGTATAAAAATTGAGGATATCTGTGTCACATTACAGTGAGTGAAGAATATTTGTGGAATGAATGTAATCAAGTGAATATATCTGTTAAAAATAAATGTTTGAAATTTTACTAATTCAGCTGAATTGAAAAGTTGGAAGGAAGTTTGAGTCTCGTTTTCAAAGATATATTTCAAATTTACTCGATTTTGACTCATGTTTTTTTATTAAAGAACAGCAAGACTCTTGATGGGTTGTGGAACTATGACTTCTTTAAAACACATTCTAAAAGTACTATTTTACTGTATAACCATAATCTTTTGTTGCAGTTTCATCTTTTTCTGTGTTATAAAGTAAATGAATAGAATCTCTGATACCACCATACCTTCCTGATGGTAAAAAAACACTGAAATTTCCAAGCTTCAGGACTAATGCCCATAGAGTTAAGTGTCAGTTATCTCTGACACTGTAATTGTGACCTGTTTTGGTGGCACAGTTTTTATTTCAAAATCCAAATCCTTATTTCCTAGTTTCCTTTAAAAGATATGGCATATATCACTTAAAGACAGCAACTCCAGGTGGGCAGGTGTTATTTAGTTTGGGAAGGAAGTTTACACTTGAAAGTAGCAGACTTTTCACATCTTAATAGAAGGATGTGAAATTAGCACATCTGATTTTATGACCCAGCATTCTAATAGGAAACTGTGAAAAAAAATACAAAAAAAGAAAATCTTCACCTGGTAACAGTCCTTAAAATAGTCCCTTTTGCAGATTGTACAGATGGTTAAAGCCTAACATCTTAAACAGCCCTAACTGGTAATTTAGGTAAGGTTATTTAAAATGTAGCATATCAAGGTATCTTAATTTTTAAATTTTTAAACTTAAAACATATTGATGTACATTCTTCACCAGACTTGTGACATAATTTGTCTGAGTATCTCAGAAAGCTGCTTAACCTTTTCAAAAGTAGCTTTTATATCCATCATAGATAGATGGTCCTTGGATTCATTGAGATGGACACAGAAATTCAGAGACCTAAAATAGTGAGATAGTATGGTTTTAGTGTTTTGCGATGGAGTAGTGCCAACAATTAGTCCTTTATCAAGTGTTGGGTTAGAATATAAACAGAAATACTTGTTTTTTAAAGCAGGTTTTGGAGGACAGAGCATACTAAAAGTAAATTTTACTGCAATTTTGAATATAACAAAACTTAGTATCCATACAAAAGTGATCATAGAAAACCATGAATACTCTTTTTACTGGCATCTGATAGAAAAGTATGATAAAGAAATTAGAAAGTCAACTCAGATGTAGTTCCTCAGTAAAGACTAATTGTAGAAACTCATATATTCAAATAAACTGTAAAATATAATTAAAATATGTAATTATATTTTTAATAAGAGCAAATCTACTCTTAAATGTTTAAATTTCTTGAGATTATTTTATATAATTTTATATGTAATCTGATCATAAAGTCAGAAAGACTATTTGAGTGGGGTCCATGTTTGGTACTAGTAAAATACAACTTTTGATTAGTGTTGTATAGACATAGTGAACCTCTGCCTGTAATCAAGTCTGTTACTCATTATACCAGATTGAAGTCTTTTGAGCATTTTCTTTCCCTCAATGAAATCTGAAAGTATATCTCACTCCTCCCCTTCTCTGTACTTAACTTCAATTCATAAAAGCTGGCTTGATATCCTGCTACTTACTATTTATTCTTCAACGCTTCCAGCCCACTGTTTGTTGGCTGGCCACATCTCAAGACTCATCTCTAGTGTTCTTCTTCTGTAGGACTCACAGTAACAATTCCCAGACTCCCCAAAAACCACATGCAGTATCTGTGAAAAGTAAGTTTCAGAAGAGTTGTAATGTTATCCAGCCTTTAATTTGGGCTGAAGTTTGATATTATATCAATACCTAGTAGCTTCTTGATTTTATACTCTAATTCTTATTCAGTTTACCATTGCACAATGTATTAGCCTGGTTTTTTTTCCCATCATGAAAGCCTTAAATTATGTGTAAGACATGTTTTGTGTAAGTTGACTGCTTTTTTTAAAAATCGTTATTAGTACATGTTTGCAATACATGATGATATCACTGTAGGGAACTGATACAGGTACATAACACATTACAATTCTTTTTTTCCCCTTCTGTCCACCCACTTTTATTTATCCAACATCAGATTCATGTATGTAACTTGTAAGACCTTGTAAAATTGATTATCATATATATATATATATATATATATATATATATATATATATATATATAGGTTGAAAACCAGAGAATTTGCTTTTGTTAATCTGTCAATAAAGAAAATATCCATGATTAATTTCATGTCATCTTAAGTATAAATGTGATGAACACTGTCACTGCGAACTAGAACTAGACTTATTTGACCGAGGAACTTTTAAGCTTTTTTGCTTTTTTGTTGTTTAAGCTTTTTTGATCATACTAAACACAAATTGATCCACTTATGGCTCCTTTTTTCAAAGGAATTTATTTGAATGATACATATATATTAAAATAAGAAAGGAAACAAACTATTTTCTGTGCCTGTGATTTTCTCTCACTCTTAGCCAGTCATTTTTTTCTGTATTCCTCCATCTAAAATATGAAATGATCTCTTTTGATTGACTTAATAGGAAGCATCAGTGCTTTTCACACCAGGCCACCGCACCTACAATTGTGCTGTCTTTTGGTTGAGTGCCTATCTCTGCTCCAACCCATAGTCATTTCTGAACAAAGAATAATGGTAATGCTATGTGAGTACCTCATGTAGGGTGATTTAAACAGAAGAGAACATTGGATTTGGCAGCCATGATACTATGCCTAGTATATCTTCCTTCAGACCTTAGTTCTTTTTCTGCCACAAGCCTGTTTCTCTTTTACCAAAGCTTCTGAGTGGTCTCTACTCATTGTCTTTATTTCTTAACTTCTCATCCTTTAGTCATGTAGTTTTACCACCACCATTCCCCTGCATCTGTGATTTCCACTCACCTAGATTGGCACATCATTGGTTTCCCTAAAATACACGTCATGTTTGTACATTAGTTTTCTCGGTTAGTGTGTTGTGTCTAAAGCCATTCAACTTACATCTATAAAGTAGGAAGATAATAGCTAGAAATCAGAATGTAAATTCCTCAAAAAACTAAAAATAAAAAATCCCATTTGACCCAGTCATTCCTCTTCTAGGTATCTTACTGAAAAAGTTAAAGGCATCATATTACAGTGGCACATACATATCCATGTTTATAGAGCAAGATGCATAGTAGCTAAACCTTGGAAGCAGCCTATATGTCCATCAGCAGATGAGTGATGTCTTAGTTACTTTCCTCGCTGCTGAGAAAGGTCTGTTTAGCTCACAGTTTATAGAGGTTTCAGTCCATAATTGGCTGGTTCCAAGGCAGGGTGGCATGGCAGTGGGGTATTGCAGAAGAGAAGTAGTTCATAGGGGTAGAAGACAGAAGGAAGAAGACAGCAAGCTATAAATGAAAAGCAACAAGTGAAGCAGCTCTTTCCGTCTCTTCTATCTTATCCAGGATATTTGCCTTTGGTGGTGGTGGTGGGGGGGGGGTTGCGCACACACCTTTAATTCTAGCACCACACTGTTAATCAGTCCCAGCGTCCTGTCCTTGATCCTAGCATCACAAACTCTGGATCTTGCCACCTCTAGAAACTATGACTACATGAGACTTTGGGGGAGGACATCTAGATATAAGCCATAATAGATAAAATGTGCTGTTTACACACAGTGGAGTACTACTCTGACGTAAAGAAGCATAAACGAGGCATCTGTAAGGCTGTGGATGCACCTTAAGATCACAATGTTAAGTAAAATAAGTTAGACACATAAGCTTAAATATCACATGGTTTCTCTTATATGAGAAACCCAAATCATAAATAAAAAGCAAAATAAAAACTAGATAATAAAAAGTAGGGAAATCTTTCTCAGTGGGAAAATGATCAAGATATGGAAGGAGGAGGGAAAGAAGGGGTGAGAAAAGGAATTGAGATGTGTCCATGCACCAACTCCACACATGGTATGTAACATTATGTACTGCAAACATGTATCAATAATAACAATAATAAATGGTCAGGAAGGTTGTGGTGAAAATAGGCTGTTTTTAACATACCTACTTTCACATGATAAACTCTTTTTGAGCGTTAAGTAGAGACCTTGTGATTTATCATTTTAAGTGTATATGCAAACTTCATGGCCATTGAGACTGGAGTTTGAATTCTAGCTTCCCTCTTCATTTCAGTTAGGTAATAAGTTTAACTTTTGTAGGCCAAATCATACAGGATAATCCTGATACAGACAGACATGCTTTCTTGGACTTCATGGAACTAAAATCTAGTCAAGAATCAAAGAGCAAGCAAAACAAAACAAATGGCAACAAATTTCATGAGCAAGCAAAGATGACTGCACACACACAAAACTACATTAGTTTGCAATACTGATGGAAATATATTGCAAGTTCTTGTGTAGTATCACATTTCTATTGCTTGTTACCCAAGTGGGTCTCAGATAATTCCTGTTTCCTCATCTGTGAAAGAAGAGTTAACTAATTTCTAAAAGTCTCTTATTTAGCCAGGTATAGTAGCACTTGGGAAGTTGAGGCAGGAGAATTGTTGCAAGTTTGAGACCAGCCTGGGCTACATAATGAAAGCTAGAACCTGTCTCAAAAAACTAATTAAATTAATTAAAAGTCTCTGAATTTTAAAACTTTAAAATTCTGGGTGTATAATATCTGAAAGTTACTATCTTTGGCTTTTTTTTTCTAATGTCTTTTAAAAAATAACGTGTTTAAAGTGCAGGGCCTATGCAGAAGATTCACTGTTCACTGTGTGTCACAGCTCTGTGATGAATAAAGAATTTCTAGTGTACTGTGGGGGACCAGTATGAGACCAATTACTACTTCCATGGCATAATTTAAATAAATTATGAAAATAAATAATTGTGATTGGTTTTAAGAATTTTCAATACCAGAAAAACTTTATAGAGGAATTATGTTATCTTGCAGTTACAAATTAGTCTCAAGTCTTACTGCTTGAAAACTGTAAAAGTTTATTATTGCTAATGGGATAGTGTGATGTTGATCAGAGGTGGCTGTACTCCATAGTCACTCAAGAACCCAAGCCAGTGGATTTTCTAACATCCCAACTCAGTGTTATTCATTATCACAATAAAGAAAGAGAACAAAGAGCTAGAATTTTTTCCATTTTTTTAAATATATTGGTAACTTACTGTTCCAGAAATGATATACATCATTGATGGTAAAGCTATTGGCAGAGTGAGTTGTTTGTATCATTGAAAGCTCTGTTATTGTGTTTTTCTTTTAAAGCTAAAGGTTTTTTTTTAAACTAAAACCTCTTAAGAGCAGTGACACTTTGTGATAAATAAGTGGGTTTTGGGTTGCATTTTGGACATTCGATCTCTAAAAGGCTCACCATTACTGATATGTATCATTTCTACTTGTGATCTATTGCAGTTGATCAGATGTCTCTGTAAGAGGATAGAGAATGTGGGAGAAAGCAAGTGGATATTTGTTGAACATAAATGCTTTGGCTGCCTAACATATGAGCTAATTTTTAAAAGATTATTGGAAATCGATCATATGAAAGTGTCCTCTACTGTCAAAGTGAAAAAGTTATGCTTAGAGTAAAAAAGTATATGTTAAAAAGTTACTATATTGGGCCAGGGATATAGCTCAGTGGCACAGGTGTCTGCCTGGCAAATGCAAGGTCCTGAATTCACTGAATTCAATTGCAAGAAAAA
>PVLA01001809.1:158582-319549 GCA_004027455.1 Hydrochoerus hydrochaeris | reverse complement strand
GGGGAGAAGGGGAGGGGAAAAGAAGTGTGATGTTTACGTACACACACCAGCTCCCGAGGAGGGTCATCACTGTACACTACAAACACATACGAACAAAAATGTCAAAGAGGGGCCCGGGCGTAGCTCAGCCACACAAGCGCCTGCCGGCAACTACAAGGTCCTGAGTTTGATCACAGGTACCAAAAAAAATTACAAAGAGTCATTGAAGAGTGTTTGGGAGGCGCTGCCCTTCCTACTGGATAAACTATCTTTTTCTGTTTTTTATTTATTTGTTCATTTCTCTGGTCATACAAATAAAAGAGCTTTAAAAGAGTGACAAAAGGAAAACAAAATAAAAAACCAGAATTTAAACTTCTTAAGGGCACTTAAAGATGTTCCCAAAATTTAGAAAGGCTTGAAAAAAAGAGGTATTTCTCAGTAATTTGTCTTTTAAAACGAGATGACTAACAAATGGCCCGTGTTTTTTTACACAATGACCTGAGAAGTTTCCAAAGACCAGTGAAGCCCCTCCACCCCCAGCCCCCATTTATTGGAGTCACCAGCAGATAACATTTCTCGTTAGAATATAAAGCAGGAGAAAATAGCTCACATATGCTACGTGAAATTATTTAGAAAATAAACACAAAAACAAACTCCTCTGGAAAGAGACAGCATTGTGCGTAATGGGAGACTGAAAATTCTCCAATCTCAAAATGAGTCAAGAAATAACTTCGCTGGGACAGTTACCTGGATGGTGACCGGGACAGTGACCAGGACGCTGACCAGGATGCTGATGGGGGTCATCCTGCTGAGCGGACAGACCTGCTTCCGTGGGAGGCCGGCTCCATCCCTTGGCTTATGGGGAGACCCCAGAAAATTTCCTAGGAAGAGAGTGTGACGCTCCTGGGTGACACTGACCCACAGGAAAGGATTCCCACTGCGCGGAATGTGGTTACGTCAGGCTCCCCCGGCTGCCCAGCCTGTCGGTCCGGCCTTTGCCACACTCTGCGAGCCGCGTGGGTCCAGCTTTCAGCTGGGAATTCTCAGATTGCAGCCACCCGTCCACACCTGCCCCACTTCCCTCTGCCTAATCCTGCTCGTTCCCCTCCAAGGTCTTAGTTCCCACTTGCCCCCAAGGAGACGGGCCTCAGCCAAGGATTCTTCATCTTTTCGTGTTCTCTCAAAGACAGGAAGTGGGGAAGCCAAAGGCAAGAAGGGAGGGGACCAGAGACCAGTGCTGCCATCCAAGCGACTGCGGTGTCACCTGTTGCCTTCTTGTTTTTGAGGCGACATCGCCCAGAATGTAAGTCACCTGTGTATGTTTCATGGGTGAAACTAAATTCCCAGCGAAACTGGGGTGCAGAGAATGAATAACCGAGAGTGTCAAAATCCTGAGGCTGTGGCGGCGATCTAACCAGAGACTCTCCAATGCCTTCCTTGTTAGTTGCCTGAAGATTTCATTTGGTTCAAAATGAGTTTGCCTGTCAAAGCGACATAAATGGTGAACATACCCAGCTTGCTGCGGGAGAAGGGGGCCAGCTAGAGCTGAGAAGGTGACTTCTTCCTCTTGTCTCAAGCCGGGGGGCACAACAGACAAAGACACACTGTTCCATGCACCGGGCCCTGTCCCTGCCTTCTCCTTCCAGGGGAGAGCTGTGTTTTCTGGGTCCCCAGGGGTGTGGAGCTAGAATTCTGGCTCCACTGAGTTAGCACATGGTCCCAGTAGGCTGAGCATCGATTGCATTTCTCTAGCGGGATCTCCAAGGAAGCATAACTCAAGTGTGTGCTTTAGCAAGAAAACCTGCTGGCATTCCAGTGGTCTCTCTCAGTCACACCCACATGGCTGCTCCCCTGGGAGAAAAGGGTGTCACACAGGTCAGGTCCAAAAGTCTGTGCTTTTGGCGGAGGTCAGCAGAATTAAAGATGCAGACGGTCCAGACAGAAATTCCCTAGCACATCAAGGAGCAACTCCAAAAGGAGGATGCAGGTAGGCGTCTGGTTCCAGAGGTCTGGCAGGGACCAGAATCCTTCCTGCTAACCTGGCGGGGTTAATGCAACGAGGCAATGACAAATCCTGTGCATAAAACTCAAGAGAGCCTGTCTTGGTTACTTTTCTCTTGTTGTTGGGACTAAAATATCTGACACCAATAATGAAGGAAGAAAAGTTTTATTTAGCTCACTGATTGTGGAGGTTTCAGTCCATAATCAGCTGGCTCCAAGGCAGGGTGGCACATGGCACTGGGGCAACACTTCAGGGCAGCAGCCAGCAAAAGCAGCCAGAGCAAAAGTAGGGAAGAGCGAGCCTCTTTTCCTCCCTTATATTGTATACAGGCCACCACCATCACCCACTCCCCATGCGTGAAGCACTCATAAAATCTCCTTGCTCTCCTCTTGCACAGTATAAGGATATTTACAAACTGAGAACCCCGGCTCCCTGCTGAGTCTCTGGGTTACACTTCTAAACTGCTCAAGTTGACACAATGGATCAACCATAACAGAGCCTCACCTTGAAGCCCCGGGGGTCAGGAGTATGTAGTGCTCACAAGGGCCACTTCTCCTTGAGGACAAATAGCAGAGGATTCTGCAAACCTGGCTGGAGCTTAACAGCTGAACCCACCCACTGCACTGCCACCGACACACCACATTCTCTGCTGATTGGAGGTAGCAGGGAATTACCATGAAGCAATTCAGCGGACCCAACAAAAACGTAGGCACCATATGCGCCTAAGTCGGTTAAATGGATCATATGAGTGGCTTTTCCATAGTCACCTCTACCCCTAAATATTCACCCAGACGATCCTTTTTAAAAAAATGTTCACTTTTCTGCCAGTGGTGGAAGAAAGGGAAACCGGGTTGTTTTTGTGGGAGTGGTTTATCCAACCGGAAGTGACGCTTCCGGAAGTGATCAACAGGAAGTGTGGTCCTCCCACACAGCAGGCTCCACCTGCAGCCTGCAAAGCACTTCAGAGACAAAGCCACACCATCTCCGCTAGTCCAGTGCGGACAATTTTCTATCGCGGAAAATCAAGGCCCGAAAGGACCAGATCCCGGATATCCACATCTGACAGCGTGACCGTACTTTGTGGTGCTGGTGAGTGTGCAGGTTAGTTAATGGGCGTGGGCTCACTCCTGGGAAGGCTACCACGATGGGGAACCAAGAGAGGGATCGGGAGACTCGTGGACCCTTCAAGGGTTCCTGGACCGACCGGGTCTTGCATGAATCAGTAGGGGCTCTTTTTTTGTGTTTAAATCATGAGGAGTTTTTGTTTTCTGTGTGTGTGTGTTTTATTCATTGCCACTAATTGGTTCTTAAATGGCACAATTGCTAACTCCCAGTGAGCATTTAATCAAAATACTTCGTTTTCACAGATTATCTCACTTAACCTTCATGACAACCCCATGCATTAAGGACATTTATTATTTACTTACTTATTTCTTTATATTTGGTACTGGGACTTGAACCCAGGTCCTCAGGCCTGCTAGGCAAGAGCTCTACCACTGAGCTACATCTCCAGTCCCAATTTTCTTTTCCCAGATGAAACCAGTACTGAAGCCGAGAGAAGCTGCAGGGCTTGGTAAGGTAGCTCAGTGCAAAGGCATGGGTTCAATCTCCACTTCGGATAAAAGGTTTGGTTGGTTTTCCATTCAGCCCAGCTTCAGTGCAGGAAGCCAATCGAGCGAGTGTCTTCTTGCATAGCTCTAAATAATTGGGAGCCACATTCTGATTCAGTGCTGAACAGACACAGGAACCCAGGACTGAGACCCACATCACACCTCTCCACCTTTGGAGTAAAAGCCATCTTGTTCTTTGTGTAGCTACATCCCCGCTATGGATGGAGCCAGAATTTTGGGACAAAGCGGGAGTGAACCCGGTCATTTAGGAGGCCCCTAAATCACCCAGACAATCACCCAGATGGAGTTTGGGCAACTCAAGAGCCTTCTGACTACCAAGTATGGGCTAAAAGCATCTCGAAGGATCGTCTAGTCAGATGGATGTATAATGCTTGAACTGTCCTCCGTCTCCCATTTTGGTGCTGAAGGCAAGGTTCGCCTCAAGCTTGGCCCTCTAAACCTTTGCAAGGAATTCTCCTCAACCCTACACAACTCACAATTTTGACAGCCAAATGCTTAAGGAACCTATCCCTGCATATCAGCGCCTCCAAGAAAGTCGAGCGGTCTTACATCTGAGGATGAATGGTAGTTTTGTCCTCCGAAGAGTTTTCCAGTGTAATCGCAGCTATCCTGGTCATTAAATACCTAGTTATTCTCTGAATGCCTGCATAGTATCTCTGACCCCTCAACAAGCACAATTCCCAGTGCTCCTCCATCCAGGGAAGGGAACCAACACCATAAATAACTCCCTCATTCTTAGACTCTGCTTCTGTGAGTATTACCCCACATTCCCAAATTTCTAAAAGCCTTGTGATTTTTTTTTTTTGAGCTCGTGATGAATCTGATTCCTAGGAAAAATTCTAGTCAGGCGTCCCCTTTGATTATTAAATTCTACTCAACTGCCTTGCTACGGTCATTGTGACCTAATGAGAAACACACACTTGGTCTCTTTCCTGACTTCCTGGCGCAGAGCTCCTAGAAGCCTTGGAACTTTGGAGATGTTGTCCTTTCATGCGCTAAAGAGCTGCCCAGTGGCTAGGGGCTCATGGACTGTCTCAGGTTGGGAACCGCTGCCAGGGAGAATCAGCAGATGATTAGAGAGTTGGAACTTTAACTTTTCCCCTCCCCTGTCTTCCCAGGAGAAAGGAGGGACTGAAGATCAAGTTGATCATCTCTGGTCTATGAATTGATGGATGGTGCACTAAAGCATCCATAAACCCAGCCAGAGCGGTTCAGAGCACTCTCAGGTTGGTGAGTAAGAATGCACCCATGTGCCAGGGGGGTGGATCACCCCAAACCCCAGGGGGACCAAAGCACCAGTGCTTAGACCCCTGCAGTGGCCTGTCGGGGTGGGGGTGGGGGGACTGAGGCCTTAATAACCTCCAAGGGCTGCGCCGGCTGAGGCAGTCAGCGTCAGGATGGAGTTGGATCACAGGATGCTCTGCTGATGTGCACAGAGCATCAGAGAATTGGCTGATAAGGAGAGAATCCCATGCAGTGAGTGTTGGGGGAGGTATTGCCAGAGTCAAGCATGGTGAGGGTGTCTATCCTTCCAGCACTCTGGGAGGCTGAGACAGGAGGATCCATCACAAGCCTGAGTAACTGAGGGGGAACCTGCCTCGCAAAATAGAAAAAGGGCTGTGGATACAGCACAACGCAGAAATCCTGGTGTTTAACCCCCAGTGCCACAAGAAGAAGGGGAAGGGGTGGGGAAGCAGGGGGACAATCCCAGTAAGCAGGGGGGCAGTCCCAGTAGAGCAGCCACTTCAGGAGAGTCGCAGCAGAAGACAGGAGGACAGCAGAGGCCTTCCCTGGGCATGGACAAGACCAGAGGTAAGTTGAGTCACGGCATCTATGCCACCGACTTCCTAGTTAACCCGAGGGGCAGAGTCTGGATAGCAGCAGCACTTGTCATGGAGCAGAGGGACCTGATGCCGTGAGGGACGGACTTGAAGCAGAAGACTGAAGGGGAAAAGGACGTCTGCCTAAATGAGTTACCATAGTGACACACAAAGCCTGCTCCCATAACTCTAAGGATGCTATCGTCACTTCTACTGCAACTAGTGCGGTTCTGTGGTTCTAAAAAAGCACAAGGTGTACATGGAAATATTTCTTAATGGTTGTAGCAATCAGGGAGCTGATGGCAGCACCCTTCCCCAAGACAGCAAGGCTTATATGACAAACAAATATAGTATTTCGGGGTTATTATCATTAGTGATTACCTCATTGTGAAGTGATACAATTCTTCTTAAGCAGGCTAATTGGCTGTCTTGCTTAAATGATAGAGACCCTAGCTCCTTGCCTCTTTCCTGGGCAGGCTGACAGTGTCAGCTGTCCTCGTATTTGTCCTTTGATGGTTAGATGGCCCCTGTAGCTCTAAATGGCATCTTTTCCTGTATCCAGAGCTAAGGCTGGAAGAGAGAATGGTCCTTCTTTAAGGGCTCTCTTAAAAATTCTTTCCCAGAACATTCACCTGCGTCTCAGGGGCCAAAATTGTATCACATAACCACTCCCAAAGCTACCAACAACAAAGGAAATTCTAATTCTCAGAGCCGGCCCAGGGGAAAGCCAGGCCATCCTGTAGCATCCTCCTGATGCCAGACAAAACCAGTGTTTGGTTATCGTGGAAGGAATTGGGGGCCTGGACTTAGGGTGCATGACCAGGGTTAGCAGCCAGAGTGACAGTGTGAGAACCTTCTCCCAACGTAGGATGCCTGATTTCTGTTACACTTGGCAAAAGTCTAACTTTAGACTCCTTGACAACAGGAACATAGCCTTGTATATCATTAAATTCCCCAGACATGCTCAAAATGGAGTGGTTTTTGTACTTGAATGAAGCAAAATGATTGCATATTTTTCCTTGTAGTTCGCTCTTGTTTTCATTACAGGAATGGAGAGCCAGTCTACTTAATAAAAGTAAGATTTCTGGTGGCTACTGGAGTCTGGATGTCCCAGTCAGTCTTGCACTACTGTATCAGAGTACCAGAGACTGGGAAATGGATAAAGGACAGACCTTTGTCTCTCACAGGTTAGAGTGGGGAAGTCTACTGTGGCCAGGGGCTACTTCCTGTGTCATTCATCCCAGGGCTGAGGGCATCTCAGGGTGGGAGAGAGACTTCAAACTCATCCTCTTCTCAGGAACTGCAAGATGATTCCCCTTCCCATGGCAATGCCATTCACTCATGAGGGTTTTATGAGTGGCGCTGTCCTGGTGACCAGCGGCTCCTAAACATTTCCAACATTCAGTGGCACAAGAAAAACATTCCCATTCCAAAGGGTACAAACATGAGATACAAAAGAATGGGATCAGAAGAAATCCAAAATCTAGCAGGGCAAATATTAAATCCTGGAGTTCCACATCCAGCGTCTGAAGCAATCTGGTTGTGAGCTGCAAAAGGCTTGGATGAGTCCACCCCCATGGCACTTAGCTTTTCTCTTAGGCCCACTCTGCTCAGTCCTTACAGCCTTCCTTAGATGATCCACATTCCTGGCTTTTCCAAACTTCTGGGTTCTCCATTGTACCTTTGGCTTCATACTCATAGCTTCACACACTGCCTTCTTAGGGGCACACTGCCTGGCCTCCCAGGCCCTCTGAAATCGGGGTGGAAGCTGCCTTAACCTCAGAACTGTTGCATTCTGTATGAGTCTAAAATCAACACCCTGTGGATGCCACCAAGGTCTGCTGCCAGCTGGGACAGTAGCCAGACTTTCCTCTCTCTTGGCCTTAGGGGTTGAGTACTGGGATTGCTGGGCATTCTGAAACTGATAGTGAGAAACAAATTCTCTATGCCACCACCATTCTGGAACATGGTGCCCTGCAGCTTTCTTCTCCAAGCAAAGTCTTTCACTTTTGCAGTTTTGGGGTAGGAAAGGGTGGAGTCCCACTGCTGCTTGTGATACCCTAAAGCCATTTGTTAGAGTCTCCTGTTGCTTCTCAACAATAGAGATCTCAGATCTATCTTTGCACTCCACAGCTTTACTGGAGTTTTTTCCCTGGCCAAACTCACAATATTTCAAGTCATCCTGCTGGACTCTTTGCCCTTAATTCACAACACAAATCTGGCTAAATGCTCCCAGCAATAGCCATGCCACTGCCTCAAAATTCAACTGCCTTGAAATTTCTTCTGCCAAATTAGTTAGTCCACCAGCCTTAATCTCTATCCCAAGCAAAATTTCTGGACACGAGCAAAATGCAGACAAACTTTCTGCCAAGACATAATGCACATCATGTGGAGTCTAAGAACCAAGGCAGTCCTCTCCAGCAGAAACCAACCCTGGCCTTTATCAGCAGGATTTCTATTAGCCTTCTGGTCTTATGAGCTCTGACCAAAATCTCCCATGCAGAATGGCCTAAGGCCTCCCAGGGCTACTCTTTTAGGCAACATCTCTGAACCTTTCCAAACTCTTCCCACAAGATAATCCCAAAGGCTCTTGAAACACATGGTCAGAAATAGTCACAGTGAAGACCCCACTTCTGGTACCAAGTTCTATCTTGGTTACTTTTCTCTCTTTTCTGGGACAAAATACCTGATGCCCAAAATTAGTGAAGGAAAGGTTTATTTATCTCAGTTTATGGAGGTTACAGTCCATAATCAGCTGGCTCCAAGGCAGGGTGATGTGGCTAAGGGGAAACTGTTCATAGCTGCCACAAGTGACAAGAGCAAAAAAGGCAAAAGAAAAAATCACACCTCCTTTCCTCCCTTATATTGTATGTTGGCTCCACCTCTGGGCAGGTGCAGCACTCATACCACCAATCCCAGCACTAGACAATGAACCAATCACAAATGCTAGACTTAGATGCCTTTGTGACTGTATGGGGCTTTGGGGGGACACCCAGACTCAAACCATAACAGCCATCAAGGTTTGAACTCATGTGCTACAGAGTGCTGTCTGTGGTGGTCTAAGTCATTTGGCCAACAGACAAGAGTTAGCATGAGATGATTTACAAGTTGGTGACGACCTCAGGGTACCAGGAGCAGAGTGCTTCATTCTGTATTTCATAGTATGTGTTTGTGAACTACTGAAATAAGGGTAGAAAAGATTCTTCCAGAGAAATTAGGGATTTTCACTTCAGAACCCCCAGGGCACTGATAACAGATCTTGCTTCAGAGGTTTGGTTAGTGCCCACCTGTCCTCTGCCTGTCCTCTGGGGTGCTCTTCCAGGTCCTTGTTCCTCATTCACCCAGTGTCCCACAGAATGGGCAGGGGGCTGTGAAGTCACCTGTATCGAGGACATTCCCATTGGGCAGGCTCCATGCCACATGGTCACAAATGACTCCCCCAGCCTGGGCTCCATGACATTCCTGAAAGGCCAACCCTGAAGTCTCACCTCCTGTCTTTCCAGGTTGGTGACTGGGAGGGACAAGCAGGAAGTGCTGGCTGCCACTTCCTTCCTGGTTTCCCAGAGTTCCAGGAGAGCTGTGTCTGGGAAAAAACCTGGGGTGGGGGTGGGGAAGCAGGTGGAAATCACTGTTTACAATTTTCCTTTCACATTTCAGCAGCGAGGCCACCTGTAAAAACAGAATGTTCTTGGTGTCATCATCCAAGAACAGAAATTGAAGGCATGTGGGCATTTGGACCCCAGTGGACTTGGTAAATAAACAGCTCTTCCAGTGGGTCATGAATTCTGGGCTTGAAAACAGTGATGTTTGTTTTCTAGGGAATGACATTTGAGTACAGAGGCTGGCACCTGGGTGTTTTATCCTGAGGGATTTGGGGATAAGAAAAGGGGACATGAACACATGATGTGTGCTGAATACTAAAGAGAATTAATCCTTCCTGGCTGATAGGATTCTCTATCATGAACAGAGACCAAAAAGTGGGGCATTATTTAATTTCAATTTCTGCAACTCTTTTTTTTTCAAACTACAACTGCAGATGTAGCTTTTGCATAACCAAAGCAATTAATATTCATTTGTGCTCAACTGCTGGCCCCTGTGCTTTGTCTACTGATTCATTTCACAAGATAAAAGTCAATGCGCGGTATTCATGTGCCTGTGCCCAAGTAAATACTGCTCACTACTGAACCAAATAGTTGTAGAAAATCACATTTTCTCCCCTTACAGATCTTTTGGGATTTACAGGGGGAACATTTTTAACATCAAGGACAAATGGATTCTTATTTCTTATATATTATCAAGTGCTTGAAATCATATAGCTCTTTAATATTTCCTTCTTGGTTGGATAGAGATGGATTTGTCTTCATTTTTGTTGCTCTCCCATCATTTCCAAGGGGCCGTGTCTGAATCATGGTCACTGCGCACTGGAAACCAACTTGTTCATATGCGGTAAATCCACGATCAGATTTGTTACTGTCTGACAGGCAGCAAGGGACAGCAGAGCCTGGGGTCACTGGCAGCAGGTCCCCAAGGTGCAGGAAAGCTGCCTGGACAGTTAGGAAAAGGAAGGTGTGTGTCCTACTGGCACCACAACTGAAGGACCCAGACAGCTGCCCACTCCGTGCTTCATACCCTGGGATACTGGGAGCGCTGTGCTCAAGTGCATGAGGCACGCTGTTCTACAGGAGGCTGGGGACATGCCAGGCCGAGCTAGCCAGGCCATCCTACATTCTCCTGGCTTTCGTTACTTTGAGAGTGAGAGAAGAAAGGGGAGCCATGCCCTGTGGCTTGTGTCCATGGTCCCAGCTGCTTGGGTAACTAAGGCAAGAAGGTGAGTCGAGCCTAGGAGTTCAAGACCAGCCTGGTTAACACAGTGAGACCTTATGTTAGAGAGAGGGAAGGCGCTGAGGAGAGGTCAGTGTTCATCCAGAGAATGGTTTGCACCTGGCCTTTTCCTTTTGGATCAAACAAAGTGACTTTGTGATTTCCTCGAGTTTTCCCGTTGTCCCCTGAGTCACAGTGTCCGATATGAGGTGGCCTGCCCAAGCAGCACGCCCTCCTGCTTCACAGAAGGTGCCTAGGAGCCCCTGACCGGGCTTTGGGATTCGGTCCTCTGTTTTCTGAACCCCATGTTTCTTCCTTTGTTTTCTTTGTCATTGTTTTCCTGAACTACATTCTTAACCCACTTTAAGCACAGATACCCTTGCCTGTCTGGAAAGACCTTTATTTTGGCCTTATTCTTCTTGGGTAGTTTGGTTACATTCAGGATTCAAATTCTCCCACATCCAAGCTATTTTCACAGGGAGAGTTATAAGTATACTTTCACAAGCATAGTTCATCAAAAACACAAAAGGATGATTTCAAAAAGCCTGGTGTAATTCTAATATCATGACCACTACCCCAATCATGGGAATGGTTCTCTCAAATATCCTAGATACCCTTCAGCTGATGATTTCTCCTCTGCAGTGCTCAAAGGTGGCAATCATCCTTGGAAGTGTTGCTTTGACTTGGAATAACCACGTATTTGCCAACATGTGGGAACTCTGAGTACTTGGAATGAAGCATTTTCATGAGGGTGAAGTGATCAAAGAAAAACAAGACCAAGAATCAGTGAAAGTCAGAGTAGTGGCACTGGGAGATGAGAAGAGACAGAAGAAATGAGGGAAGAAAAGGAATTGTTCAGAAGAAAATACAATGGTACCTTGGTTCATGAATTTAATTCCTTCCACGATTCTGGAAAATGTGGCCACATTTGTGTTTGTGCAGGATAAATGGCCATAGTTGTGTTTGTCATGATGCAGAGTTCACAAACAAAAACAACGTTTTGCCAGATGTTTCTGTGTGAAAACCAAATTGTGCATAAACAAAAGCATTCCTGACCTGAGGTACCCTTATGTGTCTTTTCCCTCCTCTTTGTTCACCTGCTATTTAATGATTAAATTGCTACTTGTAGCATTTAGGGCTGGGTGTTAACTCGATTGACTTTGGGCTCCACCTGGGAGATTGGCAGCACACACTTCTAGGCGGGCCAGGGTGGGCGATGGAGATGTGATTTTGGGCACAATGTCTGATCAATGGCCCTGTCCTCTTTGGTACCTCCCTTACTCTACTTCCCAGCTGCTATGAACCAAGCAACTTTGCTCTATGGAGCCTTTTCCACCACGGTGTTTCTGCCTTGCAATCAACCAACCATGGACTGAATCCCCTAAAACCCCAGAGCCAAGTTAAACCTCTCCTCCTTTTAGTTGTGGGTGTTGGGTATTACTTTCAGTAACAGGAAATCTGAGTAATACACTACTTTGTTCCTTCTGTGGGTTATGCTGATGACTTTAAATAACATACTTGCATCACTGTTCAGGATTATATCAAGATTCCGAAAGAAAAGCAAAGGCTGAGAGTGCGTCGACTGGACCATCTTTGCGCCGATCTTCACATTCTGTGCCTCACCTGCCAGGATCACAAAATGTGCTGGGTGGGAGGCCCCAGGGGAAACTGCTGCCCTTCCAGATCCTCACGTTCCACCTCTGAGACCACCAGGAGATTGAGTTATGGGGAGGGCTGGGGTGGACAGCTGGCACAGCGGGGCATAAGCGTGTGTACCGAGGGCACCTGGCAGCACCTGTGGACGGGATACGGACCCATACTCTTAAAACAGGAGTCCTGGTCAGCTGCTCAGCTCCACGATGGGGAGGCCTGGGTACATGAGGTCCAAACGCGTCAGGCAGAAGGGGCAGACTCTGCCTACGTTATAGATTCTACAGTCCTTCATATGTTAAGCAATTCGCTATGGAAAGACTCGATTCAACTTCATCTTTTGGAAATGATTTTAAACTGGCCTGTTCTCTACAGTGCAGGTTGTACAGTGTAACTGTCTCACAGACAGAAAGGAAGGGTTTGGAGGGGCATATTGTTTCCTCTCTTTTCTAGCTTTATCCTTTAACTTTCCCTCATTTACTTAAAAGAATTGCCTAAAATTTTAACTATGGGAATCTCCCTGCTCTAATCTACATTTTCAGTGTCTACAAGAGGGAATATGCTCTTGGAAATAATGTAGAGAGGTAGAATACAAGGGTGAAAGTAGAATATAGCTCCTAGGGCTGGCAGAGCCCATGGAGGTGAGAGAAATCACCCAGCCAGACACTTTCCAAATCTCTGTGGTCACTGATCTTTCATCGTCCTGTCAACCTCCAATAAAATAATAAGGAAAGACGGTTCCAGAGCTATGATATTGTGAAAAGTCCACCGATGGTCAGGAGGGAATGGGTCACTTAACTGGAGCCCGTGGTGAGAAAACCAGACCCATGAGGAAAAGGCCAGGAAGAGAGGTGTAGCCTGAAAGACACTTGGCTTTGAATCTGAATCCCAACACTGTGCTCTTTGAAAAGAGAAAAATGGCCAGAGGAGTGAACACCAGACACAAGAGCTGGGATGAATAAGGAAGGAAGGGTGGAGTCAAGGCATTAAGAAGCAAGAAGAATGAGAAGAAATGGACTGGGGAGCAGAGGATGGACAGGAAGGAGGCAGGGACTGAAGGGTGGGGCACCGCAGATAATGGCAGCCTGGGGAGGGTGAAGCCATCACTAGGCAGAGCTTGACCGGGAGGGACCCAGCACTGACCCCTGATACATCTGGGGAAGGTCTGGGAGGAGAGCTGGGAGCCTGGTCCAGATGGCAGCCTGAGCGCTGACTCGAGGTCCCCTGCAGGAGCCTGGCTCCTAGGCCCCTGGGTTAGACACCTACTTGGAATCACCAGGAATCTTAGCAAATCAAGGGCTTATTGAAAATATGAAGGGTAGAGCTGGCTGTGATTGCCAAATGTCTATGACTGATGTTGGGAGAGTCGCTTTTCAGCCCTATGGAATCTCTCCCGTCATGGGTGACGCCCATAAACCATGAAATCATTCCTTTCTTCTCCCTCCCCTCCCCTCCCTTCCTCCTCTCCCCTTCCCCTCCCTTCCCCTCCCCTCCTCCTCCTCCCCCCTTCCGCTGCCTTCCCCTCTCCTCCTCCTCCTCCTTTTTCCTCTTCTTCCTCTTTTCTAAACCCTGCGGCCTCCTTTCCTTAATGTCACTCTCCAAGGTCTTTAAGCCTCCCTTCACTTCACCTCAGGGCAGCCTAACTGGTTGGCCTGGGGAGACTGAGAGTGACTGAGTAACATCTTAGATGTCTTAGAATCTGGTGTCTCATCTTTGAGGAGCCATAGAGGATGCAGGTGGTGGCCCCTGTCCCCAGGTGACCAGTTTGCAAGGCAGCACAGCAGGAGACGGGCAGCCCCTCTCCCCTCAGCTTCGGTTCCTCACTCAGAAAATGGTGGCAGGGCCAGGATGGGAGTTGGGTTGACCTGGGAACCACAGAAATAGCTTTTAAGTCTCCTCCTATCTTGGAGGTGGCTTCTTAGAATGCTGTGTTAACAGGATTTCTGAGATTGCTTTTTGGCTTAGTGGGAAAAGGCTACCAGGGCCTTCTTTGTAAGAAGCAGAGCAGTTTTCAGAGCTTCATGTGGAAGTCACTGTCCTAAGTGATGTGTAGCGAATTGTTTAATGATTAGCCCATTTATGGGTAAGGATTATCAGGGAATCTTGCTTAATTTGTATGTCATATTCATGGGACAGGTAAGAAGCAACATGGGTGCCATAAGTTTCTAATGCAATAATCTCTAAATTTCTCTTTTTTTCTTCAAATACTCTAATAACTTATAAGGAGGTGATCAAAAATTATGGTACATGTTTAAATAAAATATAATTTATTACAGTGAAACATACATGGCCATTAATCCCACTCAAAAGCTTTCACTTCAAACACACTTACTTATCCCATCCTTCTGCCATTTTCTGAAGCAGTTCTGAAAGTCCTCTTTTGTGAATGTTTGTCCAGCCTGGGATCAAATATACAGTAAATGCCACCACTGAGGCCCATTCAGTGGGAGCACAACTTGCAAAAACATGACGCTGTGTCCTCATCCACTTATTCACTGGATCTGGTATCATGCAACTTCCGGCTCTTCCCCAAAGTCACGATGACCACGAAAGGGAAACGTCTTGAATTGATTCCAGATATCGCGGCATCCACAACAGCACAACTAAAGACCTTCACAAACGAGAACTTCCAGAAATGTTCCTGAGCAATGGGCTCTTACCGGGCAATGCGCTGTTAGCAGGCCCTTGTGGTTGACCAGGAGAGAATTGCCAAGGTAAACCCCGGAGCAAGTAGCCAGCAGCTACGTTTGTCGGAGAGCATGGGAAGTCGTACACAGGGCACAAACAGAAAGAGGGGCCAGGCCGACAGCAGAGGAAAAGCACTGCATGCAGGGCAGAGCACACAGAAGCAGCAATCACGACAGCACGCGGATAACCGAGGCTTTCAGAATTCAGAGGGTGTGCACCTCGGCCCGGGGGCCTCCCCCAAACCTCGGTGGGATTGTCATTCACGACTGACAGGGTGCTGGGTAAGCAGAGGGGCTCTCTACACTCACACTTTTCCCAGAATTCACTCTGATCTTAATTAAGTGTGACCTATATTGCATAGCTAGGAACCTTATGAGGTGGGAGTGGGGTGAAGGCGGCCGAGGTCAGGATGGGAGGCGCCCTCGCCTGGCACAGCAGAGCCTCCTGGACTTTTGTTATTTTATTCTCTTCCTCTCTTAGGACTGTAGAAGCAGGAGTGACCCTTAGGTGCTGTTTAGAGGGAAGTGGAAGGGAGAGAGTGACTCTCCCTGTCTTGGGTTCCTAAGTGTGCCTAGACTCCCTCAGATACTGGCACAACAATGGGATGAGCGTGTGTGCAGCGAGGGGTGCTCACGAGGAGGGTCACTGTTCATGAGTCTGTTGCCATCATTTTTTTTTTTTAATTTGAACACTCACCGTATTTGTCAACCCCCCAGGTGAGTGTACAGATGAACCCAGCTGGGACCTGCCTCGGGCTGCTGCCCTAACAGGTGTCCCTCTCCGCCAGCCGCGGTTATCAGCGCCTTCCCACTTCTGTTTGAACTCATCCAAGCCATCAGGGGCCCTCTGGCTGTTTTCACGCTGTCTCTGCGGCTCAGATAGGGGCTCATCTGTGGAGCAGGCATCCGCCTCCTTGTACCTCTACCGACACTCAGCTCATACATCTCCTGTGCATTCACAGCACCGGGCAGAAGCTGAGAAAAAGCAGCTCGTTTTTCTCCAACATCTGTCTCCTTTGTGAGCCATCTGGGTCTCTAAGGATGATTGCAGTCCAACCAAAATTCTCTCTTCTCCAGTATTCCATGTGCTAATAACAACCTCGGAAGAACACGTAATGCGTGTTTCATGCAATACTTCTCTACAGGGGGTACATTTCTCTCTGCCCTCACAAAGGATAAAGTCAATATTATTATCTCTGTCCACTCACCAGGAGACTCGGTCTTTGGGAGCGCAAACCTCCTTGCACGCAGCTGGGAAGAGGTGTGACTGGAACTGGCGTCTCCATTGCTTGACTGGAAGCCTCTAGAACAGACAAGAGCAGGAAGAGGGTGAAAACCCTGAAGAAGAAATCGGGCGAGGGCATGGGAAGCCCTTTTCTCCAGGTCACTCCCTCCTGGGCTCTGGATAGGATCCAAGAAGCTGGGGTTCACAGGCTGGTCGTGGAATAAGTTATAATTAGGGAGTGGGTGGCTGTTGAAATGAGCCGCAGACATTCTGGTTCCCTCGCCCCGATGGCATCCTGTGTGACAAGGGCTTGCGATCCGGGTTCCGAGGAGCCCCGGATGTGGACGGCTCCCCGGGTAACGGGAACAGTGCATCATCCCCGCGGTGCCAAGTTCATCTGTTTTAGATATTGGGCATCTGCATGAGATTTCATTTGAAGTCAAAAAACAAAACTCTGTTACTTAGGAAATTTCTTTGAAGATCATCATCCCACAGAATCGTTTAACCTTTTGATCATTTAGCTCTTTGGGACATCTGGATGGGACACTGGGACATCAGCCAAAGCATTCGCCATTAAGAGGGTTCAACACTGACCTAGACTGACTGACATAGGGGAGCCGGGTGCTTGGGTGATGATCATGAAGAAGACATGGGATTAGAGGTCATGGGGACCTGGTCACCCAGAGTCAGAGGATGTGGCCCACCAAGCCTGCGAAGGCAGACCCTTGAGCCAGTCAGGAGCACTTCCGGAGCTGGGAGTACAGGAGTCAAACTCCACTTTTGTCTTACACTGATTCCAGAATTCTAGCAGCAAGTGGTCCAGAATGGCCCATCCTCTTGGGAGCCATGGAGCTCAACCACCAACCACGTGACCCAGAACTGTGCTGTCCAAGCATTTGACTTTTACCTATCACCTCTGTAAACATGCAGAGATCTACACCCAACCCTGTCATTTGAGCTAGACTTCGCCAGTCTCATAAATCCTACTTTTAAGCCTGGTTCACTGCAGGTCAAGTTCTGGGACTGGGAAATGAGTTAGGAATAAGTACAAATGTAAGTGAAATTTGGAAATAAAAATGCCTGGGTGCAGTTATAGGCTATTGTCATCATCATCACTGTCCTGAACCTGCCATAGAAACACAACCAGCATTTTGGTTTTAGTTTTTCACGGTACAGGAGAACAGTCAGATTCGTTGGGAATCATTTTGGGGATTCTGAGATGGAGATGTTACAGAAGTACGAACAGAAGACCAGCAGAGGAATTAAACCTTCTCCTCTCCCTGATCCTAGAAACCAGAGCTAATGTACAATATTACCTCTGAGAGAAGGAAAAGTGTAATATGAGGGAAGTGTAATCCCACATATCCCTAGCCTGAGGTTGGATATTTAGGTGGAGCACTGGGCTGGCCATGAGATTTGCACATTAAATCTTGTGTACTACACCCCCTGGGCCTAAATCACCCGCCCTGGTAATTGCACCTCCCACAGCAGGGCCCCAAGAGCTCCAGCTGCTAGATTCGGCAGTTGTGGCAAGCTGGTAACCTGATAGCAGCGCATTAGGGAGCCTTGTGGGAACTCTGGTCTCTGGAACAGATCGAGGTTCCCAAGCTCTGGGCTTGTGCTGTTTGGGCGCGTCTTTCATGAAACACTCTTTATGTAAAAAACAAGCTAAAAAAAATAAATAACCAGGACCGTTTGGGGGATATTTTTCAATAGTGACATGAAACTGACCTATTTTTTGAAAGGGTTCTTGCCAAAAGGAGAAAAGTTGGTAATAACAAAAAACAACTCCCTTCTTTCCTGATGTTTGTCCTCTGGCTTGTTGAATACTTTCTTTTTGGGTAACTTTTAAAATATATATATATATATATATATATATATATATATATATATATATATACTAAAAAGTTAGTGACTTTCTATCATCAAAGTAGAGGTGCTTTAAACTCTTGTTCCTTAAACCATTGAACTTGATTGGGGATAATAAGAATGCAATGTTTCAGATTTAATCAATGAGAATGGACAGGGGAGAGCAATAGATATTTAAGTTCCAATTTTTCTGCTTTTGACAAAAACAAAAATTTCCCTGTGCAGTCACTCACCTTGTATATGTTGGCTTTGAGAAAACGTGAAGGAAAAGACAGCAGGGAGAGGAGAGGGGCCTCCTTACACCATCTGAGGGATGGCTCACGTCATCCTGGCCCTTCCCAGCTGCCCTCTGCCTTGTCAGAGTGAGGACTCAGACGGCTGATGGGGAATTGGGTCCACTGGGCAGATAGCCCGACAGGTCACTCCTAAAAAGTTTCCATGTTGGGGAACCGTGGAGAATATGACCTGACCCACGACCAAATCCAGACCCGGAGGATGGGGAGAGGAAGGGAGAGGAGCTCGGGAAAGAGAGGATCTCAGAAGACTGTGTGTGATTCTGCTGTGTCTTCACTGCATACACGAAGGAGAATTCCAGCCATGATTCGGAACCCGGACGTCGCCTCCAAGGAAAGAGAATTTCAGACAACGTCCTACAGGTGGTCACATGGGTGAGTGACTGCTGGACCCCTTGGCTGATGAATGAAAATCTCCTCATCTGCTTCCTCCCACAGTGTCTGAGTCCAGTGTGACTGAGGCTAGGCAGGCATGAGAGCCAGTGACAACCCGAGGGCCGTTTCCCTCTAAGTCAGTGGATGGTAAGAGGTAGCATGGTTAGTGCGACCTTGGACCTCTCCTGCTCAGAGGAACTAGAGGGAAAACTAGAGCTGCCACATCACGAGGGTCCCGGAGGTGCAATCTGAGTCGGGGATGGCGGGCTTCACAGTTACTTGGAAACAGCTTTCCTGTAAGAAAAGTCTCCCAAGGAAAAAGAGTGACCACGTAGGTGTATAAAATTCTACTAAAGGAAATTTGCAAGAACACTTCCTACTGTAAGATATTAAGTCTGTTCCTGTTAGGATTTAATGATTTTTTTTTTCGTGGGTACCGGGGAATCAAACCCATGACTGCATGCTTGCCAGGCAGGCACTTATGCTGCTGAGCTAAATCCCTGGCCCTTATTTAATGATTTTTTTCTTGCAATTTCTCATTTAGACACAGTATATGTCAGCACACCCAGGGGTGTGCTTGTTCCGCTTCCTCCTGTGACATACACTTAGGCTGGAAGGGGAAGCCCCCGGGGAGCGGCAGAAATTCCCCGCAGCAGGACCAGCATGGTCAGTGGTCAGTGCAGGCTCACGCACTGGCAGCCCAGTGAGCTGCTAAAACAAATGCTGCCGGGGAAGCTCACATTGCTACTGGCTTTGCACACATTATTCACTAGGCTCAGTCTGTGCTCACAGTGAGTATTTTACCTCTGGGTAGGAACCTAAACCAACAATAGTTCAAATAGTTAAGTGGTCTGCTGAGGTCGGGCAGCAAATCCTTGGGGAGCGCGTAGCTGGCTGGGTCTGTACCGATGACCCATGTTATTCCATCAGACCTTTGGGGAAAGATGCTCAGGCAGGCAGGGTTTGCTTTCCACAGCGGACTGACTTTCCAGATTTTCCCACCTGAGAATCTGTTGCAATCACGGGGACTTTCCATACAGCTGGGACTCTTGCACAAAAGAAATCCTGGCGAGGACGTGATGGCCGAGACAGGCGGCAGCTGTGGGGTGGGTCCTGCTCGTAGGCTCGTTTGAGATCGCTGCTGAGCGAACAAGGTCAGGCAGACGGTGCGTCTTGCAAAAAGCCTTGGTGATATTTGCCAAGGATGTTGTCAACAAGAGCAGGGTCACCTTGGCAGCGGGTACGATGGGTGGATGTGGGGTGTTCAGCAGTGGGGGACACTTCGCCTTCCAGGTCCTTGGCAGGAAGGAGCTTATCTCGATAATTGGGGAAACCACTTTTTAACCCCACAGGGTTAAAAAGAACTGGTGACTTGATGGTGACTGGTTTACAAGGTTTGGGAGCTCAAAGCAGTTTTTAAACTTTGCTCCCAAAAATGATGACTTTCTGTGTTACAGCTGAGGAGATTTCTAAGCAGAAACATGAAGTGGGTATACCAGGTAATACACTGAGGCGGAAGTCAGGCACAATTTTGGACCTGGACGTCTTGACTTCCAGGTGAAGATTTTGTCCTTGGGTGCACAAACTTTGCAACACCCCAAGAGTCTCTGGTCACCTCGTCTGTGTCACTCATTTGTCACGTGTATATTGAATATCTGAGGTAGAGCAGACACTTTGTTAAATGCTTAAAAAGTCCAAGAAGAATAAGGTACAAGCTTAGCTGTGGATGGGGGTATTTTGTATTGAAGTTTGCCATTGTGGAACCAGGAAACATCACATCTACATTCTCCATCGCAGGCTTAGGAAAACAGAATTTTTATACATGCATGTTAAGTGCTGTATGAACACATGGGAAGAGGCCAACTTTTGCCCAGCAAAGTCAAAGAATCTGTGATAGGGAAGGGAAAGGACAAATAGATGTGTTTTAGAAAGAAAATTAGGGGCCAGGGGGTTTAGCTCAGCGGTATAAGTGCCTGTTTGGCAAATGTGAGGTCGCGAGTTCGATCCGTGGCACCAAAAAGAAAGAAAGTAGACCTCAGGTAATGCAAAGTCAGTATACAGCCTTAAAAGCCAGCAAGAGTACTCATGTGTGGGAACCAGCAAATAATCACTTGGGAGTGCTGGGTCAAGGAAAAGAGTTACCGAGTGTCAAATCCTGAAATGTTTTGTGGACTAACACACGGGGGTCAGAGTTCATGTGGACACTGGGATTCCAGGACCAGGTTTCAGACAGGGGAGGGAGAGGGTCACATTTTGACTTTAGGAAATAGTTATGATTCTAACTAAGCATGGGAAATTAAAGACAAGCGTTTCTGTCTGCTCTCTAGAGAAACCTCCTAATAATGACAGGGAGGAAATTTAAAAAGGTCTGAACTCCCAAGGCCAAAGACAGCTGCCAAGAAGATGCTGAGCAGGAGTTGGCGACGGCTTTGGAAGATGGAAAGCCATCCGCAGCCGTAGCTGACCGGTACCGAAGCCGAAAACCCCCCAAAAATGAGAAAGAAAGAAAGAAAAAAAAAAAAGACGAGTTGCTATAAGGAATCTAGAAAGGAATGGATGGTTCTTGGTGTTTATCAAGATGAGGTGGCGGGGAGGGAGCCCTAATGAAAGGTCTGGTCCCGGAAATTTGGACCAGGAAGTGACACAGCGTCCCCTCGGCACCTCTCGCCTGTCCTGGGAGAAGGCGGGAAGCTCCCTGTCTGGGGACCCTGGCCTGACTGTGTTCTGGACCAGGAAGCAGTGGGAGAGGCTGGATAGAAGCAGGAGATGGAGGAACAGTCCGCACACGGGGGGCGAGACTGCCCAGCTCACCTCGGCTCCGGCCGCTCGCCCAAGCCCGTTCTCCAACCCGAGGGAGGTGAGGTGCTTTTTTTGGAGTCAGTGACCTGACCTCAAGAAACGCCTACATGGACCTGAAGCTAAGTGCCCCAGTGACAAGCTTGGACCCCACGTATCCTTCTGCAGGGGGGCACCGGTCAGACCCACCCCCCACACAGGGCTTCCTTCTGGGCAGCCTCCCAGTTCCTCAGCGCCAGGACAAGCAGCCGAAGATCTCCAGAGGCAAGAAGAAATTCTCTCATGCAAAAGATGGAGTTAAAAAAACAAAAGCAATTACAAATACACAAAGGACAAACGCAGAAGGAATGCGAGGCAGACAAAACCATCCAAACAGTTTTGGTCATCATGAGTCACTATCCCTGCAACAATGGGGTGTTTCCTGAGGAAAAGTGGGCGAACAGGACGAATCTCTGGAAAATTAAAAATTTAAAAGCAAAACAGTCTTAAAAATCAACAAGAAGTTCAGACTGAAAGGTGAAGAATATCATCTAGAAAATGGTACCCCCAAAAAGCAATGATTCAAGGTGAGAAAATAAAATACCCCCGATGCCACTGTGAAATGCTGGAATTCTAAGGGTAAAGAGAAAATTCTTTTTAAAAATCCCGAGGAGAAAAACAGTTTCTGCAGAATGAGTCACAAAGGCAGTGGGGTCATGACTTCCGGATCCAAGGAAAGCAATTCCTCTTGACTTAGACCTCGGTACCTGTACTCACTGCCAGGCAGCATTGGAATTGGGGTGCGTGTAACAGAGCAGTGTGGGAAACGTGATCACCCTCGGCCCCATGGATTCCCACCTGTCCTTCCTCTTCAAGAAACTTGTGTTCAGGTCGAGTGGCTGCAAAAGGAAGTGATGTGGGCCATGTCCCCATGAGAGAGTGTGACCCCTGTGCTTTCTGCAGCGGTCCCATTTGGGGACGGTGGAACCACAGGGCTGGAGCAGTTCGGGCTGCGGGAGCACACTGTGGCTGAGTGAGCGGTCAGGGTGCCCGAGGCCATGAGTTCAACCCCCAGCACTGCAAAACAATGACCCAAGATGGAAGGAGGTTGGATCCCTGAATTGATGGACAGCAGCTGCCTTGGACAATCCTGACTTGGGGCCCAATTTGTAAGCCAGAAGGAGGCTTAGAATAAGGTGTGAGCAAAAATATAATGAATGCTGGGTGTGGCAGTGCAGGCCTGTAATCCCAGAACTTGGGCAGCTGAGGTAGAGAGATGGCCATGGGTTCCAGGCTACCCTGGGCTACATGGTGAGACCCTGTCTCAAAAAAAAAAAAAAAAACCCAACAGTAGAAACAAATAGTGAATGTTGAAATTTTAAAAAAATTTATTACAATAAGCAAAACCTTTATTACAGTAAATTTATTACAATAAGACACACATTGCCCCTCGAGATACTCCCGTCCCTTGAACTTAATCCCAGCATTCCGGCCACTTTCTGCAGCAGCTCTGGAGTCCTCTTTCCTGAGGGTTTTGCATTGTACTGTCAGGGCTGCCTTGATGTCCTGAATCCACTCAGAATTACCTTTCACGGTCATTCAGCCTTGGAGGAAGAGGCAGAGGGTCACGCAGTGCCAGATCCAGTCCCTAAGGCTGATGAGGAAATGTGGTGATTTTTTTAAGAGCTTGCCTTTCACTGGATGACACAGCAGCAGCATTCATCATATTTTTGATTACATCTCATAAAGTGACTCACAAATGAAGACTTCTAGAAGTGTTTCAGACAGCAGCAAAAAAATGAGATTGGTATGTCTGAAGTGAGAGGGAGGACTTTCAGGAGGAATAACAGCAAAGTCTTCTAGTGTAATAAATTGTTATTATGTAAACACATGACACACATCATATTTTGATCAGGTCTTATTTTAAGCCATTGAGAAGTGGGGTGTATTTGTTACTATAGCACAGTTCAGCCCAGCCTAATATATAACCTAACAAAAATATTTCTAACTACGCCATTTCTCAAGAAATGGATGATACATAGCCTGTGGTAGCAATTCTACTGCTAGACTCTTTACAGAAGCTCTGTCTACAATATCCAAATACTTTCCATTCATACCACACCTCATAGCAAAAAATAAGCAAAAGAATGAACTCCAGGTCCCAACAAAGACATGGATGACTCTCCCAAGTGCAAAAGCAAGCCGGACACAAGAGTCACCCTACACAATTCTGTCACTTGTAACTCAAGGATCAGCACAGTTAGTTGATGGTGACAGAAACCTGAATGGGGAGGGACAGGGACTATTGAGGCATAGAGGAACCCTACAGATGGCTGGAATTGCCCAGTGCTTTCTTCTGGATGGTGGTTATGTGAATGTATATGTATCCAAAAATTCACGAGCTGGATGCTTACGTTTAGTGATTCATATGTTTGGTTACCTCAGTTAAATAATAAGTTTGGGTGTCCCAGCAGTGACCATGCCAGCTGGGGAGAAACAGGAAGGAAGCCATGCAGCCCCCCTGTGTGCCAGCGGTAGCCCTGCCTGCCAGGAGAGCCAGAAAGGAGGCCACCCCAGGCCTGCTCCCCAGCAACAGGCTGATTTGGGGGAGCACAGGCTGAGATGATAACAACTGAAGTAAAGAAACAACCTAATGTTTGTACTGTTTGATTGATTTTGCAGACCCAAAGCTGGTAGTCTGACCAACTATGTAGAGGTTATCAATATGCAATATAGTAATTATTGTGGATTTTCTACTGTCTGAACACTGTTTTGTTTCATTTCATTTTATGGATCTGTTTCATTTTCTTTACAATAAAAAGTTTGGAGAGAAGCTACTGCAGACTGGGTTTCACCAAAATGTAGATTCAAACCCAGATCAGAAAGCATGAGAGCTAGGTGATCAGAAGTCCCCTCAGGGACAGAGTGTGAGAAATTCCTACCTGGGGTGTGTGCTTAGTGGGAAGCACTGGTCTACTGTGCTGAGGCCCTGGGTTTAAGTTTCAGCCCCAAAAATGCTTTCTGTGAAGAAGGTGAGTCCAGGATGGTATGGAAAGCAGGCGAGGAGCCAGTCCCTGGGGATGGGGCTGGAGATGGGTGGAAAGTACTTAGAGGAAGAAGAGAAAGGGAGCAACTGGCTTTGGCTTTGACACCACTCGAGGGAATATTATTACTATTCCATCAAAGAACAGAGCAAGAGATTGATGATAAACCCACAAAGATGACCGCAACAGGGAAAAAGCTCTTAGTGACAAAGAAGCCCACGAAACACCCATAAACGTGCTATCATAGTGTTCTGTAGGCTCTGGCTGTAAATTTCACCAAAATGTTGTTGAACAATCCCACCGAGAGGGTGACTGGAAGGAAGATGGAGAGGAGGGCCCGGCCCGCCAAGGGGTTGAGGGAAGCCTTCATCTCCTCAGCCCCAGGAAAGACAGGAGAGATTGCTCACGTTCGGAATAATGAAAGCCATCGAGACACACACATGCTGTAGAACCTGAAAGCCAGAAAAACAAGAAACGGTCGACAGAAGTTTTTCTTAGGGGTGGAGGAACAGGCTCGGCTATTTTTTCCTGGGTGACTTTGTCAAATTACTGCCTTCTAAGCATTTCAGCACTACTCGGGAAGCAATTAAAAACCTTTTTGGAAAACTCCAAAAACCCTAAAATAAAAGAATTCATTTCAAAGCACATTTTGACTCATGTTAATTTAAAACAAATGTACACACAGCCTCCAGCCATTTGCACATCGAAAGCTTGATGGAAAATCACACCACGATCCTTTGTGAGATCCACGGAGCTGGGCTGGCAAACTTGACCCTTGACCCCTTGACCCCTTAACCCCAGGGGTTTGGGTCAAAGGGCCCTTGGGTTAGGAGCTGAAGGTGTGACTCCTTTCAGCTGCCAGCTCCATCCTGGTTCATGGTAGTGAGGTCAGATTGTCCCAGAGTCTAGAATTTATAGAAGTCACTTTCGGTCAGCATTTTAAATGCTGGTCGTGCAATTTAAATGTGCTTTAAAAAAACAGGTTCTATTAAAAGGCACAGGGACCCTTTTAAAAAAGGCAGCGTGGAGATAGAGGAGGCCACACCTGAAGCTTCCAGAGGCCTAGCAGAGCTTCCATGCTGGAAAAGAGCAGGCATTGTGTTAGGCAGGGCATTAAGGATTAGAGGGCAGCCAAAAAACTCAGCCTAACCTGGATCAAACGGGTATTTGCCCTCATCGACAGGGCTCGGAGGGACCAGGCATGGTGGCGGCACGCCTGCAACTCCAGCACTCTGGGAGGCTGAGGCAGGAGGATTGCAAGTCCAGGCCCAGCCTGGCTAACTTAGCAACTAGCAAGAACGCATTTTAACCCTCCAAAGAGCTGGGGCTGCAGCTCAGTAAGGCTGGGAGGAGTTCATGCGCCTGTGTCCTTCTGCCTTGTCTGTGTCCTGGGCACGCTGGGCCGGGGGGCTGGCACCTCCTGGCACAGCTTCAGTGCCTGCAGGAACCACGTGGGGCTTGGGCTGTGGACCCCGGAGCCACACTGGTGTGGGAGCGGGAAGTGAGAGCGAGGGAGGACGCTGTCCCCAAGGGGCTTTGCCAGGACCGGGCTCAGACCACAGAGGAACAGATGTGCTGTGTGCACGGCCCGGCCTGTGGCCGTCTCAGATCCCTCTCCGAGGATAGCGGTTGCGGAGACTCCCAACGTGGCTCTTATTTTATGTTTTGTTTTTAAGACAGGGCAGACAAGAAGCTGATGAGGTTTTTTACAATTTTTTCCCCCCTTCTTGGTACCGGGGACAGAAGCTACACTGAGCTACACTCACTCCCAGCTCCTCCTTAACTTGACACAGGTCTCTAAGTCACCCCGTGGCCCACTTGGTCCCTAAGTTGCCGGGCTGGGCTTATACGAGCCTGCACCACCGTGCGGGGGCTGCACTCCTTTCTTGTGAAATTACCCTAGCAGGCGGGGGCGGGGAAGCAGGGTGGCCCCTGGGGTAAAGCACCTGCTTAGCCTTTGAGAGGCCCTGGGTTTGACTGCCATACTGACAAGGAAACAACCAAAGCAACAACAAAACCCCCATAGAACTCTAGTCTATACTTGTTATAAAAACTTCAAAGAGAGCCAGGCATGGTGTGGCTAGGCCTGTAATCAAGCCTGTGATCCCAGCTACTCAGGAGGCTGAGGCAGCAGGATCAAAAGTTAGAGCCTACACTGGGCAGTTTAGTAACACCCTGTACTAAAATAAAACTAGGGGGGCTGGGCATGTGGCTAAGTGATAAAATGCTCTGGGTTTGAGCCTCAGCACATACATACAAACACATGGGCAGAGGACGTAGCTCAGCACTTCCTGAGTTCAACCCTGAATACCTAGTAACAGGTTTTTTGATCAACATTGAAGAGAGAAAGAAAATCAAGGGCAGGATATCTGGAAGGGCCGGGAGAGGGTTTCCCCCTGCTAAGCTGCAAATAAGGAACAGTATGTGTCTGTCGCTAGAAAAAAGATCTCCTAAAGAGCTGGTGAAACAAAGGATTTTAGGTTTTCTGGTCAAGGGAAAGTCCTGCTAATGGTCTTAGAGTATCAGGCAAACCCGAAAAAGCCCCTTAATCGACTCATTCCTGGGGAAAAACCATGGCCCGTCAAGCAGTAGTTTGAGTACTATGTTAACCTGGGAAGAATGTGTTCAAAGGTCAGATGTAGGATTGGATTCTCCTGGGATTTCTAAACTGAGCCATGTATTGATTGATTGCAGGGCTGGGGTTGGAGATTTCTATATGTCAGGCCACCTCCAAGCTGTACTCCAGCCCTTATTTATATTTGCGAAAAAAGAATATGGCTACTCCACTAGGTAGGCTCACGGGTCCAAATAGATAGCACATGTAACAGTGAGAGTGTTAGAATGAGACTACGAATAAAGTCTGAAGATTTTGAAAGTCACCTAAATTCATAATTCAAATTTTTGTCTTGTTTTGATATCAGCTCATAAAACAGGAAGTGACCTGGGTGAGGAGTGCGTTAGCCTGCCCTGTTATTCCTGCACTGTGAGTTCAACTTCTGGTACCAGAGAGAGGGAAAGGGGTGGGGGAGAGAGGACAGGTCATTTTAATATGCTTGTATTTGTCATTTTCATTGTTTGCATGTTTTTGGTCAAAATACCATAGCTAACTTTTTTTTCTCTTTTTGAGACAGGGTCTGTGCAGTTCAGGCTGGACTTGAGCTCACTTTGTAGCCCAGGCTGGTCTGGAATTCACAAGGATCCTCCTGTCTCAACCTCCCCAGTGCTGGGATTATAGGTGGGTGTCACCACGCCCAGCTTCCATAGCTAAATATTTAACGAAAATCCTTTTTTATTTTATTGTTATTTTTTGCAGTCCTGGGGATCAAACCTAGAGCCTCCTCACTGAGATACATCCCCAGTAATTTTTATTTGTATTCTGAGACAGGGTCCTGTTAAATTGTCTAGGCTGGGATCAAAATTGTGATCCTGCTTTAATCTTCCAAGTGCTGGGATCATAGGCATCATGCACTGCCACACCCTGCTTGATGAGTACCCTTGTTTAGGCTAAACTGTGGCCACCAGAGAGGCTTGTCGCTTTCAATTCTATAACTAATAAGATTATTTTCATGAATCATATCAGTGTAACCCACAGGCATTAAGATTGCTAAACAATCTTCAGTGTGGTGTTGATTAACGGTGTTGTTCTGTGCGTATGAAGTGGATTTATCATTAATCAGTGCTTGACAAAATATTGATGCTATTTAGACACAGTAGGATTTTAGACTTTTAAAAGTAGAAAACAAGCAGGGTGTGGTGTGCCTGCCTCTGATTCCGGTGTTTAGGAGGCTGAGCCCGGAGAATCGTTGTGAATTGGAGGCCAGCACACAGTGCGTTCAAAGCCAGTCTGGACTACACTCTGAGATCCTGCCCCAGAAAACCAAAAGGAAACCAAGAGGAAAAGAAGTAGAAAACAAATGACAAGTGAATAATTTCCTATTGCCCATGTCTTATGTATTCTCTCAAGTGGGCAAATATTTAACAACTGTCCCTCAAAATATCCTCTAGACTGATGAATGTTGTAAAGCAGTTTTAAAATGAGTTGCCTGTTACAAACGTGAAGGATTAATCACCAGAAAGTTCACTCATACTGGAGTTTGTGTTAATGTGGTTGAACTAAGCACACACTAAATTCAAGATACGTTTTCTAGTGATTTAGTAGTGACATAGTTTGACCCAGTTACAGTATAATTTCCCCCATTTTACGGAGAGGACACTGAGGCTTGAGAGCTTAATCAACTTGTCCAAATCTCCCTCTGGGAAAGCATGGGGTTGAGGTTTGAACTGGGGCAGTCTGATTTGAAACCCGAGGCCCACAAATAACTCTCCAGTAAAGTCAAGGATGCCAATCAACTATGGGGTTTTAGTCTGGGTTTTCATCTTTTTTTTACTTGAAGTTGTTTCTTTTAAAGCCCGTTGGTTTTTAAATTTTAAAGTAATTTTCATTGTACTAGGTCACATAACTCCATATCAAAAAAAGAAAAGTGTGGTAAGTCTGTATCTAGTGTGACTGCCCATTTCTGTCTCATAGAAAGGACGGTGAGTAGTCTTTTGTCCCATGGTACACGAAGGTGTATGTATGTGGTTGGAACGAAATCGATCTTGCTAATACAGTGTCACACGCCCTGTACTCAATTCTGGAAGAAGCAAACACCTTCTAATGAACGTAGAACTTTGGGTAGGAGTTTTTTTTAAAAAAAAAAAAATCTCAAATTGAGTTTGTCACTGTGTCCCAGCCTTTTAGTGGACAAGTATTCCAGATTAGGTTGATGATCATGGAACCAAATCAAATTCAACAGTTGGGTTCAGTGTTGACCTGATGGGGAAACTTGATTTGGCTCTGGTCCAGCTTGGTTAGCGGCTGGAATCGTGGAGAGAATTAGTAAATAATTAATCAGGGACTGAGGTACCCTCTGTTTAGGGATTTCTTGTTAGCTGAGACTTAGAAAGTTGCTGGGATGGCTGCTTTGTTTGTAAGAACTTCGCCCCTGACATCTTCACATCGACCCAGTGTACTTTCTTCGGGGTCTGATTAATTCTCGGCATTTGAAGGTAAACATTTAACCGTTCGTCAGTCTTTGCAAGAGACAGTCTCGGGTCATGTTTGTCACGGTGTTCATAATACTGAAAAAGAAGAGGTAAAGCAAACCACAGGGCCATGCTGGCAAACAGTCACCTTCCCTTGTGTGCTCGTGTGGGTGGGGGGATCCTGAGTGCAGACCTTAGATTCTGTGGATTCTGTGCTATCCACGCCATCCGAGAGCCAGGCGGGTAGCCCTCAGTGTGCCAAGGTTAGGAAACGAGGAGATCTCTTCCATTCTGTCCTGTACCAGTAATGCCACCTCTGCCACAACATGCGTGTCGGTGTGGACGTGTTTTTAAAGACAGGGCTTATTTAAGCAGAAGACAGTGGATAAAAGCGGACAGCTTTACTTAGCTGGCCCACTTTGAGGCATTACGTGAGTTTCGTAGCAGCAAAATGCTCACCGGGCATTCCCATTCTAGCAATTTTAGTAAATTAGTGAAAAATAAAAAGATTCCTACTTAGTTTTGGGGGCTAAAGAAAGACTTCACTTCGCTCATGCTTGAGATCACGAATTTTTGCAAGTCAAAAATGTTGCCCACGCCAAAAACATCATGCTCTACGCTACCAAGTAAAAGAACACTGTTATTCTTACAAGGAAAGGTTTGACAAGACAGGAAATCGGCAGGGTCAGAGAAGTTTACTTAATACCAGAGACTTGTTTAACGGTCTTGAAGCCAAAATACAATGACAGTTAAAAAAAAGAACATAATAAATAAACAACTGTTACACAAAACAAAACCTCAGTATACATGGTTTCTACTGGAACTGATTATTACATTTCTAGCAAACACAGGAAGTGGGTAACTCCAGAGAACCCTCAGGAGCTTTCTAGAGATCTGAGTTTTTGTTTGTCGCATGCCTTTCCCTGGGATAATGAGGATTAGAACAGTTTTGTGAGGAGAAATCCAAGCAACAAGAATTGATCTTAAAATGTTGCAAAGTGACTTCATGAAGATACAATTGTTTAAAAAAGTCACATTCTCTGGAAAATAGGAGAAAGAAAAGCGAAGATGGAAGAGAGGAAAAATCTAGCTGTTGTCACAATTTTCCATTTTTGTTTAAACACAGCAGGAGGGCGAAGCTGCTGGCTTCTTTTCACCCTCGCAAATGCCAGGAGGGATTTTGCAAAACCTGCAGGCGCCCAGATTTTACTTCAGTTATAATCTTTGTTCTATGACTTCTGCCTGCCTGGGTCCCTCAAACATTGCGGCATCTCCTCTTCTGCCCCTGGGGACCCACTGGAAGCTGTCAATTTCTATTTGCAGATGGATGTCTTCTTCTTATTCTTTTTTTTTTTTTCCCCCCAAGGCACTACCTTTGCAAAACAGCAAACACCAAGTGACATCTAGTGGATGCCTGGGTATTATTTCCCGAGACCTCCGGCTAGCAATTATTTCCAGCAGCACAGTGATTTAATATTATTCACAATATTTATCTGTCATTAGGGCCAAACACAAAATCACACTGGATGAAAGACTGTCTGATAAAGATAAAAAGTTGGAAAAAGAGCAGACATTGGACTCTTGGGGCGATTGCTAGCCCTGTGGATGGGTTGTGCACGGGCAGCCCTTCAGGTCACAAGTTCCTCTGAGAAGCCCGTGTCTGGTTCCCCCTGTCCCTAAGCCCCCCACCCCTGGGAACGCAGTGGCACAGTGACACAGGTACACGAGCCCACTTCCCACCAGCTTGGCATTTGCTTCTGGTCTCCCTGCAGGTTGTCAGGGAACAGAGCTACCCAGCAGGCACCGAGAACGTCCCTGGGTTGGAACTGTTTCTCTCCCACGGCGGCTCCCCCGAAGCTTGGTTTGCATCGATGCCTGCAGGCTGCCCGTGTGAAGGAGACACAAAGGGGAATTTTGGGCTGAGAAACCGAAAATGGTGTTTAAATTTAGTATTTTCTTTCCTTTCAAGGAAAGGAAACTTGGACTATGTTCCTGGAACCCAAATGCCAGCTGTCTGTCTGGCCGTCCCCAGGTCCTTCAGCCTTCTAGCATCACTCTGCATTTTAACACACACACACACACACACACACACACACACACACACACACACACTCAACTTCCTGGAAGAAAACCTAGGCTTCTCCTCTCTCCTGTGCCCAGGCATTTCAAAGATGCTCAGGGAGCTCAGGGAGTGATTCTCCTGTCTTTCTCACTCACTTTGGGCTAAAGGCAAACTTCTTCCCTTCAAGCGCTCCCCGTCCCCGGAGCACCCCAATAGTGCTGGTGCCTGAGTCCCTGCACGTGAAGCAGAGCAGAGCAGCACAGGGCTCAGCAGCTTGCAGTAGCATCTGCAGGGAGACGCAGCCTCGGGGCCGCTTTCCTGTGCTGCTCAGGAAATGATCTGTGGGGGCTGCTGGCGGGAGGACGAGGTCCAGAGGAGCAAAACCACCCTACTAAGCTCGCGCGGAGGCTGATGCACACACATGGGGCTCGCTCTGAAGCTGGTTCTCCTTTTCCATATGCTTGGAATTCTCATAACATGAATTTAAAAGAAGAAAGCTCTTCTAGGCGTGGTGGTGCACACCTGCGATCCCAGTACTCTGGGAGACTGAGGCAGGAGGACTGCAAATCCAAGCCCAGACTGGGCAGTTTAATGAGATCCATTGTAAAAACAAAACAAAACAAAACAAACCAGAGATGCAGGTAGCTCCCTGCAAAGGCTGTGGTGGTGGACATGACCAAACTCTTGGTGGACCTTTGATGCAGGACAACTCTTATCGGTCCCTTCTCCCATTGAGCTCCTGAGACCCCCTTTCGCACCTGCAGGACCCCCATATTCCCATGCTCTCCCCCTCATGCCGCCCAGGAAGCCCTCCAGCTTGGGGTCTCGACACTAATATTTAGGTGGCCCTGGATGGCTTGCTGAATCACAGTTTTCACCTTTAAAGGAATTTCAGTCTATGTTTGCAAAACTCTCTTTTCAAGTAAAAGCAGTACAAGTAGCACCTGACCCACAAAGCTTTTAAAAACCTGAGTGCTTTTCCACACTCTATATCCCAACTCGACACCAGCAGCCAGTTCCTTACAAAGTGGGCTCAGGCATCGGGACGAAACAGTTCAGAAGACGGCAAGCCGAGGCAGGAGGACACCTGTGAGTTCAAGGCAGGCCTAAACCGTATTGGGAGACCCCATCTCACGCTGCACCCCCACCTCTATAAAAAGAACAAAAACAAAGAACTCTAAGCACAAGGAGGAGGAAGGGAAGGTAATGATTGCACCCTGTAAACAAAGATATTCAAAGTAGACCTTGTGCGGTACCTGACCTGAACCACCTTTAAACTAAATCCTCTCTCTCTCTCTCTAGCTGGCCCAAGCAAGCTCTTTCACAATGTCTGCTCTGGCCTAGAAAACACAGCCCTGGCACCAGCTGAGTTCCTGCCCAGCCCCCAGGGGGTGCTCCTGAGCAGGGGGTACCGTTCGTTCTGAGGGAAGCCCTCTTTTCGTTTCAAAACCTGAGAGGGCAGCGAGAAGGCGTCTGAGTCACAGTGGGGTGCAGACTGCGGATATCCTGGTTTTCATCCCTGGGGAAGGATGCAGGGATTTGGGGTGGGGGTAGGGTACACTTGTGGCTTCCAAAACCTCCAGCCTGAGGACCCAACACCACTGGCCTGGGCCACTGTCCTCAGCCGCAGGGAGACAGTGTCGGTGCTCTCTCCTGGCTCTATCTATGTGGAAAAATACTTCTTCTGCCAGTAGCTTTCCATGTCATTCAACCCCCCAGACTCTCACTGTTTCCTTCCAAGGAGCCGCTACTGAGTCCAAAGAGCCAGTACTGAGTCCAAGGAGCCAGTACCGAGTCCAAGGAGCCAGTACTGAGTCCAAGGAGCCAGTACCGAGTCCAAGGAGCCAGTACTGAGTCCAAGGAGCCAGTACCGAGTCCAAGGAGGGCTTTGAAGTTTTTTGAAGATTTACTGCTCACTCTCAAACAGCTGTGTGCTGGTTTCTCTCCTGAGGACAGCAGAGGGCTTCATCTCTGCTGTGATAATCAAGCGCAGGCCCCGGTCCCAGAGGTCTCGTCTAGTGGGAACGGATTACCCCACTGTTGCGGGAAGGCCCTGGCTCCGTCTGCCCCGTCTGCCAGTCCCATGCAGCAGGCGGCCTCCCCCAAGTTACCTCCCCACCTCCTCCATTCTGCTTCTTTGCAACTCACTCAAACAGCTTCCTGGGGCAGCTGTCATTATGAGCCTTTGTTCCCACTAAAACACATTCTCTGAGCTGCCCGTCCGTCGTGTGTCTCCTTCCTACCATCTGCCATGACCTCTGAAATTGCCTCCTTCTCTAAGATGCCAAAAATGTGTAAATAGTTCCTGTCACCTACAAGTTCCTCCATCCTAAGTCTCACAGGGATTTTAACATGGGGGTGCCTTGGGTTTCCATGTCCCTGAGGGTGACTCTGGTCCTAACACAGTGAACGGACTGATTGAAACATCTGCCCTCCGGCCCCTGGCACGTTAGAGAGTGGTCATGACAAGCTCTTTGCTGTGCTGTGCCCTGCTGCTGTGTGCTCCAGGAAGGCGGACCCCACCTGTGGGAGGGGGACAGCAGTGGGTGATGGTCCTGCACGAGTGGGGAAGGGGTCCCGGCCCCAGAATCAACCACTTCAGTCTGGTCCCCCACTGCTGTGGTTTGGTTGCCCTGGTGGTAGTGTGTGCGCACCGTGGCAGCCTGTCTCCCAGGACTCACTGGTAAGAAGGCTGCCTCAGATCCCCTAGGGTCACTCTCAACTTCAGCTCTGTTCCCCGGTGTCCCTAGCACCCTTTCCCTTGCCACCTTCTGCTCACGGCCGGGATGAGCAGCGGAGGCTCGTTAAGCTGGCCCTCGAGTGTCAGGTTAGACCCACGGTCCTGAAGCCCAGCGAGCGGCTCTGTGGCCGCCACTGCTCTCGGGGTGTCCGGGTCTCCCCAGGGGGGAGCCTCAAGTGCCCACTGGAGAGCACTTATCAGGGTCCCTGCTGGCTGTCACAGGCTATGATGCCTCAGTAGGTCAACTGCAGTAAGAGGAGCTCGATTAAACCAGCTCAGCAACTCCACAGCCCGGGACGCGGAAGGCCCACCCCGGGGTGGCCTGTCACTTGGACGGTGTAGGGGGAAATGGAGGACAGATCTGCTTTTGGAGGGGCTCCAGCCTTTGCCGCCCCTGCAGTCCACATCTTCCAGCTTCCGGTACAGACGCTTTGGCTTCAGGCAAAGATGCCTCCTCCTGGTCGGGGCAGAGCTCCAGCCCTGGGCCAGTGAGGACCGCGCAGGACACCGCAGGGCGCTCTGGGCCTCCAACTCCTCCTCCTCCTGCTTTTTCAAATCCATTTCATTTCAAAGAGAAAACAAAAAAGGGGGAAAAACCCCCGAAATTTCAAGACATGTCCATCGGGAATGACAATGGCCCATGGCTTGCGCACTGTGGCCCCCAAATCACTCACCTGGAGCACTGGACACCTGCATTCGGTCCTCGGAACACCGGCCCCGACCTTCCCCCAGTGCAGGCAGACTTCAGCAGCCTCTGAACTCTACTCTGTCTATGTACACGCATATGCACGCACACACGTGTCTTCAGCTTCCACACTAGTGACCCGACCCGATGCTCACGCCTGTGTCTGGCTAACTCACCGACGGTGCGTGCAGCCCTGCTTGGCTGGACCCTGCTGCCGCAGACCCCTCTGCACGCTGCCCCACCCAGCTCTGCGTGGACCCGGCGGGCCAGCCCCGTCTCCTCCTCCAAGCTGCACACCGGTGCTGTCTGTCTCTGCACTAGGCGCTGGCCGACAGGAGGGCAGCCCATGTGGACACCGGCTTGGCCATTTCCACGCTGTGCCGTGTCCTCTGTTCTCACAGCGCATCCCGCCCTGCAGGAGGCCTCTATTTGCCTCGTCTAACACACGGTCACCTTCCCGAGGTTGGTGCCGCCACCGCTGACCAGCTACACCTGGCCCTGGGTACCATGCATACTTCCCACCCCTTACTTCCAGGTAAGGCGGGTGTCACCGGCTCTCATGGGCCCCAGGTCCCACGGCTAACACGTGGCGGTGGATGTCTTGGTGGCTTCACATACAAAAGCTAAGAACCACCCCACCAAACTGAATACATGATGACGATGGCCCTTGCCCTACACCTAGATGCCTGGCAAGTATAATCCAGTGACTGCAGGACCCCAGTCGGGGTTTTTACCTCAAGGCGGCCACCGCACTTCACATGGCTGCCGCCAGGGGGCAGTAGCTCGCCGGTCTTGGGCGGGATTGAGCCCTGCAAGGGACCCTACGATTCCGACAGGGTCTGCCTATTTCATGATCAAAACACTGAGATCTGAAGTTTGTTTCAATCTTTTTTTTGTCAGTAAGAGAGCAGAACTTCAACTTGGATGTAAAGCCCCCCAAAGTTAGCGGGTTTTTTTCCATTTTTCTGCTAGAAAAGCTTATAAATTTATAGTTAAGAATTTCTCACATATTTTCAATATTAAAAATATTCAGTCATGTAGTAAAGGCAATCACGATTTTAAGATATTTTGTACAATTTTCATATTTTTGTTATATAATTTTCATGTATAAAAAATGTTGAGGTAGGTAATGAAAAAATGAATTACCAGCAATTCCAACAGGGAAAGGTAATTATTTTAGTATATGTTCTCCCAGAAGTTTCTTTACTCATCTGTAAAACCTATTTTAAAAATCAGGATCAAACCAAGACAGTCTGTAAATCCTACATTTGCCTATATTTTCACTATTACTGCGTCGGAGAACGTTTTGAGGCTTCCTAGATCTTTTAAAATCCTCCCAACTTAGCTATGGTTGGTTACTAATAACCATGTCACTGTTCACTGTGTTCTTCTTGGGGGAATTCTCTCAGTGAAAATTTGTTTGTTTTTCATTCTCTTTTCAGCAAGAAAAACAGCAGCATCCAAACACTGACACAATAACCCACCTCAGGGGCTCTTTGGAGGCGGCTCTTCTCTCTCACCTCTCTTCTCACCAAAACCAGGAGGACACCGTTCTGGACTGGACAGTCACCCCGAAGCTCCCAGGGACTCGGAGGCAGGGCTTTTGGAAGGGGTGGACTCTAGCTGACCTGCCCTGGGGAGGTGAATGAAGGGACTCGCCCTAGCTAAGTCTAGACAACGGGCCTTATTTAGTGCTTTAAAAAACAAGAGCTATTAAGCCATGAAAAGACATGGAGGAGACTTAAAAGCACACCATGGGCAAAAGCCAGCCTGAAACAGCTACATACTACATAACCCCAGCTAGGTGACACCGCGGAGGGACAGAGAGGGGGCCGGGAGGGCACAGGGGACGCCTAGGGGAGTGGGACCACGCCGCGTGACACAGGTCATTATAGATCTGCCCAAACTCGCGTAGCGTGACAGCGCTGGAGGGAGGCCTAGAGCGTGGCCTGCCAAGGAATCTACCAGCAGTTTCAGGCATCAAAACAGCTGAGCAATTTAAAACCCGAGAGCCAGTGGCAAGCACAAACACGCAGACTTGTGGCACTAGGATTGAAATGAAGGTTAAAGGGACAGAACTCACTTCTAGTTTAGTGATACGGAATAGCGAGTTTCATTCTGGCATGTTGCCACAGGTACATAGCGTACTTTGGTTATTCTGACTCTTCCAACACTGTCATGGTTTATGTAAGTGGCCCCCAAAGCCTCATGAATTATGGACTCAACCAAATCTAGTGCTTGCGATTGGTTCATTATCTAGCGATCGGATTGGTGGTGTGAGTGCTACATCTGCCCAGGGGTGGAGCCAGGCTATGGTGTAATGGTGGGAAGGTGTCTCTCTCTCTCTCCGGTTTGCACCTTGCTGTTTGCAGCTGCGGTGAACGTGCCCCTGCCATGCCACCCTGCCTTGGAGCCAGCTGAGTATGGACTGAAACCTTCAAGAACTGTAAGAAATAAAACCTCTCCTTCCCCAACTTTGGACATCAGGTAGTTTGTCCCATCAATGAGCAAAAAGTAAGCAAGACAAACCCAAGAACCCTTTTTTCTGGCCTCTCCCCTCACCCCTTTCCTCTTGTCTTAGTCTGCCTCTGACTCTATCATCTCTCCTTGTTTTAGATTCCTCAAGTTCCTGTGATTCAACTGATTCCTGGTCATTTCAGGTGTTCTTACAACAGCATGAAATGCAACGGTCACCGGCTGAAATGCCACTCATTTACTAAACCTGAGCCCGTTTCTGTCATTTATAAATAAAATGGGCATTTTATTTACTCTCATCAGAAAGAAATGAGATGTCCATAAAGTACAATAATAAAGCAGCAGACTCAAACAGTAACTAACAGTGCAAATGGAAGCCCAGTTCTCTTGGTCACCGTGTCCTTGTTCCACTGGTCAGGGTTCAGTTGGACACTGGCTAGTTAAGATTTACCTAAAACTCACTGACTGACTCCAGAAATAATTTAAACACATGCTCACATGAATGTGTAATTCAGTATTTTCTCTTCTCTCATGTGTTGCCCTGTATTTAATTTTTTAAAATGCCGAAAAAAATTAAAAATAAAAAAAATAAAATGCTGGCTGGGTTCCAGGGAGTTGACTGATGACTAATAGCGGACCAGGGAAGGGTGGTTACACCGTGCACCATGAACAGACTGAGACAGGCAGCAGCTCCAGCGGACCTCGTGGCCCGTGTGACTCACACTTGTTAGGCCTGGAGCTCACGTTGCAACTGATGGACACTGACAAGTGGTGCAAAGGAGTCTGGGAAACACAGTGAAGGGAAGGAAACTAGAGGGAGCTGCCAACCAAGCCAACCCAGGAACTGGCCCGTTTCTGCAGTGAAATGCCACTTTACATATATTTACTCAAGCTATGTGCTTGGGACAGACAGACCTAGTTCAAGCACATACAAGCTAACACATTAATTTTTTTCCTGTTAAACTGCCTATTTTCTCGGACATGAGCTACGAGCACTATTTCAGTGACTCAGGTAAATATACCTTGTACAATTTGCCTGGTGAGACAAAATTGGAGGTCCCCATGGTACATTTCCTTTGATAAACATACCTTTAACCTAGTCAAGCCAAGGTCTGTCAAAAGATTACGGGTGGGGCAGCTGGGAGAATCAGGAAGCAGCGTCCTGAGTGAGGTCCCCCGCCCCAAGCAACTGGCTGATTTGGGAGAAAGCAGACTGAGACGACAGCAACTGAAGTAAAGAAAGAACTCATGCCTGTGTCCTCTGACTGACTTTGCAGACAGAAAGCCGGCAGTCTGAGCATCTATTTAGAAGGCAGCAACACACAATATGGTAACTATGGGGCGTTTCCGACTGTCTTTTTGCCAATATCGTTCTCATTATTTTGTTTGGTTTCAATCCCTTAAAAAACATTATGGGGAGAAAAGTAAGTGAGCAGAACATGCTTTTTACCTTCATGTGACCTTAACTAAAATACAAAACCAAACCAAAACAGAAAAACAGTAGCAAAGAAGCCCACAAGGAATAATTTTAACCTCTTCTGCTGACACTTCTTTTAGTTTAGTGTATGCCAACTTCTACCTGTAAAAAAATACAGGAGTACTAAATAAAAGCCAGTATGCTTTATAAATCAAAGCAACATTTTGAAAAAGCACCATTTATTGAATTAAATAGTTAACTAAAAATTGGTACCTAATAAACATCTGACTTTAAATTTTGCATTAGGTTATCACAAACAATAAGTACACACAACCTTCAATCACAGGTAACACAACAAAGTAGGTTTCTCAGTGACGCTAACAGAACTCTGCTTTCCTGTCATCAGCAAAATAAGAATTTCAAGTTTACAGATACGCAAAATATCAAAACACTTTAGCCCAAAACGTCTACTTTTAAGAAAAAAAGGACATTTCCTCATTCTTAGCCTGAGTTTTATTTAGTTCTTCCCAGTAGAACCAAAGCCTCCAGAGCCCCTCTCGGTGTTATCCAGTCCCTGCAAGACAGAAAGGTCGCATGGCAGTTAGTGTTCGTCAGTGCTTCCTGTCAGCTCCTAATGTCAGACAATGACGTGTGTTATCATTTCATGTTAGAGAGAAATTTAAAAAGGACCCACATATTAGTAAATAGGATAACTGCCCAAATATTAGAATTTCACAAATAATCAGACAAAGTAATGCTATACAACGTGCACATGAAAAACATTTCAGGACACTCTACAACTAGGACTTTAGTTTTGCTTAAAACAGGAGCAGCCATGCAGAGCAACCAGACACGCTCAGGACCCTCGCCCACGGGCCCCTTCTCTGCCACAGTCCCATCACTCGGGTCAGTCTATGACACTTACTTGGACTTCTTCTATCTCTGGGTAATAAATCCGTTCACAAATGAGCTGGGCAATTCGATCACCTTTCTTCACTTCAATGGAGGGGAGAACAAGAATTTGTATCTTGCCTTATTCAAAGGTCAGCACCAACATATGTGACTTAGAAAACTCAGGTTTACGTATATTTCAAATACCTTCAAATTTTTCTTTGCCAAAATTAAACAGCACGACACCAACGTTGCCTCTATAGTCTTCATCGATGACCCCAGCTGAAGGAAGAGAAGCAGTGTGTTGATTTCTGCTATTAGAACAATGAGGCTGTAAGATTATTTCAAAACTGTTCTTATACAGCTCTGGACAGTTTATTCTTACAAATAATTATGTAAATCTTGCTCAGATTAAAGAAAAAAAAATCGCTACATGCAGGAAGTCTAGAAAATGGGCCCTGATTTTCTAGCCTGTCGCCCCTATCAAATGGTGACCAGTTCTTCCGTGGGGCTGGGCGCAGCAATAACCCTTAACCTAACGCTAAGACCAGGAGAAAACGGCGCTTGGCTTCAAAGGCTTCTGACAGCAGCTTCCCGCTAATGTTCAGGCTGAAGTATGACGGAGTCATAAACAAAACGTCACAACACTGAAACCTGCAGCAGGACACGTCAGCGCTGGCAGTGTCGGGCAGCTGCCTTCCAAGCATCGGGCATTCCAGGTTCAGATTCTTCTCTATGATAATGGGCGAATACACGCGCTCATAATTGTAATAGAGCGCATTTCTTTAAAGCACAGTCTGTACCTCTCTTAGAAGACAAAGAGGAAAGCAGATGACCGCTGCAGGAGACCTGAGCCACAGCCCGTCACGGCCAAAGGGCCACATTTGTGATGTGCTGGGCTTCACTGGCCAAGAGCTTCAAACAATTCCACAACAGGAACACAAGCGATGCAGGTCCACCAAGCCTGCTGATTTTCTTTTAATATTAGGCTCTGAGTAACATAGAAGTTTAAAGTGTTGTGCAACTCGTTTATGACACTGTGACCCTAGACAGATGCCCTCTGCCTCCCTCCCAGCAGTCACTCCTCCCTCCGACGCTTGCAGCTCTGTACTGGGAAAAGCCGCCGAGGGTTCCCAGGACCCTACAGCGCCACACCACAGCCGGACCTGGTAGATAACACCCTGCGTCCAAAACAAAACCACCCGCCTTTATGATGGGGAGGAAATAAACAGTCACAAATGCAGCTCAGTGGCTAAGAAGGCTGTTTGGCCACAGTCCAAATCACCAGAAGATCAAATGAAGGGAAAAAAATTCCTTTTATTAGAGCAAAGGTCATTCCAGCCAATGCCTTAGTTCTACCATGGGGGAAAATGCTCACAAAAAACTACTGTTCCAGATTTTTCCACTGGATTGCAGCAGTTTAAATGAACTCCTCTGCTTACTGAAAGAATCACGAGGGACATGTGAAACAACTTCAGCGTGGATGCAACACCTGAAAACCTGAACTAAAGACAAGTACGGTTTAACAGGGAAAGGCGTGAGGATACAACAGTTTGACACATTGCCCTTAGCTAAACCAAGACACCAGAGAGGGACAGAGCAGCTCCTCTCATGTCAGACTGCAGGGCAGCGTCTCTTCTTCTCTAGGGGCCCAGCAACAGAATCAACCAAGTCAAACACAAACTCTCCTTTCTGTCCACACCGCCAGCTGCCCACTACATTCGGCCTCGGGAAAGGACTAATCTTATCATCTCCACGGAGAAGATCCCGCCAGCTGCATAGCCTGGTTCAGTGAGGGCTGGGAACCTCCACGCTGGGAGTGTCGGGGTGCAGGCTGACGCTGAAGATAACACGGACACTGCTATTCCTTTGATGCACATTTTTTTAATTTTAAAGAGAAAAAAAAAGCAAAACAGTAAAAAAGGGAACAAACAATATAGAATTTCAAAGGAAAAGAAAAAAAACAGTAAAAAATCACTAGTTGATAAATTACATATTGTCTTCTAGATATAGTTGCTCAAGTCACAAAATTAAAGCATACAAAGCGGACATTCAGACAGTGAGGCTTCGAACAGTTCCATTCCACGATCCAACAAAAACTCAGCAACACGGTCCTCAATCCTACACTTAAACATACATCCAGTTTAAAAAAAAAACAAAACCAAAAACATACATGCAGTTATATCCTTTAGAGCGCTTTCTTTTCCTCCTTTTGCTTTTCAAGTCCATTATCTGTTCAGTTATGTTTCAGCTTGCTCAGTACCTTGCTGATCTGTTTTGTTATTTACTTACTATTTTTTATTTATTTTGATTTTTTATTATTAGCAAAATACAACAGAACAAGACAGAACAAAGCCAACTGAGAGAGTACAGTGAAATTGGTACAGAAACTCTCAACAGGTTACTGGCATAACAGTAATAGGTACCATAGTATATCCCATTATCTTCAAAACAGTTTGAATAGAGCAATATCATTAATCAGAACAAAGCAAAATAGTGATAACAGTATTTGCCTTCAAAGAGATGATAGAAGGAAATCCCCCCTATTTGCTACATTGCATATGGTCAACCTGTCAAGAATGTCTACATCTCTGGCTCACTTGCTAACGAGGGTGGTGGTGGTGGTGGGTTAATTCTTAGCCTGCTCACCAGTAGGCTCCTAGGAGCTGCTGAGTGATTGTTCTCCTGCCTCATGCCAGGGGTGCTTACCCATAGGGCAGGCAAATTGCTGCCATTCTGTGCTGCACCCTGAGTCCCTCCACGGTCGGAGCTCTGGGGCTGCTGGTTCTCCTCCCAGCTCAGGCCAGAGGCCCCTACTGGAGGGCGGGCAGACTGCCTTTCTGTGCTGCACCCTGTGTCCCTTCATGGTCAGATCTCTGGAGCTGTTGGTTCTCCTCCCAGCTCAGGCGTGGGTGGCTTATGGAGAGGGCAGGCAAACTGCCTTTCTGTGATGCACCTTGAGTCCCTCCATGGTTGGAGCTCTGGGGCTGCTGGTTCTCCTCCCAGCTCAGCTGTGGGCGGCTTACGGAGAGGGGTGCACATTTTTTAAATTATCCAAATGGCATCAATATACATGAAGTAAAAGATACTTAGCAGCTCTTAGGCAGCCAATGACAGCTATTCTTACAGGGAACCAAGCTGACTGCTTCCACATATTTGCTACAGTAAAAAGGCAGCCTGGCATGTTAGTGCTTTTTATTCTCTCAAACAGATTCCAAAAGCCACTTTCCCAGGTCAAAGCGGGTACACGGTTTCCACTTTAAGGGTTACTGCCTAGTAACTCTGTGGCCTATTGTAACTGTCCCCGAGAGCGCCCCTCCCGAACACTGGCCAGGGCAGCCGGCAGTGCCCACGAGATGTGTGTCACTTTGCCACACTTCCCAGTGACTGGGAGGCTGGGCCACCCCTCCACCTGTGGGGCTGACAGTCACAGGTCCTCTTCTGTATTTTTTGTATGCTTTTTTTCTTGTGTTCTTTTTCATGAGATGCAACTATTTTTTTTTTTAAATTATGGTATTTTCTGACACACCAAAGTATCCCTTTCTGTAAAGGCCTTTGGTATCTATCTGTAAAGGGGTCCCGTCAGCAGCACTCAAACAGCTGGGCTTTCTGATTCTACAAGGCCAAAAAGCCTACCGAGAGCTTATCCTTGGGACACAAAAATGCAAAAAGTGTCTAAACCAAAATGAAGTTGTTTGGAGTTAATGAAAATATATGACCACAGAAAAGGTTTCCAATAAAACTTTTTTTTTTTTACCATGAATTAAACAATGGTACACAAATTCAACAGCTCAAATTTTTCATTGGCTTAGATTATTGCTGTATGTCGAAATGACCCCAGGACGAGTACTCGTGAGGGTGAGAACCTCCTGAACTCGGGGTCAGGGAACCCTCACTGGTCTGCCCCCTTCATGGGAACCCGTTTTGTAACCTAGCCTCCAGCTGGCCCACAGCGTCACCTGGTGACACCACGGGGCGACACCAGGCCCTTCCGAAGTGCTGGCTAAGGAGCAGGTCCTGGTGGCCAGGCCAGTGCTGCCAGCGGACACAGGACAGAGCGGGCTGGGCGGCGGACAGGGTGCTGCAGGAAGCCCGTTTTAAAGGGGTGCCAGCTAGGTGCTTTCCCCAATCCGCTGCCGAAAAGCTTGTCCAGAGGGCTCTGCGGAAATGGCAGAGGCCCAGCACTCACCGTCCTGCTCGTCCCTCACCCCGTGAGAGGCGCAGGTGACCCGAGGACACCCTGAAGCACCAGTCATTTAAGGCAACTGCGATTTACAGTAATCACGCAGCCTTTCCTCTGACAAATCACGCCTGACTAAATGCAGATCAGCGCTGCGCCAAGGCAGAGATCCGGTCTGCGCGTGCCACACCCCTAGTTAGCCCACCGGCTGACTAACGCGTACCCATGTGAGGTCACTGGAGAGTCAGACCCATCAGAGATACAGCGACTACACCGTAACTGTCTAGTGTTCCACACGCGGACATTTCTGAAGAGGCAGGATACAACAAAATTCAATCCCTGCACATACAGGTGAAACCTGTCACTGGGATTACGTACTTACTACCTTTTAAGCAAAGACAAGTAAACACACAGATTGACGGAATGTAAAGTAAATAGGTACATTACCTCCAACATCTATGAAGTATTTGGCAGCCAAGCCAGATCGTGGAGCTAAAAAACAAGAAGGGAGACAGGGCTGTTTTACACGGGGCGAGCAGCACCCGGCAGGCACCGCGGGGACACAGAATGCCTGCCTTGCCTGTCAGAACTTCCCCTTGGTTTGGGCTGAGTCCTAAATTAAAAATACAGGCATCAAACCACGGGACAAAAGCTAAAGGGGCTTGACTTCAAAGGCAGGTCAAAGGACCTGAGGTGACGGGGGGGTTTGTTGTGGGCGCTGGTGTTCGAGGCGGCGGCTGCAGGGATGAACAGCAGGTGGGCAAGGGGCCAGCGCAGGTGGCTCAAGGAAGTCGCCCTGCCCTGCGGCAGCCCAGAGAGAGGGCTGGGGCCAGTCGCCAGGGACAATGACCCGGGGAGGAGCCGGAGGAACGGGAGAGAGGAGGGAGGAACGGAAATGATAAAACAGCAGCTCTTGGCCTAGAACTGGGGACCCCAAGGCAGGAATCCAAAGGCAACTCGCATGAACTAGGAACCAGGGTAAAACGCCCAACATCAGTCAAGTGATGCCAAAAAGCAGGCATCAAAACTTCGATTCCCGCGGTTATTTTTTTCTAAAAACAAAACAATCAAAAGCTAAGTTTTATCCTTTATATTTGCTAACTGACGCATCAGTCATCCTAACTTTTCGTATCTTATTTCAGAATGATCTAAATCAGGTGCTTTGCTACTAAAAGGGACCCCTCTGTGGTTTGATCTGTCACTGTCTTAAAAGAGCACCACCCACGACACGGGAGCCCAGAGCAGAGCCCTGCAGCTCCTCCCGCTGGGGCCCAAGAGCCAGCAGCCTCTCCCACTGCTGAGATGGGGTACACTGGGCATCTTCGCCAGAGGCTCATGGCCTCATGCTGCCCTTTGCTGCACCCCGAGGTTACTGTACAGAATCTACGGTCTTTTTGAGACAGGGTCTTGCTATGCAGTTCAAACTGACCTTGAACTCACTTTGTAGCCTAGGCTGGTCTCAAACTCACAAGATCCTCCTGCCTCAGTCTCCTAAGTGCTGGGATTACAGATGTGTGCCAGCACGCCCTGCTAGAATCTATGGTCTTGATAACTGGTTGGTAACACCCTCTGATGACAAAGGACTCAGAAAAAGTAACCACTGACTTGCTATTTCTGTCCTGGATCCTCAGTGCGAGGCCCTTCCTCTCTAGGACACACAGGTGTCCCTGCCCCAAACCCCCCGGGACAGTGGTGAGGACAGACACGGTCTTCAGCTGCCATCGGCCCACATCCCTGATTTCCTGTAAGGCACATGTTGGCCACTCTTCTCCCCATCTTCACAGAGAAGCTGCCCTCTTGCCATCTAGAAAACCACGCCAATTACAAGTCACACAAGCTTTTGGTGTTACTGCCAGGAACTGTGAGAACCATGTCTCAGGCCCAAGTGAGCCTCTTCAAAGCTTGTGTAAGAAATCAGAAATAAAGACAAAGAAAAGGGGGAAGCAGAAAATAGAAACCATTTTGGATGGCTGCGTCTGCCACCATAGATGGCGCCTCTGTATTTTAGGACACGGTCCTGGTGATGCCCAGTGACATTAAGGTGACAGGCTGACAAAATAGTTACGGGTCTGAATCACTCACCGACTCTCCCATAGCAGCCAGAAGGAAGCGCGATCTGAATGTCCGTTTTCACGAGCGTTTTCTCCATAGGTGGTATCGTATAATCATAGGCACTGAGACATCAGAAGGAAGCAAGTGGTATTTATTTGAAAAATTGTTTTCACTTTTCACTTCTTTGTGACAACGCACATGGAATTGCTTTAAATGTATTTCATAAAATAGTCCATACAACCTTAGTTTTTATGGCCAATCTCATAATGATGAATTTCCAATTCTTCTAGAAAATGTTTATGAAGGTACAAGAAGATATATATATATATTTTTTTTACCATACTGCTAAAATTACAACGGGGCGCTGGCTGCAGTCCCCGGCCCCGGGCCCTGCGGAGGTAGACGGCGAGCGCCCCATCGCCCCAGGCCACCCCGGGTGGCGCCCTCCATCCTCCCCCGGGAAGAGGCCGGGCGCCCGCCTCGCACTCCCACAGCCGCGTTCCGCACTCGTGGCCAAAGGCCCGCTGCACCGAGCAGGGCTCAGGGCGCACAGGCCGCGCCGGCCGCGCTCACCTGTACAGGTCGTAGCCGGCGGCGCGCGCGGAGCCCCGCGTCGGGGCCGTGGCGTGCTCCGACAGCCGCGCGAAGCGCAGCCGCAGGGCCGCCTCGGAGGGCCGGGCCCGCTTGCTGGGGGACACGGCGGCGATGTCTTCGGTGCAGGGCATGGCAGGTGGGCGGCCGGAGGGGCAGGGGAGCGAGAGCGCAGGGTAAGCGCGCGCAAAAACTGGCGCCGAGCCTTTGATTTTCCCGCCCTCCCCGCCCCTCGCGGAGGAGGCCAGCCGAGGAAGGGGCCGCGTTCAAATTCGGGGCCGCAAACTCTTCCCTTTAGGGAAGTCTGAGTGGGGTCTCCTGCAGACAGCCTCGTAAACACGGGTTCGGAATTCAAAGCCGCGGTCCGGGGAAGGGGGTCGGCCCCGGGGGGCTCGCCCCCCAGTGACAGAGGGCCGCCCCCGCCCCCTCAGGGTTCCCAAATGGACTCGCCCCGCCTAACGGCCCGCCACGCCCACTCCCAGGCCCGCCACGCCCACTCGCAGGCCCACCCCGCATCCGCTTCCGCTTCCGGCCGGCCTAGCCGCGCGCCCACCAGCTGCGCAACCACCTTTACCGGCTCTGCTGCAGCCTCTACGCGGGCTGCCGGCGCTGTGCAGCGGGCGTGGTCCCGAGAGTCCTCTCGGTCGCGCGTCCCAGAACGCGGCGTAGAGCCGGGATGCCAGCGCGAGGCGCAGGCGGAGGAGCATCATGCTCCAGCTGAGTGCTGGGAGGCCTGCATCCTGCTGCGCAGTGACCCCTGCATCCTGCTGCGCAGTGACCCCGGAAGCAGTCCAGGATGAACCCCTTCCCCCGGCCCTACCAGGTGATTGGCGGAGCTGGCGGGGGCGGGGAAGCCGTAAGCCCCGGATACTCTTCCCTGCACCTTTCCCAGACTCAGGAGTCGCCACGTGTTTCCCCAAATGGCACGGAAACCTGGAAATCAAATCCTGGTGCCCTTCACATTTTCAAAATACCAAGTACAGAGCAGTTTCAGAGAAAGTGGCAACTGGAGATGTTAGGATATTGTTGAGAACAGTTTCCTTAGCTGATTCCTCCTCTAAAGTGTTGGAATCCTTGAATGAGGTTAGGAATTAAACGCTAGCGCGAATTTCCCAAGGCTTTAAATGTTGTCTGTGCTTTGATCACATCCTGGTTGTGCAGAAATACTTTTTCTAGTAGTTTTGCAAGGAAGTTGAGGGAAATTGGGTCCTTGCTTATCTAAAACAAGGATTACAACGACTTCTTTTTTATAATCCCAGAGCAGATTCTCCAGGAAATTCGTTTGCATCCAGGAGTGGCTTCCCCGTAATCTTATCTCTATAACACTTACTGTATCATTCAGTAGTCATTTAGCCATATTCTTACCCTAGCTAATCTCACCTATATGCCTTTTATCTTTCCGATTAATAAGAGTCATATACTTTATGGTGCTTTTCAAAGCACCTGCTTGTGTGTTTTACAGATGGCCATTGTTTTGACTCGATAGCACTACAATAGTGTTGTGCAATTTTTTCTGTTAATTCAAGTACAGAAAGTGCTTGTTACTATCATCACTTTTCATTGGACTGAAATAAGACAGAAGAAAAAGCCATGCTTCAACTAGGTGCAACTAAGAAAGAGCAACAAGTTAGGATTGTGAGCCAGTAAGGGTGTGACAGGACATTCTTTATGGCAATGGGAATAGGATTCGATAAGAACACCTGCTTTAAATTCAAGACACCGCGTTTAAGAACAATCAGACGTGTATCAGCCATGTTGATTAATTCAATTACATAAGCCTGGTGCCAACCAGAACCCTTTGAGAAGGCAAATCAGTACTTTACAAGCAAAACTGTCTTCCCTTACTTTTGCCATTATAAAGCTATTACTTTACAAAGATATGCGTGATGACTATACCAGGTATATTGTGCTTAATATTATGGTATCAGTTTAATCATAACCAAAAGAAACAATGTTATTATCCCCAAGCACATACAAACACACATACAGTACATACACAAAACTATATCGGAATAACACATCACTGCCTTTTTGTACTGTGAAAGTTCTGGAGGGTTAGAATACTTACCACACACACTCTTATATACTCAATACTGAATCTCACTCAACTAATGTAATCCTGATGAGAACCTGAGTTATGTTAGTGTGTAGTAAACATACCGGGAGGCAACATGTTTCTTTTTAAAACATCATCAAAAACAGATGCGGGAAAGCAAGAGTTCACAGGAAAATCACCTGAGGGCTTGGTTAGACGCAAAGATCCAAATCCCCACCGCAGCTGGCTGCTTACAGTCTCCAAGGTGATGGGGTTGCCCACTCCTGCTTAAAGGACTGCTGCTGTGGGTTTTTTTTTTTTTTTGTGGAGAATCTTCTGAGGTCAGCACATCCTAGAAAGAATTCCTTTCACATTTAACCAAAATTACCAGCCTTACCAAACCTACGTCACTCTTTTTTTTTTTTTAATAGATGCTCCATTATCTTAATACAGGCAGGGCCAGGGCCTTAGTTCTCAATAATACATCTAGGGTTCTGTGTGTGTGTGTGAGTTTGTGTGGTACTAGGGATTGAACCCAGGAACTTCACACTAAACTGCATCCTACTCTTTTACGAAAGAGTATAAAATAAGGTCTTGGTAAGTCCTTAGGTTGGCCAGGGTGGAATTTATGACCCTCTTGCCTCAGCCTCCCCGAGTTCCAGGATTACAGACATGTAATCTTTAATGTACACTGAATTTCCAGGTTTTGGCTATGTGCTTTGTAGCATCCCACAGACATATAATCACGGAACTGTTTTTGTTTTGTTTTGTTTTGTTTTGTTTTGTTTTTGGTAGGGATATATTTAGCAGTCTTTCCCTTGTAATTAATAGAAGCCAACTAGAGTTAGCTTGGCCAACAAAGAACATTTATTGGAAGGACAATATGGTACATTTGACCTATGCCCCAGGAAGGCAGGCAGTAGGGGAGATCTTGTGATTAAGATTTTATATTTCATCTTTGATGTTTGTAGTTAAATTTGGCATCAAATTCTACCTTTGTTTTCATTTTTGTTTAAAATCTACATTATGACCCTTGTTGGTTATGACCTTAAACTTTGTTGTATACAGGACTAGTGCGTTTATTTTCCTTTTGGAACAGAATCTCACTGGGCAGTAAATGCTGGCTCGGACTCACGATTCTTCTGTCTCAGCCTCTCCGGTTCTGGGATTACAGGCATGCACCGCCACAGCTGCCTTTTTAGTAGCATTTTCAGCTATGAAAGGAGAAAGCAAAAACACAGGAATATGCTCTCTTGGCCTTGCATCTTCTCAGTTTGTAGCCTAATGATAACACTGTACCCAGTGAAATCCTAGAATCCACTCTCAACCATCACAAGTGATCAGATTGCCCCTGTTGGAGGTGAGAAGTAAACAGTGGAAAATTAGAGTTAAATTAGACTTTAGAACCAAGTGACCCTTGAGGTGGGAGAGACATCTGTTTGGCAGACATAGTGACTCCCTGTAGCTCTGTAATAAAATGCTCCTTGGTGTGGGAGAGGCAGAGTTCACCTGGTAGGGAGACAGTGGGGGAGCTGGATTGGTTTTTTTGGTGGAAAATGCTCTGGAGGTGACGAGAAAGGCCTTCCTGGAGGTGACAGAAGACTAAGAGTGATTCCAAACTCCAGCATTCGCCTTGTTCAGGAACCTTGTCACAGCCATGCCTGTTTTGTGTGTCATGAATAAATGATTCATTCATGATTCTGACTGATGTGACAGTTACTGCTGGGGACTGAAGGAGTTGAGAGGTGGGGTGGGTAGAGTAGGGAGAGATTGTGGAGGCCTTAAAAGTTGAACAGAGCTTGTCTTGGTTCTGTAGATATAATTCTTTTAAAGCCAAGGAACCTGTTCTTCAAGCCTTTTTTTCTGCTGAAGTACACTACACAGGACAAGGTCCAGCAGAGCTCTTTCTGTGCAAATGGGGGAGGTGCCCTGGGCCTCCCACCCGGCTCTCAGCAGAGCCCGGGGCACCAGAGCTCTCCTGAGGTTCAGAGGCGCTTAGGTGGAAGCAGTTTGCCCTCTGTAGGCGTCCAGTGGGAGTGCAGGCTATGGAAAAAACTTCGGCAGAATAAGATTTGATAAGGTGTCCCAGAGCATGGAGGCTGGAGAGGCTGGAGAAACGAGATTTTCTATTGTCCTAACCCAGGCTTTCCATTTTCTGCTCTAATAGATCACCACAGCCTTGGTGGTCTAAACAATAAAAATGTTCTTACCTTGCAGTTCTGGTAGGTCCGAAGTCTGTCACAGGTCTCAGTGGGCTAAAAAAAAGGTAGTGGTGAAGCTGCGTCCCTTTTGGAAGTTCTTGGGGAGAAGCCATCTCTTTCCTGGTCCAGCTGCAGAGGTAACCACCCTCCCCGCTGTCCCACCGGGAGCCTCCTTCTCCACCTGTCCAGCCAGGCCCAGTTCTTCTCATGATGTCAGCGCCACTGTTGCGGTTCTCTGAGCACAGCTGGAAAACTTTCTCCTGTTTTAAGGACACAGTGATTAGATTGGAACCATCGGGTGACCTAGGATTGTCCTCCAGGTTAAAATCAGTACCTTAATCACATCTGCAAGCTGCCTTTCCTCTGGGGGTAATACGTTCACAGATTCTGGGGATGGGGCACAAACATCTTTGCCCTCCCTTTGCCTACTGAGGAGGCATCCAGCACAGAAGAGGCATGATCAAATGATGTGGCGGATGTTTAAATTTTTTACTATGGTAAAAGAAACATTGCCATGAATCCCCTTCAAAATGTCCCGCCTCTCTTCCAACACAGTCATCTCATTGTTCTCGACACTTTGTGAAGCAATTCTGAGACTCCTCTTTCCCGAGCGTCTTGAGTCACATGGTCATGGTGGACTTCATGTCTTGAATCAATTAAAAACATTGATGTCTTGAATCAATTAAACACATTTAGTTTCCCTGGTCATTTTAATTTTGGAGAAGAGCTGGAAGTTGCCAGGTGCTAGACCCAGTGAATAATATGGATAATAATAATAATATGTAGTTTGAGAGAAATTGCCATAAGTAGTTGATCAGGGAGGGTTATTCATAAAATGCAGTGATGTTTTAAGAAGTTTGTTCAGTAAAAGACACATCGCTGTTTATCAAAATACTCCCCCTCACTTGGAACATGTTTATTCTGTCCTTCTTGGACATGTGCTTTACTGGAATATATTTTTTTGTTTCTTAAATTTAAGAATTCGCCGTATCTTTGCATCCCCACCAACCATCCACTCTTGCATTTTAAGCAATCAAAGCGCCTCCCTTTTACCGGGTTGGTAGCCCAGCAAGTCATGATATAGATTGGGAGAAGGAAGTAGAGGAGGACAGTGAGATAGAGGCTTGGCCCTGGGTTCGTCACCCATTTTAATCACTGGGAGATGGGGCATCTCTGTCTGCTGCTGCCTTTAGACAAGCAGCCGTGTGGCCAGAGATGCAGATATCTGGGCGTCTCCTGGAGCTTCCAGGCCTGGGATCCAGCAGCCTTATCAAGCAGGCCTGCTCTGTTGCTGGCTGTCCCCAGGGATGAGCTCCTGTTCCCACCTTCTGCTGGATAATCGGCTGCCAGGTTCGGTGGGGCCATCACCCTTCTTGCTTTGCTGGGCCCCGAGGGGTACCGTGCTCCCCAGTGGAGTACATGGGCTGGGAGCACGGTGTGGAGCACGGGTGTGCCAAGAGAAGACTGGTCAGGCTGCCATGGGATTGGCATGCGGTATTGGTGTGCGGACATCTGGTCTCCCTGAGGTAGAGGATTTGGGCTTAGGCAAAGATGGTGACCATCGTGCTGGGAGGAACGGGGCCTTTCTGTATGTCAGAGTGGCTCAGAGAAAGGTTGCCTGGTGGAGCCAGTACCGCAGACGGTTCTGACCTCTTGATTTCTCAGCCTTGTTGGTTGCTCCTGATTTCCCACACGATAGGAACAACTGTGGTATAATTTGTCCCTGTTGGTAGCACATTTTTCTGACTTAAAAAAAATTACAGGAGCAAAAAAGTTATGCTTTTTATCTGTGGCTGTGTAAACAACTCCAGTAATTACCATAACTCAAATTGCTGCTGAAACTCTGCATATTTCATTGCCTGTGCTATTGTTCTTGCTACTAAATCTCTGTATGTATAGTGGGAAGTTAATTCTGAATTAGGGAACAGAAAAACTGATTAAAATAAAACTGGGCCAAATCCATAATTTTGATATTCATTAGACTCAAAATTTCTATGAGCATATGTGCAATGAAAATTGAATGATCTTCCCGAGTAAGGCAAAAAGATAAATCAAGGAAAGAAAGGCAAGGGAAATGGAAGCAGCGTTCATTCAGGGAGGGCCTCGGGCTTGCTGGGGTCCAGGCCATCACCGCGCCCAACCTGCTCCCATGGAGCTGTGTTTACTGATCAGGCTGCACAAACTCGATCCTCTTCCATCTAAAATGGGAATTAAACCAAGCAAATGCCTGTAATCTCAGCTCTGTGGGAGGCTGAAGCAGGAAGATCACAAATTCAAGCCGAGCCTGGACAACGTAGAGATTTTCTGCGATCCTGTCTCAAAATGAGAATCTTTTTTAAAAGACTGAGGGTGTAGCTCAGTGTGTAGGCCCCGTGTTCAATCCCCGGTACTGCAAAAACCAACCAAAGGAAGACAAGAAACAAAACAACAGAACTAACCCGAATGTGTAGCTGGGTCAACTTTACTACTTTGTTTTTTATTTATGGTGATATTTTAATGGTTTATAAATAAGTGCAGCAGAATAATAAATTTGCGGTATTATCTCACATTGAGTACATTCTACTTTTTAAAGTTTTTTGCATGTGAACTTCACCATATATTGCCACTTTAACTTTGAGTTAATAATTAAATATAGTCTATCAGGCAAATAGTTTATGGACTTCAATTTTAAAATATTATTATTGAATAGTTACCGTTAGTATATGTAAAAATTAAATCTCTCTCTCATCTTCCATTTACCTTGTATTTCTCTCCAGAGTTAACCCTTAACTGGATTCTTGTGCATTCTTATAGTTATTCTATACATTTGTAAATAAATATGAATAAGTAAATGATAACTAATATTCACTAAATGCATTTGAGTTAGCAGCATTCTGAGCACTAAGATATATCTGTGTTCCTGGGAGAGGAATAGTTCTGATTATGATGGAATATTGTTTTAAAAAATGGGTAAAATTGAGTTGCTAGTATTCTATTTTTGATTTTTCAATATTTATTCACATAAGAAATAGATAAAGTTTCCAGTTTTGTGGTCTTCAGCATCAAGTTTGTGCCAATTTTGCAGAATAACTAAAGAATGGAAAACCCTTGTTTGGAATAGCTTAAGTAGAGTGATAATGTTCTTTCTCAGAATGTTTAAAGAAGCAAAGGCTGGGGATTTAGCTCAGTGGCTTAAGCGCCTGCCTGGCAAGTGTGAGGTCATGAGTTTAATCCCTGGCACCAAAAAAAAAAAAAAAAAAAAAAAAGCAACCTGGAAAAAAATTCTTTACATTAAAATCTTTTGGACCTATATTATTAACAATCTTTGTGTTTTATTCTGATGTGTTTGATTTTATCAGGAAATCTACTTTTTCTTGAGTTACTTTTGGTGATGTGTGTTTTACCAGAAACTGAATGTCCATTCACCAGTTAGAATTTAAAAGACATGCTTTGCCAAAGTTACACCTACAGTCCCTTGCATAGTTTTAAATTTGCATATTTAATCTTTTTTTCCATTCTAAAACTAAAAAGGAGCTTACCTATTTGATGTCCTTCATCTTAAAAAGGATTTTAGCAACATTAATATACAGCAGTAAACCTTTTCAGCTTTACTGTTATTGTCTTTTCTGAAAAAACCCTAAGGGCTAAGTACTTGTGCTCAACTACTAGCACATGCTATTGGATGTGCTTGTAGCACACAGTAAGGGGTCGACTCTTGATAATCCCCACTTTACATATGAGAAAACTGAGTCTTAAAAAGGTTACACAATGACCCCTCCACGAATACTTGGGGAAACAAATTTGGGTCCCATCTCTCTGGTCTCTGAGCACGAGCCCTAACTTTGACTGCGGTGCTATCCTTCCTTGATTTTCTTCATATTTTCTTTTAGTTACTTCATGTGGTTTTGAATTTCTGAGCCAAATGTTAACATTCACTTTCGTATTTATTAATAAATCTGTTTAAGACTACGACTGTACCTCTGAGTCCTGTTTCATCAGTATTATGGTTTGAATCTAAGATATCTCCCCAAAGGGTTGTGGGTTGAGAGGTGGAGATTTTGAAAGGTGATTGGAACACTGGGGCTCTAGACACCTCAGTGGATTAATCCACCGATAAGTTCATAATAGAACGTGCGGTGGGGGTGGGGCCTCGGCAGAAGAATCAGTTCACTTGGCTGTGACTCCACAGGGTGTATTCTTGTTCCTAATGACTTTCTTCTCTCTTTTCTGGCTGCCATAGGTAAGCAGCCTTCCTCCACCACACCTTTCTTACATGTCATTTCTGCCTTTGAGCTGTAACCCATGGACTGAACCCTTTGAAACTAAGACCCAAGTTAAAACTCCTGGTTTTTTTTTTAACTCCTGTTTTAAATGTGGTTGTCAGATATTTTGTCTCAGCAACAGGAGAGGGACTAATACAATCAGTGTAAAATATATTTCCATTAAGTGGAGTTTTCAATGTTATTTTTTGCTAAATAGCCTAAAACTGTATTATGATTTCTTTTTTAATCTGAGTGATTTAGAAGAATTTTATTTTCCTAATGAGAGAAGTTCTTGATGGCTTAGTTTATATATCTGTAAATAATCTGAGTTTTACTGTAATATAATAAAAAATTTGACACTTTCTACCTTTTGGAATTCACTGTGTTTTTTCTCATTATCTAATATATTGTTTGTTTTTGTAAATGTTCTACAGATTTCTGAGAGATGATGTATTTTTTGTGGGCAAACACCATTGTACCTATTAAAAACATTTTAAAAATATAGTTTGAATTCTTCCTATACTTAATCTGACAAAGATGGTGACACAAGTGAGCTGTTTCCTAAGAAAGAGGACTTTCTATGACTTTCCTGTTATTTCCAACAATATTTGTGTTATTTATGTGAGTACTATGCTAATTGTTTATGTAAAGCTCTGTTATTTTATTATAGCTATATTATAGCTACATGTATTTTATAAATATAAAAGGATACTGTCCTGCCATTCTTAATCCTCTTAAACTTTGAAATTAACCTTGTCAACTATATTTATTGTTGCAATCTTTGTGTGTATTTTTAGTTTTTCTTTTGCCTTTAGCTTTTCTTCTTTCACTTCCAGTTGTGAGCTCTGTGCCCCTTTGATGCTTAGTTGTGAGCATGCTGTTTAAATATAGAGCTTGATTTTTAGTTTTTTCATTGAAGTTGTCTATCCATAAGAAGGATTAATGCGTTTCTATTTTCTTTTCTCCTCTGGCTTTTCTCCTATTATGTGAGTCTACTTAAAATGCCTGATTGTATGACTTTTTCGGTTTCCCCTTTTGGATCATCTTTCCCAGTTTTATGCTCTCTGTGTACAGACATCCACGCACAGTGTGGTTTTGCTCATTTTGTGTCATTTCCAGTGCTGCTGCCAGCGTATTCATGAGATCTTCATGGCGACATCCACGAATGCTTTGAACACCCACCAAGCCCGCCAAGCATCCTCTCATGACCACGGCTTCTGAGTGTCTTCTATCTGACAGAGAGACCCCAGGGAAGCGGCTGCATCCTGTCTACAGCCTGGTCTCACCTCCAGCAGTTGACTGAGGAGGCGCTAGCAGCTTCTCCCAAGGTCTTCGCAGGTGTTTTCTGAGATAGTTTCCTCAGCGCATTGCATGCAAGCTAATCTTTGATGGCTTCTATCCATTTCCCCACTGTATTTCTAAAACTGTTATGTGGATGGCATCTTTTCTTGCTTTCCTGCCATGATGCAGAGTTTCCTGCTCTTATGTATCTTGGATTATTTTTAGGGAGATTAGGCAGGTGATGGAAACAGAGATGCCATTATTCATTTGTGTGCGTGTGTGTGTGTGTGTGTGAGACAAATGTCTGCTTATCCTGCAGTTAGGATATCTGCAGGATATCCGGAAGGAAAACCAAAAATATTAGTGATTCAATATATGAATCTGAGGCTAAGAGTTAGAAATATAAATCTGAGAGACACCAACATATGACAGACATCCGGTCACAGGAAAGAGAGGGACTCCTGGGATCAGCAGTTCCACATCTTGTGGGTTACCAGAACGCACACGTGCCTTGGTCTCACTCTGAGAGTCTAATGGAGCAGGGCAGTGGTCTAGGATTCTGGCATCTCTTAAGCTTCCATCAAAAGTTTTCTACAGTTGAGTGTTAAGGGAAGACATCATGATGATTTTCCCATTGTGTCCTTATTTGTGTCCCATGGTGTCCTGTCTACATTGATGGGTCTGTGTGTAGGCATAGGACAAGGCCATACACTGAAAAATGATGGATATTTTGGAAAGGCGTTGTGTGGAATGGATAAGAATGTGCTAACAAGGACTTAATGGTTGTTTTTTGCAGAAAAGCACTGCTTCTTAAGTCTAAAATTGTTTCCTTGGCTGCCTCCAACTTAGGGTCAGATTCCTGCTCAGTGTAGCCCACAGACCTGTTAATCATTTAAGGAATGTGCCTAAAAACTGGTAATAAAAACTCCTAAGTTTATCTAACCTCTCCGGTCCCATTCAAAGATGAAGACACCAAGATAAGACAAACTAAGGTATTTTCAAGATTCCAAGAAAAGCCAGTCTCACAGGCAGATCACCCCATGGTTGGAACTGAGGCCACCCACCTCCTACCCCAAGTGGTAACAATCACCTCATGACAGGAATCAAATTGTTCCCTTGTTATAGTTTAGATTAAAAAATGTCCCTCACAAGTCTCATGTTGAGAGGTGGGGTCTGGTTGGAAGGGGTGGGTCCTAAAGGGTGGTACCTGGAAGGGTGCATTCCTGGATCCTCTTTCTCTCTGTTTCATGGTTGCCATGAGGTTAATAGTTTTCCTCTGCCAGGCTCTTCCACCATACTGTTTCTGCCTCAAATTCAGCCAACCATGGACTAAACCCATTGAGACTGTGAGCCTAAGCAAAACTCCCCTCCTTTCTGTTGGGGATGTCAGGTATTTTGTCCGTGGGTGGGAAAGTTAACTAATACACTCTTCAAGCACTAGTGGTTTCCCTGGTGCCAGCAGGACAGACCTGAGATAATGATCAACCACACCACAAATGACCAAGACAACTTGACCATGTATGTTTACTACTCCCTATCCTGTCCTCCCCATATAACCCTGAAGCTCTTGTCATTTTCCTGGAGACAGAGCATAAGACAGTGATCCTTTGTTCTTTTCCAGGGTGGCCAGACTGAATAATTCCTTTCCTGCTCTCCTTACCACTTGCCCACTTGGTTAATTAGGGAAAATGTGTGAACTTTGTCCATTGGGATCAGCAGTTGTTGGGGCTCTGGCCCAGGACCCTGGTAACAATGTTAATGTGAAGCCAGTAGAAGGAGAGAATACGGGACCAATGCACAGGACTATGGGACATTCTCCTCCTCTCTGAGAAACCTGAATGCAGGTGCCGAGATTCTGGGTGTTGGATTACAGAGTTGAGCGAAGCAGAGGACAACGGCGGGGACACGGGCTGTCTGATCACAGCCCTGTCTATCAGATGTGTGACACCCTAACCTATTCCCCAATCTTGACTTCACAATCTCCATTCCCTCACTGCCACCCACTTTTCAACTTGGAACCCAAGTCCCAGCTCAGGTCAAGCACCCTCTTGGTACAGCCCCCAGAAAGTTAAATTACTAGCTTAAAGTTATGGGACTAATAAATGGAGACTGAGACTCGAATTTAGGGTGGTCTGAGGTTCCCGCCCTTCCTCCTTCTTTTCCTCTCTCCCTTTCCCATCCTTTGTCTCCCTTTCCCTTTGCTCTAATACACATGCCCTTTGGCCAGCATGGAGATGTCCCTCCCTGACCTTTGTTTGGCGAGGGACTGGTATTCAAAGGTGCTTCAGGGTTTGCCTCCGCCCACAAGGCTACCCAAGGCCACACCCTCCAATGGGGCACACAGGCCTCTTGGGACCACCCCCAGGGGACATTCCAGCTCCAGAGTGCCCCGGGAAGCTGCCACTGGGCCTGCGGCACAGCTCACCGGCTCTCCCCACCCCCAGGCACTGCGCCCCAGGGCCCTGCCCACAGTTACACCTCTTCTCTATTTCCATGGGGACCCAGTCTGCAAGATGGGCCTGCCGAGAAGCCAGAGCCAGAATTTCCGGCTGAGGAAGGCCTGCTACTTCCTCACAGCCTTCTTCAGTGACTCAGGAAAGTGTCACATCCAGGTCACTGGTCATCTGAGTTCTGGGTACACAGGGCTCAAGGGGACAGTCATCTAGGGCTAAGTAAGTCAAATGGCCCCAGGTATCCAGTGGCTCTGTCTTTACTTTTTCCTCCAGTCTTCCTTCTGAGCAGACAGGCTGGGCTTGGGAATCCTAATCTTTTGTTTGTTTGTTTGAGACAGTGTCTTGCCATGTAGTTTGGACTGGCCTATACTCACTATGTAGCCCAAACTGGCCTTGAGCTTCAGTGATCCTCCTGCCTCAGCCTCCAGAGTGCTGGCATTATAGGCCTGCACCGCCACGCTGGGTCAGAAACCCTAATTTTGAATCCCAGATCTAAACAGGCTGCTCTCAAAGCCACTGACTAGAAGTCCAGGCTCACAGCTGATAAACCATCGCATAGGGACCACAGTGATGACAGAGGCGTAAAATCACGACCTGGGCCAAAGTAAACCAATTTCAGTGCTTTTATTTCAGGTTCATTTTCCCCATATGTTTTCTCAGAATATGTCAGGAAAAAAAAATCAGGCCATTTATCAGAAAAACAATTTTTTCTTGTTGGTTTGTCCATGTGATTAAGTATTACAGATATGTGAACCAAAATGAAATAATCAATAGCTATATCCTACAAATTTTGCAAAATTTCTCCACATTTTAACTATTGTTTTAAGTCCATATAATCACTCTACATAGAAAGTAAATATATGATTCGGGATAAATGTCTCAGAAATGCTTTGAGAATTTATGGGACTTGGTTTTCAATTAGACATCTATTTGGATTTCGTCTGTATTAACCACTTAATTAGAAAAACATACATAAAGTAATATGTGACAGAAATCTCAAAATGTTTAGCATAGAGGACAATTCCTGTTTAGGGGTTAAGAGTTGCATCTGGGTCATTGGAGTGGTACCGGTACTCATTGTTAATTAGGTCCAAGAGGCATTATAAGTACCAAAAATGACAAGTACCAAACAAATTGCTTTAGCTGGAAAGGGCAGTGACCAAGAAGCCACAGACACCAGCAAATTCTAGCTTGCATGTCAAGTACCAAACAAATGAAAAGTACCAGGATAAAATTTTTGCATCAAAACGCATCTCGCACCAAACCTGAGGAGTTTCAAAACAGCTGAACACCTGAGCACGACTGTCACTGCACAGATTCTCTTCTGACCCAGTTAATAAACCTCTAGTCCGTGGCAAATTCAAGCTGTGCAGTATCAATGACCGCTCAGGTCTCTCTGAGTATATTACCTATTACATTAAATAAACCTCATTTAAGTAGCTGCTTTCAAAGTATTGTAGACTCCAGTGCCTCTTAAAGGTTTTGGTTATTGATTTTAAATCTTCTTTGCAATCACAGGTCTCTCAGGAGGCCACAAGCTATCACGCTTCCTACGTGGTTGGTCTTTTCCTCTCCTGGCTGCCCGTGGTCATGGAACCAGCTCGTCAATAACAGTTGTTGAGACCTGCTTTGGGCCGCGGCCTGAACCAGGACCCCGCTGCAAATGCCATTAGAAACAAAAGAAGACGCCTGCTTGGAGGAGCTTGGTCACCCTGGTGGTTTTCGTGAGCATAAGCCAGCATAGCTTTGATTAATTTCTTATCTACCAACAGCGATGACAAAAGTGATTTTGTGTGTGTGTGTAGCAGCCTTGCCTCACACGCTCTGTTCAGTTGACAGAGGGGGGAAAAATAGTTCCCATTAACTAATAAAAAAATGCACAAAATCTATATAGAATCTGATAGGCTTATCTCTGGAGGTTTGCATTATCTATCCACAGATCAGGTTTTATAACGTGAAGTACTGGAACATGTCTTTATAACTATTCATACATCCGGTTAAACATGTATTCTATCTTTTATGTCTTAAGAGTAAAATGTCAGAACATTTTTGTGATTCCCTCTAACCAGTAAGACAGGGGGGAGGTTCTTGGTGAGTATTTCTAGCCAAGCCATATACAGCGAGTCCGATATGTATCCTTTTCTCGCCACGGGAAGGCTCCTGGTCACAGGGAAGAAAAACAGAAAAACACAGTGAAAAGTCCCGCTGGCGATAACTTGTCTACCATTCCCGAACTATGTAACATTGGTGGAAGTCATCCCCACGCCCCAATAGTTTAAAGCTGTTATTTTGGGAGAAGCCTCAGGAACCAGCTCCTGGAACTCTACCAGCACATTCGGGAGATCATTCTATGGTGTGGGAGGTGGACGGTCCTGACCTAGGCCAGGACTGGAGACGTGGATCTCCACACACGGGAATCAGCTCAGGGGGGACAGATGAAATGGCTGGAGGTTTCCCCATGCCTACCCAACAGTCTTTAATGAAATGAACATTAATAGTTGCAGGGGCCTCACCCCAACCTCCGTAGGGCCGGAGAGTGAAGGGTGAGCATGGGAAAACCCACCAGCTTTCTCTCGCGCCGGTCTCTTCCCTCACCGTGAGCGGCCTCACGCAACTGCTATGGACGCCCAGCCAGGGCGAGGCCTGTGAAGCCTGGGCCCCGCGTGGGGCTGCTGGCAGGAAAGTGAGGCTCTCAGGTCCCTGGAGCAGGAGGCCAGGTCCCAAAGGGAAGCAGCGCCTTTCTCCTGTGGGTGTGGTATGATTGGCAGGAAGTCTAAGGGAGGCCCTCAGAAGCCCATGGGCCCAACTGTCAGGGTCTTCCTCTGCTGCCCCTAATCCCACATGGTGCAATTAGACAAATAAACAAATGAACAAACAATCAAAGCCTTCCCATCCGAGGGGCCAGGGGCTTGGAGACCGATGGAACCAGCTACCCTGCAGCTCCTCTCTGCCGGCTGCACGGCTACTTACAGGACGATGAGGTTGGCAGCTCGGGAGTTCTCCTGCAGAAGCTCGTTCAGGCGTACCTGGCGGGAGCTCTGCGGAAAACACGCAGACTGATCAGGGCAGGCCCAGCGGAAGCGGGGGCTTCCAATTGTGCACAAGCAGAAAACCTCATTCGAAAAGTAGTTGTGAAAAAGAAGTTATGATATAATTTTAAAAATGTTTTCAGATTTCTTGAGAAATGTTAGAAATATAAAAATAAAAATAAAAACCAGATTGGCATTGTGTCCCAATGGGTTTATTAAATTTTAAGCGGGAAAAAGCAAACGGCCCGGATCACAACAGGAAGAGGGGAACAGCTTTTCGGTTAAAGAAAACTGATGGAATCTTGATATTAACTTGGGGCTCTAGGAAGACAGGTCATAGCCTGTCTATTTTTCTTTTCAGTGCTCTGAATATTTTATCACCATGGAGAACTGATTCAACTGAAAAGCTACAAGTAAACTGACTTGGAAAACCATTTTCTACATTGTGGGTAGGACTCGAAACTAGAACAATCACTCTGGAAATTAGTATGGAGAGTCTTCAAAAGACTAAAACTAGAAACTCCATTTGACCCAGCTAGGCATCTTCCTGAAAGAGCTAAAGTCATCATATTATAGTGATACATGCATAACCTTGTTTATAGCAGCACAATTCATATATATGTATGTATATATGAATCCTACATGCCATAAAAATAAATTTGAGCCATTTATAGGGAAATGGATGCATCTTGAGACCATAATGCTAAGTGAAAGAAACAGAAGGTTAAATATTGCATGGTTTCCCTTATATTAGAAACTCAAAGTATAACTTAAAAAGCAAAATAAAAGAGAGACGCTAGGAAACAGGAAGGTAGATTTATGGAGATGGGAAGGAGCTGGGATGGCAGTGAGGGATGGGCTGGAGGGATAAGAAAAGTAAAAATAATTAAGACGTACTATTTAATAATTAAGATGCTGTAATTTCTCAAGATGATTGTTACTATTATGCAGTGCGATCATCTCAACTATATATATTTGAAAAAGAAACTGATTTTACAGTGAGGATAGTCATATTTATTTACATATCACTGGTTAAAACGATTTTGCATTGAGGATAGCAGTATTTATTTATATTTCCCTGGTTCCAAAACCAAGGCTCACTCCCACATATGATTTGCTTAATTACTGAATACATCTTTGTTGGAACTGGGAGGTTTATTATATACACAGTCTGTCATTCTAGTGGTTATTTTTTTTTTTTTACTAAATTGGAAAAAAGTTTTCATATTTCTTCCTCTAATTTTCCTAAGATCAGCTCTCACCGTAGTTTGTTCAGATTCTGCGGGTTAGAAGTTCTTGTGGTTCCCTTCCTTTAGTGACCAATTTAGGTGTCCTTCCTCCTTCCTCTCTCTGAGTGCCGTCCCTCTGTCTGCACCATGTTCATTATCACCGAGTTCTTTCAGAGTCAAAGCTGTAAGCCCTGGCAGGCTTCCTGGACAGCCCACCATTTTACATCTATCTTACATGTAAGACGGATCCAACTTTTATATCACTGTTCCAAACATACCTCAAATTTCCTCAAATACTTCGGTCACTCTCACACTTTTGTGGGTCACCTACGTTGTTCTCAGGGCACATGTACTGGCTTGAATTATTTTAGATTAATAAAAATAAAGTTTGAAAGGAGACTCTAGCATGTGTACCAATAACTGGTGGATTTTTTTTTTTAACTTTTAAAAGATATCTTTACTTTCTGGGAAAAAAATCCCACAGCTTTCTAAGTCTTCATGTCCAGAAATATGACCAAGAAGCTCTAGGAAAATGCAGACTCCAGATCCTGAGTAGTGCAATTCAATAATAGACACGTTACTTTTTTGATCTTTAAATACAACCACTGTTTCCTTTTTCTGACTGGTTAGATAGCAAAGTAAAAATTAAGGAAGACATGTCTTACCTTTTCTTTAACTGCTTCCAGTTCTGTGTCTGTAATTTTCCATGGAGTTTCTCTTTTTAATTTCTCAGCAGTTGTCAAATCTTTGCAGCTTTCATGGAGCCGATACGGTTCAATCATCTCTTCAAAGATTTTCCAACTGTAATTGGAATCGTAAAGGAGGCTTCACCGTGGGAAACTAACTCATTATTTCCCAGATACTCCAGGTCTGACTGGCTCTGCTGGCTGTGGAATCAGGGCTGAATGTCATGCAAATCTTTTAAGGATTAGATTTGTGGGGAACTTACTGTGAGTAGAACTATGGATGTAATTCTCACTCTCTACCCATGGAAAAGAGCTTAATGGAAGTATTAGATCTTTGGTATCAATGCACAAATATAGAGATAGTAATTGTTCTGCAAATACATTTTCTGCGTAATGAAGACAAGATTGTGATGTAGCTCATAAATGAGTTTCCCTGTTGTAGAGAGTGGATGGGAGATAGTCCTCAATCAATGTGGGACATGGCCTGGGCCTCCTGGGATATGGATAGGGTCGCCCTCAACCTTGGTCCACACGCCAGCTCTCGCTCGAGGAAGCAGGCTCGGGACAAGGAGAGGGAGGATAGCAAGTGTGCCCACGAGTTCAGTGGTTCTGGAACAATTTGGAGGTTGGTGGCACGTAACGCTGCCCTCGTCCTGCTGTTTGATGTTGCTGTGTGCACTTTTCAAATGAGTATTATGCAGCCATGGCAGGGGAAGAACAAAGGTCAATAATGTTTTAGTGACTAAATACCTGAGTCCATTTTAGAGCACTTAAGTCACTGGGGAGAAACCTGAAAACAGCGTCTGAGCGTACAGAATAAACAGGTGTGGGGAGAGGAACCTCATCTGCCTCTTACATAGGGATCTCACCAGGTTTATTCTAAAAACAGTAGCCCAAAGCCAAGCCTGAGACCTACCGGAGGGTTGTCTTCAGTATTCCGCTGAACGGGGCTCTCAAGTAAGAATAATTTCCTGGGGTTTCATAGAATGTAGCTTACTTATAATTTAGGAACTTAGAAAGGAATAATTAGAATCCATATGCCACTAGGTTAAGAAATTAAAATAGGAAGTGATGAGTTTAATTATCTCATCAGTTGGCCTGATGTAGGATTTGCAGACAAAAGTACAGAGATTACAAAGGAGTAAAATTGCCCCTGCCAGGAAGCCTCTGCTGAGCGGCTGGCGAGGTCCTGACTTATTTAGAAAGGTAGAGAAAGCCAGGGGAAGAATAGAACTGATGTACCCTGTTACTCTTTCCATCCCATAGTAATTTTATTTGCTATTACTTCCAACAGTGCCGTCTTTTTCTAGGGCTTCGGCAGTGTGTGTAAGGGGCAAGGTGCAGGCCCGGGACCTGGACTCTGGTCCCAGCTCTCGCACCGCTGTGATCCCCAGCCTGAGTGACCTGGCCCGTGGACAGGGATGACAGACACCCAGAGCTGTGCGTCAGAGTGATGATCTGAAGACGGTGCTCTGAAAAGGGTGCAATTCTTGTAGGAAAAGGGAGGCATCCACTTCACCAAACCACCGCGGGTTTGCAGTTTGCAAACCTCTGTGTGCCTCAGTGGGGCAGTGTGAGGGTTCCTCTGTACATCAGCCTGCGTCCTGCAGTATGAAAGCAGTTTCCTCAGAAACGGAAGGTGGAGTTTGGGGGACTGGCCATCTCCCTACAGCACTCACAGTAGGTTTTCCAGGTGTGGCTGGGGTGGGAATGGCCATTCCTGACATCGGCCAACCCCAGCTCAATCCCATGCCCTCTCTGTCATAGTGACCGCCAGAACAGGCACAGTCCTCAGGCAGGCTGGAACCCTTAGGCGTGCAGTGCTGTGCTGAGCAACAAGAATGGCTCAGTGGCTTAGCTTAGTGCTTCCCGAGTGACACCCAGGACCTGACCTCAGAACCTGGGGGTGGAGACGGCCTTTCCCTCCTGCTGAAAACACACAAGAAGCCCACAGTCCTGGCTGCCACTGGCAGACATCTAGGTCTCATAAGCTGAACCAACTAGACTGATGGTTTCCTAATGGAAGGCGGAGCAGGGAGACTGAAAGTGAGTTAGTCCTGGATCGTAACACTTACCTTGCCAAGCAAGCTTAGCCCCAAACCAAACTCTACTTGCCTTGATTAGTTTTTTTGCTTTGTTTTGTCTGGGGATTCTGAGACAGGGTCTCCCTATGTAGTTCAGGCTGGCCTTGAACTCACTGTGAACCTCCTGCTTTGGCCTCCTACCTGCTGGGATTAAAGCATGCGCCACCACACCCAGCTGGCTCCTTAGCTATGCACGACAGTAATTTCCATCACCTAAATTATAATGACGTTTTCTTTTTCTTGCAGTTAAACCTGCTCAGTGGCACGAGAGGCTAGGATGAAGCCATGTCTGTCCGCGCCTCTTCTGTGACCCTGGCAGCTTGCATTTCCTCTTAGCTCTTATCCTCAGCTCACGAGCTGGGCATTTCCCACTCTCCCAGCAGGAGACCCTCAGCTAGCTCAAGACATCCACTTTGATTCTCACTAGATCTCATTTCTCTTAGAAGTACTTTTTAATTGACTATGTCAGGTACTATAGACTATTACATTTAAATAACAATTCAAATTTTTGTGAATTATCATGGACCCTGCTTTCCTTTTCCTCTCTCTCATAAAAAAAGTTTAAAGATTTTTTTTTAGTTGGCTACAGGTTTCTTCTCAGTCCACGTAAGATTTTTGTCTACCAAAGTAATTTTTGTGACCGCTCCAGTATTTTTAAACACAATTGTCTAGTTGATTTCTTCTAGTTTCGCTTTGATTTCCATATACAGATTATTGGTGGTGTTTTGTTTTGTTTTTTCTTGACTTGTGGACTTTTAATTTAGCACAGATTTAACCATAGGTGCTGTTAGTTTCTCATGGCTCAGTTATTTTCTAATCGTCTTTCTTTTCACCCTTGCCCTCCATACTCACAGATTCCATTACTGTGGCAATATGCCTGCTTGCTGGTTTCTCATGGACAGAAGATTTACAAAAGCCAGGCTAAGGGCATTGAAGGGGCTGTTTGCGCAGTGGCTATCACCTGACAGCCAGGAAGGACAGTGGTCAGGAGAGGGTCGTTACTGGTAGACTGGCCTGTCCTGCATGGGGGGAGAAACGGAGCCAGAGTTCTCTCAGCCTCGGCCTTGGAGCCAGGGCTGCATCAGCCTGCCTAGAAGAAGAGTTCTCTGTCTCATCTTGCACCACCCAGAAGAGTCTCCTTCTGTAAGTTAACGCAGGAGGAGAGGCCGTGCCTGAATTCAGAATGATCGTTCTGTGTTTTAAAGTAGGTATCCTCTGACATATTTTGGGGCAGCTATTTCCAGCACCAGGTAAGTGCCTGTCATGTAGACTACTACGGTATCATGCAGGCGCGGGACAGCTGTCTGGTGTTCCCTCCTGGTGGATGACCTTTCTTGAATCAGGGCAAGTTTGCTACAAGGGTTCTTTTATTCAGTGAGCACAGGTTCAGTAAGACCTGCATCTTCCTCATGCACGACCTTGACAGAGCGGAAAGGAAATCTCCAAAACGTTGAAACTAATTCATGTGATTCTCTTCCTTATGGAGGGAGAAACATCCAATGAAAAGCGTGCCTGAAATCAAAGTCAGAAGGTAACACAGAAGCGAAAATGCTTTATTTCTTCCTACCACCCCCAGTTTTGCTCCCTGAGAAGAGAACACCATGGGACAAAGGTCAGGGTAGCAACAAGAAGTGTGTCCATGTGAGGACAGGTATGCAAAGAGTAAAGGGGCGGGCGGAAGTCCCATCCCAACACCCGCAGTGAGGGACGTGCAGAAGGATTGTGTGTGGCGTGGTCACCAGGCAGATGGACAGAGAAAGGTAAGAAAATAGGAGAAAAAAACAAGGACTTAGGCAGAGAAAATCAGACTGACGGGCAGAGCCAGAGGAACACAGGAATAAATTAATGTGGATGCAACGGGAAATGTGATTCTAGACTGCGCACAACTGGGAACATTTTGCAATGTTTGATTGTAAGTTTCTGTATTCAGTTTAATGTACAATGGCCTAAGATTCCCAGGAAATCTTTTTGCCCCTTTGGGATCATTTATGGAGCTCTCACGTATAAATTGTTTTCAGATATTATTGTTCTGGGCTGAACGTTTGTGTTTCTCCAACAGTTGTATTTTGAAGCTCTGGTTTCCACCGCGGTGGGTCTGCAGGCAGGCCTTTCGGAGCTGCTTAGGCATGGGAGCTGCTTAGGACCCACATAAGAAGCTTAGGGTCCAAGAAGACCAAGACCAGAATTCCTTCTGTCCTCACCAGGCAAAAAGTAGCCTTTTGTGAACCAGAAAGAGACCTTTAACAGGAATGGCCTTGGCCAGCGCTTTGACCTTGGATTTTCCAGCTCCTTACTGTGAGAGGTTAATGGCTGTTATTTATGTCACCTAGGCTGTGGTGTTTTGTCACAGCAGCCTGAGCTGACTAAGACAGTCATGGATGCCAAGGGTTAAGATGATGCTATGTTTTGAAGATATTTAAATGATTATTTCAATTTTGTCATTTTTTAAAAAAACTGTGGAACCAATTTATTTTTTCCTAGGATTTAGGTAGCTTTATACCCTCCCCCTCCAGTCCATAGGCTGTAAGCATGGAACACTTAATGTCTAAAAGCCAAAGTGGCTCCGGAAGACACAGCTGTTTCTATAGCTTTCTATCAGTGCTTCCTGTCTGGGGCACCCCACCCACCTGTAACTTAAGTAAGGAAACACCTTGACTGCTCAGGTCACAATAGTGTCTCAGAAACCACTGGCCCGTTCCGACATATCTCCCTGTTGGGCTCTTCTTCATCATAAAACACCTTTTTCCCAGCATTCTGGAAGGCTGAGGCAGGAGGATCACGTTTGAACCCTACCTGGGCAAGTGAGCAATTTAGCAAGAGACTATGTCTCAAAATTAAACAAACAAATAAACAAATGAACAAAAACACAAGAGCTAGGGACATAGTCCAGTGGTTACAGCCCTCCCCATCTATCCCCAGTACCACACACACACACACACACACACACATGCACACACACATGCTTCCCAGGCCAATGTGTTAGATGGCTGTGCCAAGATTATTTGAAGGCCCTTCTTTATCTGCCGCATCAGGAGGTCGCTGCAGGAGACCCCTAACCCTGTGTCCCTGGATCATCAACAGCCGTGAGCCCTCCCCACAGTCCTGGATGGCTCCCGGTTCAAAGTTTCCTACCTCTCTTTGTGGGGCTTCACGTTGATGTCACCGATGACGTGGATGTCTGCAAATTTTATCCTAAATTTGCTCAGGAGAGAAGCCATGCTGAAAATACAAGAGAAAAAATACCTCATTGTTGCGTATTTAACTAATCTTTTCAGTCAAAGTGTGGGTGTGTGTATGGGGGGTGGGTATATCACAATGACATCCTCTTAAGAGCAAGAAGAAAATATGAAAAACAAGTGAATAAAAATCTTGCCATTATTCTGTGATTTCTGGAAGTGCCAAGCTCAGGGTGACACCCAGTCATATAGGACCAGGGGCTGCTAGGGGGTCCCTGGTTACCATCAGAGGCCTCAAATGTGCCATTTTGCTAAACTTGCTCTCTGAGCAAAGTAATGCAACATGTACAGAGTTCTGGGTTTTTAGTGACGAGAGTTCTGGGCAATCCCCCATTTAAAATTTTCAAACTATACCCACGAAGTTGGGGACCCAGATCTGTCCCGTGGCTGTCACAGAGCCCCTTGGCTCCTAAGTGACAGGCATTGGGTTTAGTTCTCTTTCGTGCGAGCTGTGGTGAGACTGTCATTTTCTCCCAGGAGAGATGCTCACACAGATTCCTTCTGGGTGATGGACATTATACAAGAGCCCAAATTTCCTTTGGCAAGCATTTGAGGCCAGGGATAAGAGGATTGGTAGACAGTGATTTTAAAAATTATGCAAATAATATATGGGCCAGAAAACCAAGTGAACACGAGGTGCATCGTGATGGCTTTGTGCCTGCGCATCTAATTGACTGTGCATTAGAAATACTCAGAGGTCTTATAGTCACAACATGCAAATGACCAACATCTGAAATGACCTAACACGCCAAGGTAAATTTCTTACGCGATTTTTTCTTCTTCAATGCGGTTGACCTTTCCTCCCACGTAGATCCGTAATTTACAGTCTTTCCACTTTTTTCTAAGAGTCAAGATATAGGGAATAAGGAGTGTCAACCCTGAAACAAAGGGGAAATTAAGGGAGAAAAGATGAGCATCCTTAACTGCAGGAAAAATGTGAAGTTTATATTTTTACACATTCCGACATTCACAGCTCTTAAAAAAATTACAACCTTCGAGAAGACAGAAGTGTTAGTGTTATTCTTTAATTGATACCATTGTCATACACTTTGCTCACTTTATCAAAATAGAAATTCTGCCTCCCTACTATGCATTCTGGAATATTCTGGAAGTTTTGTTTTTTTTGGGTTTTAAAAAAATTATTTTTTTTTTTACCCCCATCATCGAACAGCCACCAGATATCAATGGTTCCTTTTCCTTGTTTCTTTCTGAACTGAGTGCTGGCTTCCACCAGTTTCTGGTTGAACTCCCCCACATGCATGGATTGGATGGTATTAACGCTGCTCTCTGAAATGGAAGAGAAAGCCATGGATCACTTCAACTTCAAATCTAGAAACAAAGTAATTTTCCAATAAACTTACTGATGAAAACAGAGGAGAGGTCACCAATTCATGTTTGGTTTTTTTTTTTTATGCCTGTTGATGAACAGCTCCATTCTCCAAAAGCAGAGATAAAGGATACAGTGACTTAGACCACTGCTCGGTCATTAAATAAAACTTTGGTATTGGCTCTATGGTCGTAATTTTTGTAACAAAGCGGCAGGTTTCTTTCATATCCTTTCTGTCCCAGAGTGGAACTATGACTGAAGCATAACAGAGCTAACTAATTTGATACCCCAACTCTCCTAAATCTCAGATATCAATCCAAGTAAGCAATACGTTCATACTTACTTGGAAATAGAAACTGTGGGTGACTGGGTTTTCTGGAGATAAGCAAAAGGATCAGAACTAGTCTTTGTGGGAGAACTTATTCCCGGGAGCACTTTTTGGGTGTGAGTCGCATGGAGGTTGGTTCTAAAGTTTGCCAGGGACCATGTGCATCTGACACTGGGAATCCGATGCTGGGTTCCACAGCTGGCCTGGGTCACGATTTTTTTGCTTTCATTTCAAGGAAAAGTTCTGGGAAGCTAAGGTAAGGCCACTTGGTAAAGGAATTGGAACCTTTGTGACTGAGATGGTTTAAAAAGCCAGGAGGCATTAAAAGGAAGAATCCCCTTGCTTGAGTTATAATCAAGGGTGCATGTAAAACACTCACGGCGATTGTTTAAAAACAAGCTTTCCACCCTAAGGTGGACGCAGTGCGAGTATTGAGCGGAAGCCCACTTGGTCCTGTCTGTTGGAAGGGTTTCCTCGCCGCCCTGTGCGTCTTATTTCTCACTTCCTTTCCTTCGGAAGTTGTGTCTACACCTCTCCATTTCAAAGAGGCGGGTTGGTGTGGTGCTCTGGCTTCTCTCTCTGCAGGTGTGGGGCCTTTCAGCTCTGAAGCAATGATCTCATATTGTTTCTGAGTTGAGCCAGCAGGAAAGTACATTTATTTGCAGAATGGACCAAATTACCCTCCCTCGCATGCCATGTACAGAATGGCGAGGAGCTGTGGTGAGTTCCTGGAGACGGGTCGGGCTCGGGCTTGATCCAGAACCAGAAGCGCCGTCACCACCCAAGGCCCGCAGTAGTGAGTGGCCCCGCTCCAGAGCTCTGTTTAAACCAAAAGTGGTGTGTGACGTTATGCTTTTACTTTCCTGAACGCGGAGATGGGCCAGCCTTCAGAGGAGTCCGTTTTTATCAAAACAACTATAGCAATGCAGAAACGGGCTTCCAGAATGAGTAACACGGCCTGCTTTCATAAAAAAGGACATCGAAACTGCCCTCTCCCAGCTAGAAAGAGGACAGAATCAGCCTACAACTTGGGCATTTTCTACCACCTATCTAGACTGTATTGCTAAGCACTACATCTTTCCTGGATAAATTAGCTTTTGCCACAATAAACCAAATAATCAGAAAGGAAGGACGGCATCTAAAAAAGTTTTAATGTTTGCCCCTGAAAGTCCTGATAGAAAGGCATTTTAAAAAGTTTTATTCTAATGTTTGCGCCTGAAAGATCTGATAGAACTTGAGTTTTGAAGACATTATTTTTGTGGAAAGTGTTATTTTTTAAAGTGAGTAGTAAGTAAAAAACGCTCCCACAGCCCAGGGGTACTCCAGGTGTCTGAGAGTGACTCCAGCATTCAAAGGGAGATTCTACTTGTATTTCCCAACCTACGCCAGAAGCCTCTAAGTCTCAACCTCAATCCTTCTGTTTCACTTGGAGACCCTTGCGGAGAAATAATCTTGCCCCCTCTCACACCAGCGCCTGACTTCAGTCCCTTTAAGGTACTGAGGCATTAAAAAAAAAAAGGTAATAAATGCTTGCGAATGTTCTGATTTTCTACCAGCAGAGGTCACTGCGGACCTCATCAAAAAACCTGCAGTGTTGTTTTTTTTGAAAAGGCAATTTTCAAAAATCAATCAGTCAATCAACTGAGGAGTGTTTGAATCATCTGTTTATAACATTTATAACAAGTTCTCCCATCCTATGGCCCTTCAGCCCTGAATATGTTTCAGACATTCGAAAATAAGTTTACTATTCAAGCCAAAATCTAAATAATTAGTATCCTTTTGTGATAAATACTGCAGGCTTGTTTTGAAGTTAGGGTTCTGGCTGGATGTCCTGCTCATATACAAGTCAATTTTAGGTCCTGAGAAAGGTAAGTGGAGCAGATAAAACAGTTGGAGTACTGGTTCTTAAATTTCTATCCCCTTCACATTTCAACTAATACATTTCTAGTTTAAGGCACTCACTGTATTGAATCACTGTATGTGATCTGAATCACTGTATGTGATCGAAACACAGGGTGATGCTTAAATTAAAAAGAACTGTTACAGTAAAAGACATGCTGCTATAAATTCCCCACAGAATGCTCCCCTTTGCTGTGAACACAGTCACACCATCATAACTGCCGCTTCCCAGAGACCTGGGAACTCTCCTTTCCAAGCATCTTTACGAAGTACAATCAAAACCATCATGACTGTTGTCGCTGAGTGCCATCCAAAAGAAAGGCAGCTCATGAGATCGTCGTGCGGGGTCCTCACCCACTAATTCACCAGATCTGGGACCGTGTGACTCCTGACTCTTCCCTGAAGTCAGAGTGACCGTGAAAGGGAAGCATTTTGAATCATTTTAAATCATTTTAGGACTTCGAGGCAGCTGTGACGGTACAGCTGAAGACCCTCGGGAAAGAGCACTCCAGAGCTGCTGCAGAAAGTGGCCAGAACAGTGGGATGAGCGTGTCTGACCAGGGGGAGATTGATAACCATGTGTCTTTCACTGTCATAAATTTTTAGAACTTTAAACATTCCTCGTAGTTTCTGATCATCTCTTATATACCTCCCAAACCAAATGTTACTATTTTATTTTGTGTCCTTTCATTCTTTCTAGGATGTCATGATTTTGAAATGACGTTTTACAGTAAGATGGTTCAAAATAATGATGGTGAGGTAGGACAGTGGCTGCCACCTTTTACCTGTGTCATTTTCTTGAAAGAAATCCTTCAGGTCCTTCCTCCACTCAAGCCCCCAACCTCTCGGACGTTGACCTCCAACTTCCTAGAGGCGGCTTGTCCTGTGACACACCTGCAGATCTACGCGCTTGTGAACTTTTTGGAGGACTGACCTTTTGTAGGAGGAGCCCTGGTGATGTTCAACTTGCTGGCTTTTTTGAACAGGCCTCGGATGCCCCTGCTCCCTCTGTCATACTCGCTGTCCTTGATGGTGGCTTCCAGCGCCAGCCTCTCCTGCTCCAGCTTCTGGAGTTCATCTGGAGGAAGCAGACAAGACCAAACTCTTAGCCTCATGGAGCCTGTTCCCAGTGGGATGATCTATCAACTATGTCAGTGCTTAGAATGGTGCCCCTGAGCCGGGCTTGGGGGCACATGCCTGTAATCCCAGCACTCGGGAGGCTGAGGCAGGAAAACTGAATGCAAGTTTGAGACCAGCCTGGGCTACAAAGTGAGCCCAAGGCCGGCCTGAACTGCATAGCGAGACCCTGTCTCAAATAAAAGACAGTAAGTCAATAAATAAATTAATGAAATAAAATGGTGCCTGTGTAATAAAACGGTTATTGATGCACAATGTAGTTTTTTTTTTCCTGAATGATTTTTTAAAACAGTAACACATTTCAGTAAATTGTATTCAGAAAATAATAATAATAGCTTTTGTAAAAGTAGCTCTACCTGTGACGTTATAATGGATATGATTGCAGGGCTTTGATTTGTGAGGGCAGCAAAGGCTGTGTCAGGCCTTCCTCGTCCACTCGCATCTCAAACAAGCAAATAAACAACCCGAGCTCCCTCATACGCTGTAAGTTACTATGTGCAGACCTAAGTCACCGGGGTTGGGTGTTTTACAACTGGAAGTGACAAGACTGCAAAAACACAGTTCCGGCAGGCACACAGCAAAGCTTCCTGAATGGAGATGTGAAATTAGACAGCAGGAATTAAGCAAAGAGAACCAAATCTGCACACAATCTTCTCTGAGCTCCAAGTACAGGCTGGGGTGAGAAACACATCCAACACCAATAGTTTCTGTCCAGCAAAATACTCGGTGCAACTGACGCATTGGAAGCTGAGATTGTGCGGAACTGCTAACAAGGCTCTGGAGCTGGAGTCAGAGCCAGGCTGCACAAAACCTCCAGCCTCACATGCGTGTCTGTTGCCTGAGCTTTGCTATCAGCTCTAGAAGCCTTTTAAAAATCTTTTCAGGATTCTGATTGTGATGAAATAGTCCGAGCTGCTACGTAATACGTCAAATCACTCTTTGACCTCACCTCGCCCTGGGTCAAGGCAAATTGGATTTTTAAAGCAGTCCCACAACAGTGTCCAGCCGAGGAGCCTTTTGCTGACCCTGGGCTAGCAGAAAACCTAGCTGCCATGTTATAGGACACTGACTGGGCTTCTGGAAATGCCAGCCCCGGAGTCCACTGCCTTTTCTATCTGTGCAGCGAGGCTATACATGCTCTGGATTTGTCAGTTATGTACTAACTAAATCTGTCAGGTCAGGCCCATCTCTGGACCAGGCTGTTATGCAGCTACACAGAATCATCTGGCACCTGTCCAGGCCTTAGCAATTAATCTTTTGCCAGTGGGATGAGATTTAAGGTCAAATCACCCATGTGATTTCCCCAAAGCTTCAAAGTTTCTCAAGATCAGCAGCTTCAGAAACTCGGAGAAATCAGCTAGGTGCTATTCAAGCTCAGACAGGAGTTGCTTCCTTCTGACATGGAAAAGGAGGGACAAACCATGTGGCCATGAGGGTCATGACCCAGGGTCGCTGTTTCCCCTCCAATCTTATGTGACATTAGGCAAGTCGTGGCATTTAGTTATGCCTCAGATTTCCCATCTGCAAAATGGGAAACTGGGGCTCCTACCTACCTACTAGCTTTGCAAAAAGAGTCAGTAACAGGTTTTTGTGTAGTGCTTTGGAGCCCTGTAAAGAACAAACCCAGAACTATATTCTGGCTGGTGTTTTGACATAACTTGTGTAAATGAGCCTGGACATGCGAGCCGAGTATTTGGAGAAACCCCAGGTTTCAGAGTTACTCTGTATTACCTGCTCTTGGGTCCAGGGAATGTGCTGGGCTTTACTCCTCCCCAAACAGCTCTGAGGTCCTTGTTTTGATTACAGGCAAAGACACTGAGACTCACAAAGGTTAAGTAACCCGACTGATAGCACCTCATGAATCACAGGGCTCAAAGCATTGGGGGATGCTTCTGACCACAAAGACCTCCCCGCGGTTCATCGCTATGGTCGGGTCGCGTAGTTGCTCTCTTCGCCTCCAACTTGTCATCGCTGGACAGATTTGCAGGCACCGAGTGCAATGCCAAGAGCATCACCCGCACACACAGCAGCCCCGGAATTGCCTTTGCAACTGGTGGGCTGAAAGGGTGGGCTGCGAAGGGTATGGGTGTAACAGGGAGGCCGCCCCAAGGTGGCAGCCAGACTCTGTGGTCTTGGTCTCTAGCTGCCAGCCGGCCTCTTGGGGTGCGGGAGGCCAGTTGGGGGTGGCCTCTTTTCAGACCTTGCTAAGTACTTATCTGTGAGCTCTCGAGGTGGGGGAAGGGCGGGCGGGCTGGGTTACCCAGGGGACTGTCCAGTGGAGGAGGAGGAGGGGGTTCTTCTCTTCCTTTTTCTGGCAGGCCCTGGCCTAGCCTGTGATTAGCTGCTAATTGCCATGTTCTTTGTCCTGTAGTTTGGACAAAGAAGGAGCGAAGATAAATCCTCTTTTGTGGGCAAGTCAGCTGCCTGGGCAGACTGGGAACCTGGCCAGCAGCTTGCTGGAAGGTGAGTGCACGCATAGCCCATCCAGGACAGAGCTGGCTGCAGAAGCCCTGCCCGAGAGACAAAGCCCAGCACCGCCACAGAGCTTCAGATCCAGCAATTTCCTCAAAGGCCACAGTGACAGAGGCGGACAGTCTACTCTAAGGGCTAAAATTCACTCTTTTGTCTTTTTGTGCTATCTTAGATTTTTCAGTCCCACACAGTGGGGAGATTCTCACTTGCCCCGTGATCTTGCAGGTTCTCAGTAGAGTTAATTCTTCATTATTCACTTTGCAGGTGATGGAAGGCCCCCTGACACAGACCTCCTTTTTATAACCCCTGCACTACCGGAAGCGGTGCTCTGATACACTTGGTTCTGCCTTATCTCTGTGGTGTACTGTGTGCCTCTCTGTTTGCGTGGTGACTTTGACAAGATGTTTCTCTCAACAGGAATATTGGCCAGCTGACTTGCAAAAGTATAGCATTAGTCACACCGGGGAGCAAGCCAAGGGAGTGTGAATGGATAGATGGAGATTGATTTTCACTAAGCTGACAAGGATGACTCATTCCATCACCACCACCACCATCCCTATGAGACATCGGGTGACGGCAAAGGCAGAGCCCTCTCCACGCAGTGTCTCATTTGATCCTGGTCCTGGGGTACAGGCTGAGCTGGCATCACCTCATTTCTCTGAAAAGGAAACTTAGGCTCTGAAAGTTCAAGAAATCACTCCAAGGCCACACAGCCGGTGACGCAAGTCTGCTGTGTTTCTCTCTCTGGGGACACTCCCTAAGTATCTGCCTGCCTTCTCTTGTCAAGATTTTAAGAGAATCCCTGAGGTCATGATGGTGGGAGAGAAAGTCTAGACCTCCAGCCTCTCTCTGCGGAGAGAGAGTTTCTGACTGTGTTCCTCCTATCTACCCTGAACAATTCACACCAACGACCGAGCCCTGGGTCACAGCCCCAAGCAGGTGCCAAAACCGCTCTGAACAGCAGCTACCATACTCTCAAGCCCTTTATAAACTGAATGCATGTTAACCAATTGGAGTGGCTATGTTTTGAAATTCAATTTAGCTGTCAAAATGGTCTCAACTGTTCTATCATCAGTCTTATCTTTCTTTCGAAATGATGTCTTTTCGAAATAGGCAGCGACCTCTACATCACCATCTGCTTTGAATCCAAACGACAGAGTGCAGTCAATTATCTGGTAGCAGAAGGGACAGCAGAGAAACCCACTGGGGAATCACACCCCTCCCATTGTCAGCCATCCCTTGGCTTTATTAATTATTAAATTATGATTCTTTCCTTGCTCGATCAACTCAAAGCCATAAATGCTCATCTCGATCAATGTGCCGAGCCCCAGGTGAAGCCCCGTTGAATGGAAAGCAGGAAGCAACCCTGCAGCGGGCGCCTTCCAATCAGGTAATTATTCACTGCACCGCCATCTGTCTGTATTCGGCTAAGGCGCTCGATCAGACACAGCAGTATCACTGTGCTCTCAGATGGCTGTAAATCATGCGGTACTTACAGGCCACACTTGACCACAATATATTATGAATCACGTTTCCTCACTTTATTTTCTACCAGTATGATTTGGGCTCTTTCTATAGTTGGCAAACTTGCAAAATACCCCTGGGAAGTGAATAATATGAAACACTGCATCGTGTGTGTGTGTGTGTGTGTGTAAGTGTGAAGTGTCAGGCAATAAACTAATTTATCAAGAGACACTGTCAGTCATTAATGTTGGGTGAGTTGCTGCAGGCCTCAGTTAGAACGCTCTGAGCATCGATCTTATTTATGCCAAAAAATTATTCTCATATAAGCCAGTGACACAGTCTAGGAATAATCGCCATTAGCTGGTAAATTACCTATACAGCTGATTTCGATTCACTGCTTTATTAACTACAGTATATGGGCACTCTGAATTGCTAATATTTCCTTTAAATTATAATCTGTGATGACACTGTGGTGCTGTGTTGGAAAAGCGATGATGCTAATCATTAACATAGTATAATGCAATACTTAAGATTTATCAGGCTCTTATTAAGCTCTATATTACAGTATCCTATAATGAAACACAAGCTTATTTCTTCTAATTCAAAATCTAATATGAGGTTCATGTAGTAAATTATATAAACTTCAAAATAATGCATGGAACCGCAGCATAAAGTTAATTTCTGTCATTATGCTGTTGTTTATGTATGTTCTTCATGTATTTGTGTAGCATTGTTTTTCGCTTGTTTACCCTGGATACTTGGTGCTTATAATTATTTCATTAGCATCCAACTGTATTTTTTCCTTTCTTGACTAAGAAGTAGAAATATTTCAAACATCAAAGTTGATTTAAATAGGCTATATCCCTCGGGAAATTAAAAGAGGATACAGTTCACTGCCAGGGTTCTTTGAGAATTTCTATCGAATTTAGTTACTGCATAACTTCATAGAAATAAATTGATGGTGCATTTTGGTGGCTGCAGCAGTGGGGTGGTGGGGACATTATTTTCCAGCTACAGTATGTCTATCAACTTCAGGAAATCAGCATAATACATAATCAAGTGTGTGACCTAATACAAATTGTACTTTTCATTCTTATTTTTCAGATGGAAAAATATTATAAGACAAAAGCCAGAAAAATCTACAGTGAGACTTGCAAAAGACTTGCAGCCGGTCAGGTCCTAGGATTAGGTTCTTGTTACCACCCTCATGCCGGGGAGACGGTATACATAGATGGTATACGGTATACATAGATGGTATACGTGAGACAGCTTTGCCCTATCCTCGAATCTCAGATTTCACCTCTCATGTGAGTCACTGTCCTCTTGATCTCTCCTTTTCAAAAAGTAGACTAGTGGCCTCCAACAGATGAAGGTTTGATTGTCACCTCTGCCCATTACTACCTTTCTGAATCTTGAGCGAGCCTCGGTTTTATTAACTGTAAGATGGGGGCCATGGTACTTTCCTCCTAGTGTAGTTGGTGCGATGAAACATGTAAACCTGAAGCATAACATGTGACACGTGATGAGGAATTGAAACTGTTACCTATTATTGCTATAAATGAATTAAATTCTACCCAAAAGGAATAGAAATTAACCATGGTCATGGAGAGGCAATGAGTGTGTCTAATCTGGAGATGTAAAATGTTTGTTAAGAGGAAAGGGCACAAAGCGTGAGGCTGAATGCACCGGAAGGCACTAGTTTTCCCAGGATGGATCCTGTGCTCAGCTTTATACCCAAGCGTGCTTTGTCGTCTTCCTCAGTTTACCTCTCCGCTCTCCCGGATCTGTGTATCTCATCACGAACCCTCACCTCTTTGGTTCCAAGTTTAGAAGAAGGGTTTTTCTGCTCTTTGCAGAGGTGGCCCCTTTTCTGTGCTTGGAGATCTCAACAGCACACGCTCTGGGTTAAACTTTCTGGGATCACAGTTTCAACTTTCACTTCACCTGCCATCAAAGGCAGCACACGTTGGGTGGTTTAAACAGGGGAACTTCACCTTCTGACAGTTCTGGAGGCTGAATCTAAGGTCAAGGCATCAGCAGGTACAATTCTACCCTGGGGCTTCCCTTTCTATGGCTTGAAGGTGACTGCTTTCTCACTGAGGCCTCACATGGAAGCCTCTAGGCCCGCGTCCTAATCTCTTTTTATAAGGACACTAGGGTTATTGGATTAGGGTCTGTTAATACAACCCTGTTTACACTCATGACTTCTTTAAAGACTCTATCTCCAAGCACAGCACACATTCTGAGATATCAAAATGTACTTTCACATGGGAATTTGGTGAGACATGGAGAAGACAGTTTACCCAGTAAGCCTACATGTATACCTCAACCTCGTAGTCCTCCCTTAAGACCAGGACAATCATTGCCAATTGGACACTTCCATACAGTTTCCCACAGGCAACTGTGAGACACTGAGTCAGGCTTCTCCTTGTTAAATTTCCCTGCTCCGTTGGTAGCACTCCTGTTGGGTTAGTGTTATGGTTCATGTCTGGATGCCCCCAAAGCCTTCTACAATCATGGGAGCAGGCTTCTAGAATTTGTGATTGATTCACGGGCCAATGCTGGGATTATGGGTGTGAGTGCTATACCCACCCTAGGGGATGGTAGCCTGAATACAATAGGAGGAACAGAAAGAGTCTTCTCTCCTCCCCTTTTGCTCTTGTTGCTTTTGCTGTTTTCTCCCACCATGAACTGGTACCCCTGTGTCATGCTGTCCCACCTTGGAGCCAGTTGACTGTGGACTGAAACCTCCACACACTGTGAGCTAAATAAAACTTTCTTTCCCTCATTTTGGGTGTTGGGTATTTTGTCCCAGCAATGAAAGAAAAGTAATCAACACAGTGCAAGATTTTTTTTGCTCCCCTATTTTCTGTACCCTATAAGTCAGTCAACCTTCCAGTACTGCATTGTGTACCTCTGAAATACGTCTCAATTCTGTCCTTTCCTCTCCATCCCTACAGAGGTTTCCCTGGATCGACTGTTCCTGTCTCTTGCTTTGACAACTGCAAAAATCCTTTGGGTTTGCCCCTGTTGTTCATCCTGGTCCTCTTTGAGTATTGCCTTACATAACCGAAAGAGCATGTGCTCTGAGACCCAGGTTTGACCGTGTTACTCCCTCACTTCAGTCTCCTGGACAGTCCTCATTGTCTACAGGATAGGATCCACACCTTTTCATGGGGCAAGTGAAGCCTGTAAAGTCGGGGCCATCCTTGTGTGGGAAACCCAGCATTTTGCTACTGTCTCTTTCATGTTGTTTTGCTTCAGTGACAGCCATCTGCTTCTGGTGGCCCAGATACCCTGTTCCTCCACACACAGATATCCCAACCTTTGCAAATGTTTTCCTCTTTGCTACCAATGCTGCTCCCAACTAGCTTTTTATTTTTCTCTCCCTCAGAATTGCCTAGTTAGCTCCTCATCTACTAACTCACAAATTTACTATCCCTCAGGAAAACTTTTGGAGGTTATCTACCCTCTTTTTTTTCTTTCCCATTATACCTTATTTATACCTATTATCATACTGATAATACCACCATTTCCCTTACTCAGCTGAGTCCCTTGAGGGTATAGACCAAGACTATTAATCTTATTCAACCAAGCATCTTCACCCACACTGTACTTGCTACATAATAAGTACCCCAAAATGCCTCTTAATCTTGGTCATGTTGTCAACAAACTGTGCCATGAAGGTCAACTGCAGAGATGGATTCATGTCCTGTATTAATCTTTAGTGGCCCTTAGACACTTTCTTCACTTCATTCACAAAGAGGGTACATTCAAACTCCAAGACTAAATAAGTACACCAAATTCTCTACAGAGGGAAAAAAGAGCCACTAATCTGAATTAGTGTTTCTGCCTCTGACTTAGATTAGTGATTCGCAGCATGATGCAGTCAGGCTGATTTCCGTGTCAGCTACAAACCAGTTCATAGACTCTTCAAAGCAAAATACATGTTTTTCTGGGAAAGAATTAATCTTCATTTTCTGAAGCATCTTGCAGAAATTAATTTGGCAGGCTATTTTTACTGAAAGTATTTGTTTTCCTTGATGCTGGTTTTGTGGTTTTGTGATAAGAAAAAATAATTGATGACCATCCAGAGTTACTCTACAATTCTGGTTAGCAGGGCAGAGGAGGCTTGTGCTAGAAATGAGAAAATATTGGGAGAAATATACACACCAGGTCAGCATGGAAAGTTAGAGTCCCTGGTCAAGTTTTGTCTGTGTCATTCACTTATTTACCCTTGCCACCTAGAAGAATGTCAGGCACATAATAGGTACTCAATAAATATTTGTTGATTGAATAAAGTACATACCTTGTACCTGGAGAACCTGAGAGATGTCAAACCCCTGGCTGATTCTGACGATGACCACGCCAATCTCAAAGTCAAAGGCATCACTGAAAGGGGAAACAAAGTCGTTAGCTCCCCCTCGCACTCTGGGTGAATGTTCAACTTGCGTTTAGGATTGTTGATGTCATGAGACCATTAAAATTCACTTTGGAATGCAGCCAAGAGCCGGTGTCTTTTCTGTGTGTTTATTCTTCTTTTATACCTTTTAAAATTACATTCCGGGTAGAAGTAACTAAATCATTTACTCTGTAGTCAATTTGTTCAAATAATACCACTTGCTAGAATTTTGATGAAGAGCCTGTGACATTCTTTTAAAGTAATTAAATCTTTTCTAAAGTGAGCAAAACCATCGCGGATGCATTTACGACAGAGCATTGTACTGGCTGCAAGGACCCTTTCAAGAACAAGCCCCTGTCCCTGCCAGGAGATGGGCTCCTCCTGCAGCATCCTGGACACCAAGTTCTGAGCTCAGTGTGTCCCTGCTTCCTCCAAGGCACCTCTGCCTTGGACTGTGGACAGGCTGTTCCGGGCAGTGCTTTTTCACGGCAATTCTATGTACCTGAGGTTGGTCCTGTGCTTCCTCCACATCCAACTCAATGAATTAGGCCACACAGAAGAGAACTACAGGCTCTTTCTGCAATCTCTGCTCCTGTAGCCTATGTTTCCTTGGTTGTAAAGCAAGCTATTTGGTCTTTTGAGGCATCTACAGTGTTTTCCTGTGGGAGCCCCACATGTAATCTTTTATGGGATGAAAACCAGAATCCTTCGCCCTTAGGGCATCCTGCCCGTAAGCAGCGTGGTTTGTGTTGGTCCCACCATAGGCAAAGAAATTTCCAGTAGCCAAAGTCAAGCTGTGCTTTCAGGATGCTTGAAAGTGAAATTAGGAGGCAGGGGAGGAGGTCAGGTAATGGGATAGGACATGGACTTGACTATTGTTGGCTTTGAAGACCTAGGAAGGGCAGGCACAGGGGCAGCCACTGGAAGCTACAAAGGACAGCTCAGTGATGTGCCCTGGTGGCTCTCGAAGGGGCCTACCACAAGCTCGTGTCACATGTCCAACCTACAGGCTGCAAGATGACAGTGCTGCTCAGTGGAGGGCAGCTATAGAAACAGGTGTGAATTAAAATCAAACCCTACTGAAGGATAAATGTTACAGACATTTGAAATCATTTACTCAAAGAACAATTGTAAATTAGCATCGTCTTGTAATAGGGTCAATAACACAATGCTTTATGGAAATGAAAAAGAAAAAAAAAGCCATCAGAAGGAAGAATGTAATACAGATACATGACTGTCTTAATGCTGTCATGGTAAAGGCATCTAACTTTGGTCCCACAGCTGGGTTTTGCACAGGTTAACTGTGATTCTCCTTAACATTGAAAACCAGATGCCTCCTTGGTTTGTATTGTTGGGTCCAATTTTTTTTTTTTTTTGATTCTTTGCATTTCTAGAATGTTTGGGAGGGTAGGGAGGCTGGGTGGTGATCTCAATTCTGTAACAAAATAATAAAGGCTTTGAAAGTTTACACATTTCTTTCTTTTTGCTTATCTTCCTCCCTTATCCTTTCTGTTTCCCCCAGGTGAAAATTAAATTTGACTGAAGCATCTGAGTAAGGAGGGACTGATCTAATCCTTTGCTAAGATTGCTTAGCAGTGGACTGTGAGTCTGAATCTATCAATGTGCTATTTGCTGAGCCTGGTAAATTCTGACCCTGACCTCCAGGTTTGGCCTTAACCCCAGGAACTTAGCACACCAGCAAGAGCAGCAGGTGCCCCGCAGTATCACTGTGTCTGGGAACCCGTGTGTTTAATATGTAGGATCCATGCACTAGAAAGGCTGAGAAGTGAATTTCTGTTTGGTAAGCAATACATAGAATTTCAGATGGAAGTTACTTTCTTCTGCTTGTTTTCAACAGAGCTTAGAAGACTTTTCTTACTGCGCTGCACAAATATGCCTAACATCATGCTGACCGTGACACTTGATACGTGCTTGCTTTAATGGGCGAGGATTTCTGCCCCCTACAGTGAGTGCAGCCTGAACTCTGGTGGCATGTTCTGTGTCCCCTGGTGTGACACCAGGGTCTGTTCTGTGTGCTGTGTTGAGACACCGGGCTTTGGTAAAGGAAACTTGTCATTTTTGGTGGCCTTAGAAGCTGACTGATGGGCATTGCAAACATCACCTCTTTTGTCTGATTGAGTAGCTTCGAGTCTAGAAGAAAGGCTCGATTTTCCAGAATGTGCATCTCTGCATGTACAGATTTTGTTTTCTTTTTTAAAAAAGGAGAAACCAACCAGCTAGGAGGGAGCGTCTATGTGCCTGTTGAGGCAGCATCACTTGTGCTTAAACTTTGCATTCAGAGGGCCCTAGGTTGGAATCTGATCTCTGCCACTTACTAAATCTTGATTTTTTAAAAACATGTTACTTCATTTTTACTGTCTGTGTGTCCACTGGTAAAATGAAAACAAATAATAGTTATATCAAAGGTTTGTGTGTGTGTGTGTGTGTGTATGACAGAGTGAGAGAGAGAGAGAGAGAGGGAGAGAGAGAGAATGAAATGACATAATGTATGTTAAGGCTGTTAGCCTGGCTTTTGCTAGTTCTTTAAGGTCTAATATTATCCTTTCTTTGCCAAGATTTCTCAAATAGCCATTAACTATCGCCTACCATCCTAACCCATCCTTCAGCATGTAAATCAGAGCCAGGACACGTTACACAAGGCTCAGAAGACTGTATCTACCTGGGGCTCCATGGCCAATCCAACACTCCAGGTGTTTTGAAAGACAAATTCCTTCCTTACCCAGCTGTCCTTTGCTTTGGGTCTTGTGAGTGGGCTGTACGGCTGTCACTCTTAAATAGCTCCCCTCTCCCTTTGATGCTCAGGTTGCCCCTGGCGGTCTCCCCGCTCCCCCTGAGCTTTCTCACTCTGGTAAAGAATGGAGAGGACGGAGCATGTGCTGTGGGCAGATCATTTCATGCCGCCCAGCCCTGTAATGCGTGTGGTACCCGTTACATACTGCCGTGGTTAGTGTGTTATAAACTAGAGCTCGTCCCCAAAGCCATCACTTACTGGATGATTCCCACGTAGTTCTCAATCTCTGCCAAGGGAGATTTCCTCCAGTTTTTCTTATATCCAATCACCAAAGTGTTTGGCTTCATTCTCCCTAAGCCTGAAGCCTAAACAGAGGACACGAACACATGAGCGATCCTTACCGTACCGGGAAACTACCACTGCAAATGAAAAATAATGTCCGACAGAGCGCCCAAGTAATGTTCTGAAGATTCTGAAGATTAGATTACATTTTAGTGCATGTCCTTCATGCCCGTACCCAAGCATAAAATAGAAAGATTAGTTCTAAATCATCTCTGCCATAAATGGATTTTTAGATGACAGAAATGGAGCTTTTCTAAATTAGCAGTCATTTGCATTTCTTCTGACACACTCATTAAAATGGTTCAATAATTTAAAAGCAAGTAAGGACCGACTTAACTGTTGCTGTGCATGTTATAACTTAGTGGTTCAAAGCTCGCGTCCACCTGTTCTCCCCACAATGTCACTAGCAATTCAATCCATGTTTGGAAAATTCTTATGCACGAGGATCATTGAAATCATTCTTATTTATTGAAGAAATGAATGAACTATGTTTCCAAAACCTAATCTTGCAGGTCAGTATCATTAATATATTCCAGATCGGAAGTTTCATTTTCCTCCACTGGATGACGAGCTATGGCTTCCAGCTAATCAGATTTAATTTAGCAATATTATCAGGCTCCTATTAATTGCAAAGTGATATGAGGGTTGCCATGAGAGAGCAGTGGAGGAGATTCCTTGGTGCTGAGGAACTCAGCATAAAAGATACGCATACATAAGTGTTGATGCCATCGGGATTCCCACAGAAACACAGGGCAAAACGTTGGGATTCCAGATGAAGGATCACAGACAGTTCCAGGGACAGGGTGGTGTTTGCTGTGGGTCTTCAAGCTTGCTTAGATGTTGACAAGTAAAGACAGGAAGTGCAGTGGGGGCAAAGGAAGGTCACCAGGATTGTAGAAACAGTAAATGAAATGACTAGAGCTGGGCTCCATCTATTTATCTATCCATGCATGTATGTAGGTATGTATCATGTATGCATCCATCCATCCATGCATGCATGCATCTATATATCTCTCCATCTATGTATGTATGTATGTATCTATCCATCCATGTATCCATCCATCCATCTATGCACCTATCTATTTATCTACCCATCTATGTATGTATGTATTTATGTATCCATGTAGGTATCTATCCATCCATCTATGCATCTATATATCTATCTATTCATCTATGTATGTATCCATGTATCCATCCATCTATTCATCTATGTATGTATGTATGTGTATATGCATGCATCTCTCTCTCTCTCATCTTTCTATCTACCTATCTAGTAGTACTGGGGATAGAAACTTCACACTGAATTACATTTACATTGCCAGCTCTTTAAAAATGCACTATTCTGCCCTGCCTTTTGGCCATGATCCCTCTGTATTCAAAGAAGTTCCTAGGAATTTATGCATGGGCAAATTTCTTGCCATTCATTCTGGGCAAATATAAAAATTCTTCCCCATACCTATGCCTTTTGTTGGCCTGCTCTTATTCTTTGTCTGTGTTCCCATTCCTACTTGAAAATTTTATTATTTTGCAAGTCTTTTGTGGTGATTTTCACTGTATGCCCTTACCAAGACATCTGAACCAGAGCTCCTGGAAAGTAACTTACTACAGAAAGGAAGACTGGCCCTTGCACTAACATCTATTAGCACAGGTTGGCACATGAATGACAGATGAAAGGAAGCTCAGGGTGGGAACTGGGTCTCTCAGTAAAGGCTTTATAGGTGCATCAGCGTCAAGAGTGCATCAAATACGCTCAACCTCCAGAACATTCCAGCTCAGCCATGTTTTCCTCCTGGCCGCAGCAGCTTCAAAGTTACCTGGTAAGGTCCTGGATTCCCTCCCTCCTGAATACGGCAGCTCTGAGAGCCAGATGTTCCACTTGGGATACCCAGAACCACAGCTTTTCTCCCCTCTTAATACCAACATTTTATAAAGCCAGGCCCTGTTCCATGCCCTATCATTTTTGACAGGGCATGGCTTTATGAAATTATTTTAAGGATTTTCTGGCACTTTCAGACATGGGAACCATATCTGATTTTACGTACTCACTACGGAAGAGGCAAAGAAGGGAAGGAGAGAGAAAGAGAAGAAGGAAGGAAGCTGAAAAGCTGTGGACTTTAACGCTGAGCTGCAGAGATGATTACATTTTATTCACTACTATGAAAATGACTCAGGAGAATCAGGAGATTTTATGCCCTGATCATCATGCATTTATTTAGTTGAGTTTAGCAGCTGCCCTCACACCATTTGCAAAAGAAAAAAGGAAAGGAATGCCTGACTTGAGCATTGCTATATGAGATGCAAAAAGAGTTTGAAGCTTTAATAGGATCCTTAATGTCATTAACCACTGGAACAAATTTGCATTTCAGTAAGTTGGGGAGGCAGGTCTCCCTGCTGGTGGCCAAAGGTGACTCAGTTTTCTCCTGCCCCAAGTGCCATTCACAGTTCACCGTAATAGAACCTGGCTCTCTGCTTTTGTCCTGGCCTTGCTGTCCCCAGGAACTGGAGATGAATTCCATAGCCACCCGCACTCATCTCTGAGGCTCAGCCCTTGGATTCCTGATCTCTGAGGCTCAGCCCTTGGATCCCTGATCTCTGAGGCTCAGCCCTTGGATTCCTGATCTCTGAGGCTCAGCCCTTGGATTCCTGATCTCTGAGGCTCAGCCCTTGGATTCCTGATCTCTGAGGCTCAGCCCTTGGATTCCGGAGGGTTGGGAAGGCGGGACACTCACTGTCTTTGGCTTTTTGCTCCTCCCTTGCACGCTGGCCTTACCTGAAGGAGGCTGCGGACACCATCTCTGAAATAGTCCGCTGCTACAGCAGCATAAAAAGCCTTGATTTTGTTCTTTATGAGCCAGGCCTGTTTTTTAGCCATGCCACTGTTCATCTCCTTAACACACAGCTTGCGCGGTCCCTGTGCGACACAATGAAACATGGGTTAGAAGCCCTGCTATTATACATCACACTGCTGGTGTTTTCTGAAGGACAAAAATAGCCAGTGATGCCCTGTTGAGTTAAGAGATGGGAGAGAAGGAAAAACACCTTCCTGGGCTGTGTTTGCACGGATGCAAACCTTTGCAGGATTTGTGCTTCTCGCCTTCTCCACTTTCTACCCAGAATGTCCAGGCTTGTTACTAGCATCTGCTTAATTAACCGTGGCATGCCGACGAAGGAAAAGCAGAGGGCATTGTGGCACAGGAGGAAAATACTGGAAATGTGACGCAAGAGGCTCAGGATAAAGGACAATCATCAACCTTCGGCCGAACAGCGAGAGCCACTTTGAGGAACACCAAGTAAATCTCTGCTGGGGCTCAACTTCACAAAATGGACACAGCTCCCGGGAGCAAGGGCGTGGTGAGCTACAGATCCAGCCACAGAGGCTGCCACCGAGTGTCCCTGTGTGATGTGGACGCGCTTGCGGTCAAGCCCATTGACGCTTCCCTCTCACTCCACTCACTTCCCACTGTGGGAAAGAAGTTCCCGCACCCACGGCCTCAGAGGAGTGGAAAGGGATAAGGGGGCGGGTGTGGGCATGAGGTGTATCTTCAAGATTTAGTTCTGAAACTGAGTTTGAACTAAAAAGTCTGTTTGTTTCTTTTTCCCCCAAAGTCCCTGTTACTGCTTTTCTTTTTAGGTTTTAATTCAACTTAAAGGTATTTCTGATTATCTATTATGTCCCTGATGGGACAAATCTATTGTTTTCTCTAAGAAATTCAGCTCGTGGAGAGGTCTGTATTTTGTTCGGATGTCTTAGATTTCACACGCATCTCTTAGGATCTTGACAGAATGCAGTGTTTCTATCTGGGGCTGGGCTTGAATTTCTGTGTCTCTAACAGCCCAGGATGGGACTGGCCGGCAGGCTGTGGTCTTTGAGGGGTTTCAGTGGGAGGGAAAGGGCATCGGGCTGCATGGAAAAGAGTCCACGTCTTGTGGTCGGGCAGAACTGGTCTAAAACCAAAGTGGGCCACTTGGGAGGTAACTGATTTTGTCTGACCTCTGGACTCTTGTTCTGCAAATGAGAACGCATTCTTCTTCCTGCACAATCGTTTTAAGTAGGTACCCACTTCAGTGGCTGGAGAGTGTATCACTCTCTCAAAACTGATCCCTGCTCTCTTCAGTGAGTGCTCACAGTCTTACCAAAGGCCCAGATCCAACTCTACCACTGTGTTTGCTGGGTGACAGCGCTGGAGGACCCTAGCTGGGGGAGGGAGGGTCCTGGATCAGGCTCTGCACTGGCTGATAGCTGGGGTTTGTCATGTGTCCTTCTTGACATACGTGCTCTGTTTATAAAAATAAGGTACTGTGCAGTAGGACAGCTCTTACCTACATGTCGCCGTGGAGCATTTGTTTTAGATGTAGTTGCTCCACATTGAGATGTATCAGAAATATAGAAAACATACTGGATCTTGAAGCCTTAATCCAATGAGTTAAAATAGCTCATAAATAGTTCCACGCTGATTGCACATTGAAATAACATTTTTTTTTTATCAGTCCCAGGGATCGAACTCACACCTGCATGCTTGCAAGGCAGGCGCTTATGCCGCTGAGCCCTGAAATAACATTTTGAGTGTACTGAGTTAAACAAAATAAATTCTCGAAGATAACCTATTTCTTTTTACCTTTTAATTTGACCTCTAGGTGGTTCAAAATTACATATTGATGCACACACATATGTATTAGATTTCTGTTGTTTAAAAATAGATGAGTTATGAGGTCTCTTCCATTTTAATATTCTGCTTAAATTGGATCAATTTCTTTATAATATTTATTTTCTAGAACCCCAACTTTCCAAAACTGACTGAGATCAAAGTTAAAAAACACAAAGAACCTTTGGTGACAATGTAAAGGTAGAGACATAGGGAGGCAGTGAAGGAGTCTGAAGACCTAGATCAAAGACTTGTGCCACAGGAGGTCAAAGGTAGCTCAGGGTTCCAGACTGCCAGGCATCTGGGACTACCAGTCTTTCCTTGGGCACTTTAGCCTCCACCTACTAGGAAGGCGGGATTATTTTACTGATGGAAGTTCGATGGTAACAATAGCCATTAGACAGAAGAATAATCTGAACTAAGAATGATGCCCATCAGTATATCGAGTTGTACCAGAACTGTGAGCCCCAGCAGAAAAAGCATTTATTTAAATAAATACAGTCTAATGCATGTCTATTATGATTACAAAAACTAGATTAAACATTAATTTTGACAGAGAGATTTATTTTAATGACTAAATTTGCATACTGGGATGTTATAAGAATATTTCATGTAGAATTTTCTTTTTGCTAAAAGCGATTATAAAATCTCTTGCAGCAAACTTATTAATGTGAAACAAGGCTTCCAAGGGAAAGGTAGCCAGATAAAACCAGCGAACACCGCGGGAAGACGCACTAGAATACAACCATGCAATATCCAAAGACATCATAACCATAAAAACGGATTCTGCCACCCAGTTAATATATCATGGAGCTTGGCTTTAGTCAGCACCCCAATTATGAGTACACAAAATTAATTCAGGATTCGAACAACGAAATCATAAATGTTTGATATACACAAAGAGTGATCAAAAGCTGTGATAATCATTTCAGTTAAAAAAAATTACAATAAGAGACACATTGCCAAGAATGATGAGATGATTATCTTCAAAGTGAGGGAAAGTCCTTTAAGTATTTCTTGAAAGGCGAATGGCAATGTGTCTTTTGCTGTAATAACTTTGAATGTCAACATTCACTGTATTTTTTAAATCACAGTTTCTTGGTCAAATGTTTATAGCAATTTTTGTCAAATGAGACACCGCAGTGCGACCTCCTCTACCTTATTCACTGGATCAGGTACCATGTGGCTTCTGGCTCTTCCCCAGAGTCGAAAGGACCATGACAAGTAAGTGTTTTGAACTGACTGAGGACACGGAGGCAGCTACAACAACAAGGCTAAAGACACTCGGGAAAGAGGACTCCAGAACTGCTGCAGAAATTGGAAAGACTGAGGGGACAAGTACAAGTTTATCAAGTGAAGGGGAAGATTGTTGAGGGGGGTTAACAGCAATGTGTCTTTGACTGGAATACATTTTAAAAAATTAAACAGTCGCTGTATTTTTTAAAAATCATACCTTATAGAAAACTTGGACAGTAACTCAGAAAAGGGTAAAGAATTTCTAATTAGTCTGGATAAGAAGTTGTTGTGACACTATTTGAAATAAGTGACTATAATGAAGAGGAGTTTTTCAAAAGAATTCAGAGATCACTGGAATCAGGTGAAAGAATTTAGGCTAAGTGTAATGTTCTTTTCGACTTTTATTTTTTAGAGCATGAAGGTCTTATTTGCCCCTCTTTGTTTTCATTTCTTATGTGGTTGGCACTGTGAGCAGGAGAATTTTCCCTACATCTCACCGGGTGTCTCAGTGGCCTTCTTAGATCACTTTGTTCTCTCTATATTTGGTCACATCACGATCTTATTAATGCTGTGACAGAGATTTGCTGACAAAAAGAAAACACATCCATCTAAAATGGACACAGGTTTTCCAGGTAGGTATGAAGTTGGGATTAAGAGGAGGCTCAAGACAAAAATACAACCAGCATTTCAGTGTCCCCTGAGTTTTCTGGAGTTAAACAGTCCTCTGTTATTCCTTGGGATCAGAGATGGTTGTCTTGTCTGAGTTTTCTTGAGAAATCCTTATGAAAAATTCAAAGGGCCAGGGATACAGCTCAGTGGCACAAGTACCTGCCTGGCAAATGCAAGCTACTCAGTTTGATTTCCAGTACCAAAAAAAAAAAAAAAAAAAAAAAAATTCAGACAGCTCTAGATAGCTGGGTGTAGTGTGGAGGCCTGCAGTCTCATGCCCCAGGGAGGCTGAGGCAGGTAATTTAGTGAGAACTACTCTCAAAGTAAAATTTTAGAAAGGGCTAGAGATGTGACTTAGGGGTAGAGCTCTTGTCTAGCTTGCATGAGGCTCTGGGTTCACACACACACTCACAGACACACACACACACATACACAGAGGAACATTTTAGATTTAAAGTATCTTATGATTTTTAAAGAGAAAAGGTAATAAATAGGTGCTAAAAGGAATCTACATGAGGAAGATCATCAACAGCCCTCCCTTTTGTCTTTGCAACAGGAAGAGAGGACATGAAGACACAGGAAAATTTAATCAACGTAGATTTGTGTCTTCGTGTTTTACTCATAAAACTTAGATAGCGTTGTCCTGGAGTCTCGAGGTGTCATAAAGAGGACTTTAGCCGAATCTTGTACTGTTTCATTTCTTTTTACAAAGCGAGTGGAAGTATCTACCACAAAAGTTTCAGCAGTTGTTAATTAGAAGAGGCAGAATATGGGTCTCAGTAATTTCAGATTGTGGAACCATATAAAACCATTGGTATCAGACAGTTTTGATCTACAAAGGGGTAAATTTTGTGATTTAGCCTATTATTTTTCTTAACATTTTGAAGTAAAAATAGAAGCAATCTTAAAAAAAAAATCTTTATTTTTCAACCGCCAGCATGACACAATGTGACTTGTCATGATGGTGGATGAAAGGTGTCACCTTTTGCAACAGGGGCATATGTCTCGATAACACTGGCTTTACCTGATTTGTATTCTTAATTCCAGATCAATGGAATCCACTTTCACTCTTTAAAAGTAGCTAGTTTTGTTTTAATTTAAAAAGAAGCCTTGTCTTTAAATGCAAAACTGAGAGACAGGGTTGCAGGACTGCCCAGGTCCTCCTGGGATATCTTTGCATGTGGGATGGGAGAATTAGGTGCCAACACCACAAGACAGTTTAGGGCTGGGTATAGGGAGCCAGAGAATTAACCACGGAAACAATAAACCAGCCCATCTCCAAGGACTGTTAACAGTTGCTGTGCTGTCTCTTCACTTCCTAGGAGTGAACTAAGTGAGGAAGTGACAAAGACAGACAGTGCTCATCAGTGTCATGGGACAGACATTGATGGGGGTTACAATTCACCTCTCTTGGTTTAACATCTATCTGCCTTTCGCTGACCCATTGACCTTGGTTGTGCTGGGATATATGAGTGATCCTAGAAAAGTCCAACTCCCTCTCCTCTCTCTACAGTGATAGGATTGAGGTACAAAAGACCATAATTACTTCCACATTGAAAGGAAAGCCTCTTGGGATAAGAAGACTGTATCATTGATTTATCCTATGGTAGTTTAAAAGAGGACAGACAATATTGAAAAAATGTCCAAGGTGGGTTCCTTGGGAAAGTTGGTCAAACTGATTTGGATGAAGACCCCTCTTCTGAATCTTAGTGCTCAGTAAGAGAAGAGGCAAAACGAGAGGGGAAGGGGCTCCGACGCTAGGAGCTGGCCTGGGTCGCAGGAAACGTCAACCCTTGCCACGCGCTTTCACTTACCCAGCACCATCATGACACCAGTGAGGCCCCGATCTTGCTCCTTTCTGCTCATGTAACAGCACTCAAGCAAGCATTGCAATAGCTGAAGGCCGGAGCAGGGGAGCCCAGAGCTGGCTGGCACAGGCAGTAAAGAGTCTGGTGGGAGTGCACATGCCACCCCTCCAGCATAATCAAGCCACCGGATGCCCCAGAAAGGTCAAAGCCTAGTGTCTGGGTTTGGTTCTTCTGAGAGAGGACTCCTTAGGTCTTTGTTGGGGGCCACGTATCTCTGGATAGCAAATGGCAGCTAAACAATGTAACCATGACAATATCCACTAAAATTAATAGAATATTTATTACTTGACAGGCACCCAGCTAAGGATGTGAAAGCTCATACATCATTCCCAGAGTAAAGCTATGCTACAGGTGCTGTTTTTACTATCTTCATTTCATAACTGAGAAGATGGAGTCACAGGGAGACTAAACTGTGAGCCTAACAGGTGACAAAACAGGGATTCAGAACGCCAGTTATTCTCAAAAGCCCGGAAGCACCAGCGTCAGAGAGTTGAAACCCAAATCCCGCCTTCCTGTTATCATCTTCTTTTCATCTTCATCCTCCTCCTCCTCCTCACTGCTTCACAGCTTCCAAGCACGGCTGCCTGTCAACCACTGTGTTTTTGGAAAGCCATGTCTGGCCGTATGCTGAGCCCGCCCACATTCCTTCCAGAGCTTTCTTTGCAAAGATGATTGGCAGCTACACCTGGAGTGTAAAAACACTGGCAGAAGTGCAGCCCCAGAAATAATCAGTCATTAGCTGATGCAATAACAATTTTCTGTCCCCAAGAGAGCCTCCATGTATACATGAGAGCAAGACACTTGGGATCTCCACAGAGAAAGTCACCACTCCACTAACATATGACATTATCCTACTTATCTGTCACACAACTAGGGTCACGGGTATAGGTACTTACTTCACATGAAATGACATTCCAGTGTCACCCTCCTTTACTCACACATAAGCAACAAAGGGTTAATTAAAAGCAATATTTCTTGTCTCAGTCGAAGACATTTTCTCCCTCACCAATATATGACTGTTTATAAGCCCAGTTCATTTCTCCAGTACGAAGATATTTTATTACCTGCTAAACTAAGTTTTCTCTAAATTGCTAGAGAAGAATAACGCCCCAAACTGCTTATTCCATCAAAACTGGCTCCTCTATTATATTGGCCAAAATGAAATCCACTAATCCCGGGCACCTAAGTTGATAATATGAGAGAAGATTCTTGATAAGCTTTTTAAAAATCCTCGGGAGCCCCAGCTGGCCATTACTTAACCTGTCAGCCTCGTGTATCCCACAGCAGTGTCTCTACCCGCTCTGGGGCAATTGCATTTCGTTATATTGTTTGAGTTATTGTCATTGTCTAGGCCACGATGACCGCCTGGCTTGAGCCAGCATTTAGCACATTGCCCAGTGTAAAGAGCTGCTCAGGATGCCACGTGGCGAACTGGCCCAAGGGTCACGCAGCTTCCTGGCAGCCTCTTCCTTGGCAGACGGAGGAGGGTCTGACTGCAGTGTACCCCAGGGTGCGTCTTCTCCTGATCTATCTCAGGGTGCTCTCAGGATGCCCTAACATGGCCATACTTTTTTTATAGGACCCGGTGCGAGATTTTTGAATCTTGATTTCCCAATTTGTAAATGAGAACAGGGCTTCTTTTCTTTTCTACCTCCTCAGGCTGGGTGTGGATCAAAGAAGAAAAAATCATAGGAAAGTGCTTTGAAAAACACGTAAGCACTTAAGTACTGTACAAATACATTGACAGATACATTTCTGAAGAGAGGGAGGGTGAAGAGAGATGAATGAGAGTAGAGGGAAACTAGTCTGGAAGATGTAGATTTTTTAAATCATGATTTTAATGGTTTCTACCTACTTGAAAAATCGGTCCATAATTATGGTTACATTTTTAGCACCTATTTTGAGCACCTCTCAGGAAAACCACCAATATAGTGTTATCATTCAAGCATATATTTTCTGAACAAAAGGGAATTTGTTTAGCTCTGTTTATCGGAAGGATGGGAGACTAATTCTCTAGATGTCTGTAGTGTCAGGTTTAGCCAAATGTTTAATCTAAACACTATGTACTGTTGTCATTTATGGCCATTATGTCTAGGTCTCTCCTCATTAGTAATCTATATAATAGTGCTCTATCTGTCTTGTCCTAGCCTTTTAAAACTTTGTGAATAGTTATCACCCCAAATGTCTTTGTTGTATTTCTGAGTCAGTTCTGTTTTTCTTGACTCCCAGATATTTATCACTGGAGATATTTATCACTTTTAGGGTCTCTTTCACAACTGGAAATGCATCCATCTACCCATTTAAATTCAGGATCATGGGCTCTTGCTGGTCCTTGCTCTATGAATCGAGGAATAGGGCCCTTCCCTAACCTGTTTGTGCTGTTTTCCTATTACTGCATGGACCTTCTCTGCTCACCTAAAATGATCAAGGTGGACAAAGAGGAGAAACTCTTCCTGTGGGCGAGGTGACCCTTACCACAAAGACTTCACAGCAAATGCACAGGCCACTGTTCTTGGTGAAGGCGTGAGCTATGTCCAAGAGGGCAGGTCTTGTCATGGGTGCCCCTGTGAGGACAATGCACTGGGGCCTGGAAGTAAAGAAGACAAAATAAGAGAATTGGCCATTATAAGGAAGCTACAGGCCAGAGCCACTGTCCCCACGGCAAGGCGCAGCAGGTGTGGCTGAAGGAGATGGCCTCCCTCTCGTTCTTGCTTGGGTTTCCCAGCAGAATTCCTGAACCACATTGCCCATCAATCTTGCCGTTCTTGCATTAACATAAGGCCAAAGTGGGAAAACGGTGATATTGGGGTCCCTTTGTCTTCTTCCCCCTCGAGACTACACCACCCTAACTCAGGGCAGAACCCGTCTCTCCTCAACCAGTATTCCCTGCCATCTTCCCTCAGCCTCTCGGCAAGCCTGGGAGAGATACCACTCAAGAGAAGCTGGAACTCACGGAGGGCACAAAGCATTACTTCTCGCAAAGGAAATCGGCAAAGCCACAGTCTTAAAGGGAGTGGATAGATCCCTCTGAAAAAGGTCACTTGTGTCACTTCTCTGTCTCCATGCAAGGGAGGTGACACCTGGCACTGCGAGGAGAAGGGGTTTGGGTTGGGGCACAGCTCAGAGTGGACGGAAGTAGCACTCATTTACAGGAAGTGCTGTGCTGAAAACGGGGCCATTTGGGGAATGTGCCCACCAAGCCTGTCACCACTCTGGTGTACTCAGGTCCCGTAAAGGAAAGCTACTCTTAATGGGGGACACCAGGATGTCTGAGATGCCAGAGTTACCTGAAGTTCTTCACATGGTCTTCCACCGTGGTCAACTCCAGGGCGTTGTCTACAGCACTCACGTAGGAAAGCGCCTGCGTGGACGAGCCCCAGTTCACATCTGCAGACGCAGGAGGAGAGTGGCACAAGAAGCTCTGACCTTTTTTCTGCACACCAGGAGCAGTCCTTACAAGTCACTCCTTTCTACGATTGTCCTTGGCTATGCAAGCTGTGATGAGTGCCCAAATTAGAGGAAATAGAATATAGTGCTTCCTAGAAAGAGCCTTGCGTCCTTCCAGGAAAACTGTGTGACTCTAGGAGGCCGACTTCCTGCCAACAAAGGCTCAGACTGCAAGGAAACTGCACCGGGAAAGGGTCAGCCCCTGGCTACCCTCAGGGCCCTTCTCAAACTCTCAACAGCAAAAGAGGGATTTCCATATGTGCAGTGAGTGCCGTCACCTCCGTACTCCGAAGGGCAAAATGAAGACCTCAGGGATTCTTCTAGATATCCACGAAGAAGGTAAAGGATATTTACCAAATATTTTAGTTTGACCCTTTAGAACCTAAGCTTCATAATGAGGGAAGCCAGCACTACCATTCTTGCTTTCTCTTTCTTTCTTTCTTTTTTAAATAAAAACAAATTTTGATATTAAATGGGGCCTTAAATTTTATGTGAGGAGGTTCCTGGTAGGAATGTACACATCTTCCCCACATGACCGACAACAGCCATGCTCCCTGACTTTCTCTGGAGAGTCAGGAAAGTGAGTTGGGGATGACTATCTGGAGATAAAAAGATTAATGCTGATCCAGTGTGGACTAAGCCCCAAGAAGTGAGTGCATGGGAGGCCTGTTTTCATAAAGCTAAAACACTACTGATTGATTGGACTTTGTACAAAAGAAACCTTGGACTGTACCTTACATTATATATAAAAGTTAACTCCAAGTGGACACTAGAAGCCGATATAATTACCAACGCATTAAAACTTCTAGATGGTTGTATCTCAGACTAGGAAGGGATATCCTAGATCAGATGCAAAATATTAAACCAAAGGAGAAAGCAGAAGGAAAAAAGATACATTAGACTTCATAAAAATGAAGAACTATTTAAGAGTATAACAGAATAAATATTTTTGAGGTGAGATGTCACTATGTCATCTGGGCTGGCTTCTAATTCAGTTGTGATCCTCCTGCCTCAGTCTCCTGAGTGCTGGGATTATAGGCATGTGCCACCATAATTGGCACATGAATATATATTTTTTTTAAAAAAAGAAGGCACAGATTTGCAGAAAATATGTAAAACATATATTGCAAAAGGATTTGCATCCATCATATATAAAGAGCCCTCACAATTAATACTAAGAGGACTAAAAACTGAAAAAGTAAGCAAAAAATTTAAACACACAACTCAAGAGGACACATGGATATAGGGAGCAGTGGCAATAGATGTTCAACATTATGATTCATTGGGAAAATGTAAATTAAACTACAATTCACTTTCTTAGAATAGCTTTTACGCAGACAATACTACGTGCTGGCAGGGATGTGGAACAATGAGCCCCCTCTCTCATAGCTGGCGGGAATGGAAAGTGATACCGATGGTATGAAATACAGTTCTATAGTTTCTTACCAAGATACATATATAAATATATATAATATACATATGTATAATATTAGATAATTATCTATTGTGTAGTTACTATGTAAACATAAGTCCTACTGCTAGTTTTCCAAGCAAAATGATAACATGGATCCATAGAAGGTCCTATATATGACTATTTATAGTAGTTTTAAATATAGTGGCTCTGAACTGGAAGCGATCTAGACATCCATCAGCTGGTGAATTATTTTTAAAAATCTGTGACATGTGCATAAACGAGAATGCCATTCAGCAGTACAAAGGAACAAGAGACATACACGCAACAACCCGGATGCAACAACACGCAGCAATCTTAGGAGAACCGAAAGGCGGCAGACGCAAAGGCTATGCGTGACACGGTTCTGTGTAGGTGACATTCTGGAAAAAGACCCAACTACTGGATGAGAAGTAAGAAAAGCAGTTGCTGGAGATTAAGTTTTGGGAGGAAGACACTGACTGCCTACGGGCATGAGGGAACTTTGGGGGTGACGGAAATCGCCCGCATCTTGTTCGTGACGATGACTGCAGGATTGTCTAGCTTTGTCAAAACATAGGGACGGCGTAGCATAAAGGGTGGACTTTTACTATATGCAAATTATGTCATGTTGAAAAAATATAGACAGTTCTAAAGAAAAACACAAAAAGCCCTCCCAAAGTTCCTACACTCTCAGAGGAAAGGGCAGTGCAGGGCATTTCTGCGTCCCACTGGCTGAGCTCTGGTTGGTCCCAGCTTCAGGCCAACCATCCCACTGGTTCTGAAGATGACATCCCAAGTTCAAGTCCAATTACGCTTCAACAACTGAACGACCTGCGGCATCTTCCTGGTGCTCACAGTAGCCAGGTTGTTTCCATGGCATTTAATTTTCCTATCTACCCCTCGCAGGCTCCTAGTACTCCTTCTCCCCAGCACCCCGAAACTCCCTGAGTTAACACCTCAGGCTTCCCAGATACACCAGGCGGTTGTACGCATTCTTAATTTCACTTCTACGTTTCCTTCTACCTAGAATCTCATCCTCCGACTGGGCCCCACGAACCATCTCCTACTGGTGTTTTGTTGCTTTCTCTTTTGAAAAACTCATTTGTTCACTCAACAAATATTTAAGTTCCTACAGAGGGCTGGACTTTGGGAATACAACCATGAATCAAGAAAATTTTCCTGGATAGCTCTCATCAAGCTTACTCTCTCCCTCCCCTTTCCCCACGAATTTGCTCATGTTTCACTTGTGGGACTCGCTATATTGTATTATAATTAATTGCTTAAGTCTGACTTTGCAACTCCTCGAGGATGGGAACTTGTCTCATTTAGGACATTAGAGGCAGAGGGTGATCTAGGGGGGGCTCCTGGGGCTTGTATCATACACCCATGATAGCACTGAAGTCTATTATGTGCGGATAGTTCCTTGGGCAAGATGGTCCACTCTCCAAACCCCGGTCCCTTCATCTTTCTGTTGAAACTACTAATACCCAATGAACAGTCCAGCATGATTGTGAGGATTAAATGAGCCCGTGGCGTGTAACTGGTGCTCACCGAGGCTAATCATTGCTATTCTCACTCTGCATTACATCAGTACTATCTACAACATGCACAGCCCACCTAAGTACAAAGGAGTTGCCCAATAAATATTGACCGAAGCAGTAGAGAGATACTTGGAAACCCTTCTAGATGGACCTTCTCGTCTTACCTGGTTTCTTATACGTCACATAGATGTAGAGGAATAACTCAATGACATAGGTGATGACAGCTGCCCACCAGTTGATGACAAACATGACGGCACAGCACAGCACAGCTCCAAAGAGGGACACCCACATGTTGTAGACCCCATAGGCGGGCCTCCATCCTGAAAGCAAACACCCCAGGACGGAGAAGAGAGCTGTCCACATGACGGTCCTCCTCCGGCAGTTCATAATAAGAGGGCAGGTAACACGTCTTCTCCTGGCCTGCTGACTCAGAATCTTTAGGCTCATCCCCTAGTTTCCTTATTACTTTTCTATGCTCTTGAGTCTCTGGTCTATGAAACTGGTAGTTGTCTTAAATAGGATGCTGTAAACTCTGCAAAATAAGCATCTGGACAAATCCCCCTGATGGGTCCTGGCCCACTTCCTCCATGCCTCAATTGTCCCAAATTACCGACACTGATGATCTAAAATCTATTCTATCAGGAGGTGAAAGGAGACAGGAAATGTAGAAAGGTGAGGACAGAGAATTTTTTGCCTGTCCAGGAAAGAGATGTTTAAGACAACATGCCCTCTTTGCTAATAGAAAAGGCAGAGCAATCATCAAGAGTCGGTAGATCTCCCATTACCCCAGGAAGACAATTATCTGTGGGAAAAGGAGAAATTTTCTAACAGTGGCTTCCAAACCCAATGCATTAATGTGTCATGTATTTTTGTAATGAAAATATTTCTCACAGTTCCCATGTGCATGGGAGGTTTCCCTACTCTATTGATTCCTTGGAAATAAAAAGCTGGGAGACAGAACAAGTAGGATGGGGAAGCTCCGATGTGTGAGGTATGTCTTAAATTTGAAGTTGACAAAATACAATGGAACTTCAAAGGTCTTCTGGAAAAATTTCCTTGAATGGCCACAAGATGGAAATAGCATTTAAGGAACATCTTTGGCTATGGTACCCTTTTCCAAGACTGGATTTTCAGAGAGGTCGAGAGAAAGAGAGAGAGAAGGAGAGAGAGAAAGAGAGACAGAGACAGAGAGGACTGACAGTTGATTTCTGGGTGTGTGTAGCAGTGTGTTTTCCTTCTTCTCTCTCCCTCTCTCCAGTTTTCTTTTCCACTCTTTCTCCTGATAGCCTAACTCTGCTTTGCTTTTCAGAAATGGCCATACCAAAGCAAGAAGCTACATGCATCTTTGTGTCAGGAGAAATACCAAAAGTCATCCCAGTGTCCTATGCTATCTTCTGTAGCCCTGGGTGGACCGAGGTTCCCTTTCCATCTGTACTTCATCTGAACAGCAGCAAGTTCTCCAAAGGAGGTGTGGGGTGGTGGCGGACTCTGACAGGAGGTGAAGCAGCTTCCATGAAAGTTCTCAGGATGAGGGGCTTTCTAAGGGTCAGGAAGACTGTCTCTACTCTGGAGGGAAGGCGAAAGAAATCCTATGAGCCAATGGAATCAAAGCAGGAATGAGGTGTAACTATCCAGAGGAAGGCCCTTGGGTGTGAAATTTTGAACGACATTAAATCACAGCTCAAAATTGCCCCAGTGACCCCAACATCCACGTGATGGGCCCCAGGCGAACCAGCAAGAGCTGGGCTTGGCAGGTAATTCTGGGAACTGCTCATCCTTCTCCTCCACACCACGGGCAGGAAGCAGACTGATAGTAAGGAAGTCACAAATGCATACATTTATTCCACTTCTGTGGGCACTTTCACCCTGGAAAGAAATAGTGCTGTTTTTCTACTACTGAAATAAATGTGGTTTCTCTTGCAATGAATAATTTATTGCCACAAGAGAAAATGGACTTTATGGTTGGTCAAAAAGGCCATTGCTCAAATGGTCTGCCTTCTATTTCAGAAGCCAGCCCTCAACTCGCCAAAAGAAAGTGGCTCTCACTGCCCAGATAGAAGGAAACACAGAATCGCGGATTGAATGCTGTTCAGCGGCTGACTTCATTTTATCAAGACAAACTGACGCTCTGCTCGGGCTCGCTTGAGTTTTGAAATGTCAGCTTACCTGGAGACTTGGCATACGAGGCATGGAAGCAGGAGAAATTGATGAGCGCGTATGAGGCCAAGAAGAAGTTGGAGATGATGGGAGCAATGACATTCAGCTCCGCTGTGGGGGGACAGAAGGGGACACGCGCGCCTGAGAGACGGGACGGGGCCGAGCAGCTGTCACAGCTGGGGAGCTGGGCTCCGCTTGGAAACTGAACACACAGCTAGTGTCTGCCAAAGCTTAGGAAGTGAGTGATTTTTCTTGGGAGCTGCATGTATTATATTCTTAGCCAGGGTTTTCCTAAAGTGAGAATCAAGAAAACCTGCAAATCAGAAAGTAGAAAATCAAGTCCTCTCCCCACTAAACATTCACAGGGGAGTTGGAGAAAAGCTGGGGACTGAAAATACGATGAACTCCCCTGTTGCCACTTTGGGGGGTTACCACACCTGTGTTCTTCATCTGCTTTGTATACAACCAAAAGCCTCCACAGGGTGACAGATTAGTTAAATACCAGTGCACTAGAAACTCCCAACTGGAAATCTGTCTACACACACCCAACATGTTCCTGCTTGCTGGGCTCTTGTTCCTGAATACTATTCCCCATCTCTGGGGAGTTCTCCCTCTCAAAGATCAGCAAAGTACTTTAGCCCTCAGTGGCTAAATATCCACTATAAGTCAATCCCAGATAGATTGCTTATTATGCGATAAAGAAGAAATACAGAGATACATTCATTCATCTTCAGTTCAGACATCTTCAACCTCAGTGATACCAAAGCAGGTGGCACAGAGTGTGATGGAAACCAGTAAGGAAAGGGGCGAAAACTGCTGTCAGACTCGCCCATGGAGGTCATTCACATTTTGAAAGAGTGAGCGTAAATGATATCCTGTAATTTATACACATGTGTTTAAACTTTGGCCGTGAGATTCTTTAAATGTAGCAGGTTGGTACATCTCTATATGTAACCCCTTATAGTTAATTTTTTTTAAATCTAAGAGATGTACAGAGTTATATATTTCCCTCTTTAACCTCATAGAAATTGGACGTGTGTTCTGCATACGGTCCTTTTCTGAGTTTCCTAGGTGATGAGGGGCCCTCACGCTTGACCCTGGGGTGCCCATGGGAAGTTCCCATCATGCATTGCCTGTGGCTTCTTCTCCTCCAATCCCCTCACCCAGCACAGCTGGGGCCTCAGAGAGGGGAAAGGCATGTGCAGACTATGGCTGTGAACCTGTCTTTCCGAGATCACGGAGCTATGTCTACACTTCCTGGGGAGAAGAAGCCAAGATTACAGTGTAGGTGCGGCCTTCTCAATGCGAATGGTCAGCAGTCTTTTGAGGGACTGGTGAAAGGCAGATGCCTTCTCCCCTGAGATCTGGCTTCAGTAACTCTGGATCTGAGCCTGAGACACCTGCACTTTCACACTGGTGATTCCGTGTCAAGGGTCAGCCAACCACATTCTAAGAAACGGGGACACGGATAATTCAGTCCTGCTAGCCACCAGGCCAGCAGGTGTGGCGGTGGGACAGCTCTGGAGCAGTCAGGGGTTGCAGACGGTAGGATGGGTGTCCAACCTTCCACTGCAGAGGACAGATTAAAGTCCAGAGCGCTCTCAGCGACCCCCAAGACCCTCAGCTCACAAGGATTTCTCATTTCCTTCTTAGACAGACTCCAGGATTCCCAGCAGGATCTTAAACACGAGACAGCTCACGTCTCAAACGGAAAGGCAAAGCTTGAGGAATCAGCAGAGTGATTCAGCTTCCAGCAAGAACAAGAGGGCTACACACCTATCAGAATAAAAGCCATGGCGATCACAAAGGTGAGCAAATACCCGCGCAGGGGTTCATTGTTTTTCCCGTATCCCTTTGCAAAGAACTGCAGGCCTTTGAAGATGTTGTCCTTGCACAGAGCCTAACAGGAAAAACAAACAAACAAACACAGGTGAAGAATTTGTCATTCATATCTATGCACAGTCATTTTCTCTAGGTGATTCCACCAAGAAGATTTGGGGGAAGGGAAGGGGTGCATGTTGTGAGGCGCATGTGGACCCCATGCTGTGTCTTTCTTTACATTATTTGAATGATCTTGGTTGTGTGGCAGACAGTGCCGGAGTCAGATGTAAACATGAACTGTTTCGCAGAAGGAAGGAAAATGACGGCTGGCGAGAAGCAGTCTGTTGGTTTGAGCCACAGAAACAGGAGGAGCCCAGGCACGCGGGCCGGTCTTACCTGGAACACTTTGGGGGCACTGACCAGGGAGGCCAGGGCAGAGGACAGAGTTGCCGAAAAGATTCCGGCAGTGATGAGGGGACCGAATCCTGACACCATGCTCATGACCTGGAGAGAAAGGATGGGGGAGCAGATGGCTGAAACATGCAAGTGCCTCTCCTGCCGGGGACGGAAGTATTTTATAAGCCAGTTGCCTGGAATGAAATATTCTCCCTGCTTCATTCTCTATTGCTTCCTTCCCTCCCTCCCTCCCTCCCTCCCTTTCTCCCTTCCTTTTTCCTCTTAATTCCTTTCTCTTTCTCTCTTTCCTTCTACTGGAGCCCGACCTGAGAGTGCTAAGCTACATTCCTTTAAAAACTGCTTTTTGTTTTTTTCCTCTTAAGAGGGTTTCCCTAAATTTCCAGGTTGTTCTCAGTTTTCTTACCGCACAGCTTCCCTGGTAGCCAGATATACGTGTGTGTGTGTGTGTGTGTGTGTGTGTGAGTGTGTGTGAGTGTGTGTGTGTGAGCACACCAGCCTCCAAATTCTTCATATTTGTTTTTACAGGATTTTTGTGTTATTTACAAAATAACAAGTGCTCACCAAAATATGTCTATAAGATACGGGAAAAAATAGAGTTGGAATGGTTTCATGGACTTTGACAGTGGTTTACCCCTCTGTTCTTTGCAGTCATGTGTTTCTCTGATGGTGAGAAATTCTACCCAGGAGAAAGTGTTGTTTTAATAAGATTTGGGGAGGGGTTTAGCTGTTTACCAGTCTTTTTTTTTTAAGCATTAGCCTTTCTTGCTCCTCCACAGTTTTCAAACCTTTGCTTTCCCTGTGTTCCTTAGGTATCATTTTGTAACTGAGGTCTGAGGAGATTCGGTCCATTTCAGTCCTGTTTTGCATACGGCCTCAGCTGAGTTAATCTCTCTGCACCAGTGGCTGGAACACATGAGCAGGGACCCTACCACACTCCGCCTTCCCTTCTCCTCACCTGTCCACGAGGAGCCCTTGGTCTTTCCAAGGTCCCTTCCGTCACCTCCCTCCCCCTTCCACTCCCGATTTCTCTCTTGCTCTGGTCTTTCGGGTCCTCCTAGGCCAAGGGCAATGGGACGAGCCGATCTAAGCTGCTCCTTGCCACCATGGGCTCCTGTCCAAGCCACCAGAAGACAGCTCCAGGAGGTGCTCTGTCCCCCCGTGTGTCATTTCTCCGGCTGCCTGCTGCATCCCCACCCTAGTCTTCCTGTCCCTCACATGCAGACCGAATTCAAGTCGCTGGGCCTCAGACTCGGGGGCCCCCTGGAGAAGGGGTGCTGAGGGCACAGCAATGGCAGTGGACGTTTTTCTTGGCCACACGCACCTGGAAATTGTTCATCAGCCCGTACTGACACGGCTCGTGCCGACACCTGGAGAAGTCGTAGCCCAGCCCGCAGGCTGCAGACCCATTGCAGTTCAGGCCGGAAACGACAGTGTCATTCACGCTTCCGGTGGCATCTCGGACCACACAGGCTGCTGTGGGGACAATGGGCCATTCAGCTCTGCAATGCAAGGGCTCTGCGTGCTCTCGCAGAGCACTGGGCACATGCTTAGCCCCACTCGACCCTGAACAGGCCTGTGCCCCGCCTGTGCTCTGGGTCTCCGCTTCTTGGACATGGTGCCCCGAGCTCGGGAGCGCCCCGTCTGTCCCAGGAGGCAATCTCAACAGCAGGGAGGGGCTGGGTCCCAGTCCCACTGCCCCCGGAAACCCTTGGGAGGTGGACACAGCCTTCCCCGCTGACCATGATCACATTTTGCATGTCTGGTTTGGTGCTGCTGAGCCCATGTGTTTACAAGTTAGAAGGCTTTGTTTCCCTATCCAGTGAGAACTAAAGAAGGCTGTTCTAGCAATCAGGAGGCACTTGCTTTCAACTAACCCCTGGCTCATTTTTACAGCACCGTTATAATTCCGCTGTATATAAAAGTTTAATGGTTTACATAATATAGGCAGTATTTTGGGGGGAAATATTAAAATGGGAGCATGGCATTTGGGAGAAAATATTAAGATTTCCTATCTGACTATTAGTATTTGTAAAGCGTTCTGACATGAACATCTTTGTGCATAGACTGTTTTTGGAGGGGGGGTGGCGTGGGGCACTAGGAATCAAACTCAAGACCTTGCATTTGCCAGGCAGCCCTTATGCTGCTGGACTCTTGCTGGCCCCAGTGTGTAGACAGTTTTGTGTTTTGAAATATTTCTATAGCATGGATTCTTAGGAATTTTAAGCATATAAAAGATCCTTGATATATAACCACTAACTTTCCTTATAAGTTTTTGACTGTAATGACTGTAACTATGTATTTGATAGAGTTATTAGACTGTGTGAATATATGCATGAAATACATATACATTTTAACCACATGAAGGAGAAATATTTTACAAACTAAATGCCAACCAGAAAAGTTACTTAGTTTCTTTTTCGAGCTCTACGCACAGTGAATTCTCACTCTAATACTGCAATTTTAAGACAGGAAGCAGGGACAAGAACTAACGGAAACCTTCCATATTAGTTGTGGATCTGACATTCTTTGAATCTGGGAAAGACTTCAAAATCATAGAATCTTTCAATCTAAAGAGAATCTTACAATAATCGGCGCAGGAATCATTTGTGCCATAGCCCTGAGGGGTAAACAGCTGGCCTCTACTAAAATACTTAAAATTATGCCTGTTGATTACTAAGCAAAACCATTCTTTTTTAGGTTTTGCCTCTTTGCGTTGTTGATCTATGTCAAGCTGACTTTTCTGAATCATCTATTTTAGCTTCTACGTAATGGATGCTTGCAAATTCCCAGGAAGCCAGTCAATGGGCCATTATTTGCAGTAAGGACAGGGCATCGACTCCCTGACCAACTTTTCCTGTCCTGGGAAAAGCACAGAAATGCTGACTTTTCTATCCATGGGTTGGTGAGACTGGGAGAATCCCAGCACTAAGGTCTATAACTTTGCTCATTCCCTCATCTTTCCTTTGTCTGAAGAAGAAAAGCTACTTGAGAAGTTTAACTTGAAGCAATTTCAATGTCATCTGAAAATGTGTTGATTTTTTAAAGCTCTGGAGCAGAAACTCTTTACATGTAACTAGACTTGGAAATGACACAACAAGGCACTTAGCAGCCTTAACCAGTTCCTTCAACTAAGAGGCCGTGAGGTAGGCAAGAATCTGGTTATTGTTTTTGATTTTCTTTTTTCAACCAGAGACAAACTAAAGACAGATCCTCTCTGCCTGTCTCCCCTACGATAAGCAGGGGGTGACCGCGAGCCACACTTCACTGAAATGGTCACGCGACTTCCGTCACGCTCCACCCTGATGATGTGCCTGCCCTGCCGTGTACAGAGGAGGATTTTCTTCTCTGCACGTTTCCTCCTCTCCCGCCATGGCACAAGCAAGGGGAGAGACCTCCAACCAGGGAGAGACGCAGCTGCAGGCAGCAGGGGGAACCAGAGGCGGCCTCAGGAGCAGCCGGAAGGTACACATACCTCCTGCTCCCGAGCACTGCTGACTGCCCACACCGCCAGCATCTGATTTCCTGTTGGTTGGTGAGAGTGACGTTTCCATCGTAGGGGCAGCAGTGCAAGGATGAGATGCCGTCATCAGCCCACATCTCTCATGCTTTCCTAAGGCCAAATGCTTGCTCCATTTTGCCTTGAGCTTTTGTTTCTTAGCCTGCTCTGTTCTTTACCTGTCTCCTAGGCAGGCACTAGAAGTGTGGCTTTCCTAGCAGTGCTGTCACCCAGGGTAACAAAATGGGGACCTCTTTAGGCTCGGGCAGGACCACTATCCAGTTAGCTCTACTCTAGCACAGCTCAATGGCATGAGAATCCTGAATGATTCAAACCATTAACAAGAAGGGAATTAAACACCTTTCTAGTCGTGTTCCACTGGATGCCCACTAGACACGGAAAATGACTGAGCTTATTGTCATTCTGACACCAGAGACACACAGCTTACCCACGCAGATCGCAACCCCCAAGTAGGCCACAGTGGTGATGAAAATGGCCAGCATGGTCCCTCTGGGAATGGCATCTTGAGGATCCTTTGGGAAAATAACATAAGTAGCTCAGACTTTTATCAAACTCCTAAGTTACCCTTCCTGCGGCGAGTTCTAAGACATGAGCAAATGGCAAAGCAGTGAGGTTGAATTCTTTCTGGATGGTCTTTAAAGCAAATACACATATCTGTAAAACTTTGTGCTAAACAGAAGAGACCATGAACTGCTCCGGAGAGAGGTTTTCTGAAGCAGTACAAAAGGTAGTTCTCTTACCCGTCCTCTCCCTTCCCCAGCCCTGGCAGTGTAAGGCAAAGTGTACAAACATAGCCGAGACACAGATACGTGTTTGCCTCTCGGTGTATTTGTTTTCTACCGAGCCTTTAAGAAAAATTACTTCTGACTGAGCAAAAAGGATGACACACTAAATTCTCCAATCCTTCAAATTCCTCATTTGGAATCTAGCTCAGGAATGCCTGTGATGGTAGAGCTTTAATTTCCACAAGCAGGCATGAAGAGGCTGCCGATTCAAGCTCATGCCAGAAAACGAGCTTTTCTCTTTATTCGAAATGTATACACATTCACCAAGCTGAGTTCATATCATATTTAATTTACCATTTTATATCTGATGTGGGGGGCTAAATCAATTTCCAAGCGGTATAGTGAATTATATTCAATTCAACTTAACAGGCATTACAAAGTCAAGATTTTAACGCATTCATTGCTTCTATAGCTCAGTGCCTGGCATATAGTGGGAGTCAATAAATATTGAATTGAGGGAAGTACAACCCCAGGAGGCAGTAATCTCCCCACTAGAGGACATGAGATTCATCAGTACAAATCAGCAATCAGTGCAGTCAAACAAAGTTTGAGCTTTTTTCTTTTTAACTTAAAAATACACTGCTTGGGCCTATTATAAAGGTCACCCATGTGAACAGAGACTCAGCCTGACAGCGGGAAGTCTTGTCTTAGCCAAGAGAGCCTGTCCTGCCGACTGCTCTGGGAGCTCTGGTTCTGGGTCTCCCGGGGACCCCCTTCCCTGTTTTCCCCTGTAGCCTGCTTATTCGGCTTCTTTTCCTAACCATCACCTCCAAAGTCCATGGGACAGGTGTGGGCAGTGGAGCTGCTCACAGAGAGAAGGTGGCAGCTGGAGCTGTCATGGGCCCCACATGACTCCTCGAGTCACAGCTGAAATTTATTTTATGCACTGAGACCTGCTTGGGATCTGAGTGGGATGTTCACTATGTGATTGTAGGGCGTGATATTTTCTCGCCATAGATTGTAGTTGAGATTTTTTTTTTCGTTTCTTTCCTTGACTCCTATAAAAGCCATGCCCTTTGGTCCTTTCTTCCTCTGTGGCTTTAATTCTGGCTGGCTGTCAATGCCAACTAAGTCAAACTGACCACTAAAAAAGAAAATCTATCAGGATGAGAGGCGGGAAGACAGAAAGCAGTCTCGGACCTAAAACACAGACTTAGTTCTTACTTACAATTATCTGCTCCTACGAGCTCCAAGATTACTTAGCAGAAGTTACATGAGAGGTAGAGAATCCTACGACTTTACCGTAATGTGTGTAGGATCCCATTTCATAGGATCAGAAAAACATGGCATTGTTCAGCCTGGCTGCCCATAGACAAGGTGCGGGACTTTGACAAATTCAGTTTTAGCTCCAAGTATTAATTTTGCTCCTCCAGCTGTAATCCAAAGTCTAACCTTCCACAGCTCTTAATTAAATATTATTAATTTTTTCTTTAGGAGAGAACAAAAGCTGATCTTTGAGTCTATCACTCACATTCCAATTTTGCATCTCTGAAACGGCACCTTAACTCTTTGGACTAGAGAAGAGTTCCCCCAATCCCCCCCCAGCCCCCGCCCCGGGTATCTATTCACAGAACATCTACCAGTGTGTCATTAGCACATAGAGGGTTCAGCATGGGAACTCTACAGCAAGCCCCTGTGCCAAATCCCGTTAACTGTCACCAGCAGCCTGAGGGCCATCGTGAGAAGGATTCTGAGGCACCGAACAGAGAGGGGTAAGCAAACTGCACCTCCCTTCACTGTGCAAAACTGACTTACAAAATCGAACTGCATCTGTTCTTTCTAGTCTCACTGTTAGAGAGAACTCACATCTATGGGGACTGAAGCTCCTAGCTGGTTTCCCAGCATACCGCCACCACTCTCTTCTTCCCACGCTTGTCCTCTCCGGCTTCTGACCGCATTACCTCCACCCCAAGCACCGCTTGCTTTTGATTGCCCCAGTGTCTCCTGCCTTCCCCCTCCTCCTGGCTCTTTGTCTTTTCTTGTCACTGGTTCCCTTGTTACCATAAATATGTTGAAGGTCTGTGATTCCCCCAGCGCTGTCCTGGACCACTTCTCTCCTTCTTGCACCTATCTGGTGAGTTCATCTCTGCCGTGGCTTTCAGTCTGCCCTCCCTGCCTTCATCCACCCAGCTGCTGCTAGACCTTCTCATTATGGCGTCCTCTGCCATTCCACCCAGCTACTGCTAGACCTTCTCATTATGGCATCCTCTGCCATTCCACCCAGCTGCCACTAGACCTTCTCATTATGGTGTCCTCTGCCATTCCAACCTCAGTGGTCAAGTCTGAGCTTCCTTTATAGCATATATACACCACGACATCAACTCAACAGGCTGCAGTCAGTGTTAGGAGAATACAATAAAGTACTGATGTGAGCATATCAAAAGCCATTGCTCGTGGTAAAGAGCCAGCTGGGGAAAACATTGTTGATTTGCGATGTGGTGTGTGATATTTTCTCTCCGTGGATGGTAGTTGAGATTTTTATTTTTTCATTTCTTTTCCTGACGCCTACAAAACCTGTCCCCTTTGGTCCTCTCCTCCTCTATGAGTTTGATTCTGGCTCTCTGAAAATGCCAACTAAGCCGAACTGACTGCAAGCGCGTGACACAGACTTGCTTTTAAGGAGTCAAGGGGAAGCCTGATGCTCTTTCATTTGGAAGGGTGCTTACAGTTTGCCGGGGATTACATCAGTGACCTGGAACTTTTCCAGGGCTGAGAAACCACACATGCAACATCCATAACTTAATGGCGTTAAGTAGTGGCGCTCACTACTCGAGTCATTTGGAAGAAGTTTCTTGACTTTCCTAAGCTCCAGCAGAGTCCTTTCCCCCCTGCCATTATCTCCGCCTAAGAATTTACCCCTGCACTGTGGACACTAATGTAAGAAATCTAAAGGCCTCCCTAGCTCACTCAGTAACTGTTCATCAGCACCTCACCAGTTCAGAGGGTGCAGTACTGAAAATAGCCAAAGGCAAAGGCCCCTCTCACCTGGAGTTCTAGTCTAAGGACGGCGCCTCCTGAGCACGTTCCTCTGGCAGCTTGTTCCCCTGCCCTTGTGGGGTTTCTCCTGGGGAAGTGTAGGACCCTCCTCCCTGCTCTAGCTCCCCCCACCGCATGTCTGACCGTTTTGGGGTTTGCTCAGCCTGCGACTCCCTGACTTGTCCTTGCTTTCAAAGTCAGACTCAAAAGTTAGCCCTGGGAGGAATCATCCCTATCTGAACATTACTTCTTCAGTCTTCTTAGTTATTCCATAACCCACGTGGACAGTGCTCATTTACACGCATCTCCTACTGATTCTCTCTTTTTTAAATATATCTATTAGTTCACATCTGAGGTATGTAACAATAGATCATATTCATTGTGGGGAGTTGGAACATGAGTATAAAGCATCTTCTTTCTTTTTATTCCTCTTCCCCTCCTTCCGTTTCTCTCCCTCTCCTTCCCACTTTTAAAACATCACTCTCCCTGTTTCCCATTACTTATCTTTTTTCTAAAAATTATCACTTATTTCAAATATTGTTTTATATGAAAGTCCAGAACTGGAGCTTTTTTTGAGGGGGTTACTGGGAATCAAACTCAGGACTTCAAGCTTGCCAGGAAGGTGCTATACCACTGAGCTATATCCCCGGCTCACTTATTTTAAATATTGATGTCAATAAATTATTTACATTTAATTATATGTTATTATTTTATAATTCAGTACATCTATCGTGTGTTGCAATGGATGTACTAACTGGGGTTTACTTTGGGGCTTATCTTAAAAGCATTTTAGAAGAAAATCACAGGAGGGCTTATTTTTCAGTTAGGTCTTTTTTAGGGAAATACAGTACCTGTGTATTTTAGGTGAGCTTAGGGTTGTGTTGTTTATATTTTCGTATTAGTCTTCAGTAGTCTAAAATGAACAGTATGCCCCCAACATTTTATTATGAAAATGCTGAAACATACAGCAAAGTTGAGAGCTTATAGAAAAAACCCAGCACAGAACCTATTACCCAGGTCCCATAATTAACAAGCTCCATCTAGCCTCTCTTTGTTCCTCTTTTCATTCTTTTATGTTTTATTCATTTCAAGGTAAGTTTCAGGTATTTTGTCCTCAAATACTTCAGCATACATAACATTAATTAAAGTTCAATATTTGTTTAAAATTCTTTTTTTTTTTGAGGTGACACTTACAATGAGATGTACAAATCTTAAGGATGTCACTTGGCTGACCAGTTTTCACAAGTATATATACTTTTATAACTGAAGTGTCCTCCGACACGTACACAATCAGCACACTCCAGAAACTCCTTCCCAGCGCTTGTAAATCAATTTCCATCTCCAACCTAAGGCCACCTCAGCTGTGATTTTCCCCGCTGTACTCAGAATTCACAGAATTGGAATTAAACAGTGTGCGACTCTGTGGGAAGGCATCTGGCATGTTTTCAAATTCCACCCCTGTCACGTCATGAGTTTGTTCCTTTTCATTTTTGAGAACTATTTTGATGGAAAAATAAGCTGCAGTTTTAAAATCTAGCTTCCTATTAATAAATGTGATTTGTTCCATGTCTGGTACTTAAAGACTGAAGTCATTATTAACAGTCCTATACCTAAAAAAACTGACTGAAAGGTCACTGCCCCCAAGGAAAGTTACACTTCACTTATGACACTTATCTGCAATTTTTCAGGAGACACTAACTACCTATTTGTAAGGAAAGTTTCTGGAACATAATGTAAAGATGTGCATCGGTAGATATAAAGGATGTGGTGTGGAGAACCATCCCGTTACAGGTTAATCTCCTTGCAAGCCTTTTGACACTACGCAGCTGAAGAGATGAAAGTCATTTCTACCATTTGGTCATCCGTTGCGCTTCTCTGCCATACAGCTGATGTACACGCGCTCCTTTTCGTTTCAGGGGGGACAGACCAGGCCACACACATCCCGGTAAACTGAATATTTGTGAAGTTAACTTGGTCAGTTCATGTCATCCTCAAAATTCTCTCTCCCATCTCCCAAAGGAGTTGGGACCTCGTATTCACCTTGCAAAACATCTCCTGTACCCTCTTCTAACCTGGTGGCTGCAGGCTGCGGGCTGCGGGCGGCTACTGAGGCTTCCTGCTGGCCTCCTGTGGCTCTTCCTTTGCATTTTTAAAAGGAGCACAAAGTACTCTTCAGAATAAGGCTGAGCCGTTCATAAGCTAGAATTCAAACTTAGAACACTGAAAAAAGCCCGTCTACGTTTGCCTGACCTGACTACGCTTCTTGAGCTATAAAGCTGAAATAAGAATCATACGGAAAGAAGCATGGAAGCCCACAGGTGAAGACTCCGGTGCTAAAAATTGAACTTGCTCCTGTGTGTTAATCTCCTGCACGATGTCCTCCTGCAGACCTCTGTATGTTAAGGACCTGCGTGACTGTCCCTCAGAGGCAGGGCTTCCCTGACACGCCCGGTTCCCCTCGCTTTCACAGCCAGTCGGACAGTTATCTTCAACTGCCAACTCTGACCTGCTGGACTCCACTGAAACCCACCCAGCTCTCTCCACATCCATTCCCCTCTTTGGTTTAAAATTGTTCTTCTCGGGCAGGGGTTATAGCTGGGTGGCACAGAGCTTGCCTGGCAAGTGCAAGGTCCTGAGTTCGACTTCTGGTACCAAAAAAAAAAAAATCGTTTCTCTCTCACTTGGGCCCATAATCAGTTTTCCCCACTGCACTGCCACGCATCCGGGTCCTCGGCCCCAGTTTAAAACCACCTGCGACCTCTCCATGTGCCTTCCAGTTTGTTTAAATCCTCTCTGCCTTGGCTTAGATACGCTACATGACTGCCTCTGCCCCATCCCAGGGGTCTTCTGGTCACCTCTCACACTAAGCCAGATTGCCCTGCTTTCCCCTCACGCTGCCTCCACGCTGCCACACCTGCCCCACTATCTTTTATTTTGCTCTTCATTTTATTTATAGTTTGGGTTTCTCATAGAAAAGAAACCGTGTGATATCTAAGCGCATGTCTGATTTATTTCCCTTCACCTCACGGCCTCACATGCATCCATTTTTCAATTTTAGTGTAAGCGCTGCCGAAGCGGACCCTGCACCGAGTTTCCCACAGATGACTCACGTTTATCTTTATGGGAGAGTAGTACTCCACTGCATGTTAAATACCACCTTTTCTTTACCTGTTCTTCTGTTGATGGACATACAGACCGTTTTAGCTATTACAAGCCCTGCTGATGAAGTGTGGATCGTTGTAATACGCTATCTCCTGATGACTCTCGAAAATACTTATCTTCTGAAGTTGATTATCATTTTATTGAGGTACAAACCTGAGTCTTCTACTTTTTAGTCTGGGATAAAACCCACTCTCTATTTTTTTTTGTTTATTTTAAAAAAATTTTCCCAGTACCAGGGATCAAACTCACGACTGCGCGCTTGCAAGGCAGGCGCTTATGCTGCTGAGCTAAATCTCCCGCCCAAGTTCTCTATTTTTAAAGAGAGTTCTTATTGTTCCCCTGCTACATAGCTTCCCTTTTCTCCTTTTAATACTAGAACACTTTCAAATTTTACCTGGGCGCATGGCTGTCCAGTGGGACAGTACATTTCTCAGCCTCGTTTGCAATTAGCTAAGTTCACAAGCTAAATTCTGATTAATGGAGCAGCAGCAGAAGAAATACAGACAAGTCCAGAATTGCTTGGTTCTGCTTCCTTATTTCTGTTCCTATGGACCAGAATGTAGCCTTGGAAGGGGTTTTATTCCATTATTTTATTATGTAAGGGGGACTGAACCCAGGGCTCTTGCACTGAGTTATGGCCTCAGTCCATTGAGAGGAGGGGTTGAGCTTCTCTGTGTAGATCAGGCTGGCCTCAAACTCATAGCAACCCTCTTGCCTCAGCCTCCCAAGTGCTGAGATTACAGGCATGCACCCCCACATCCAGCTAGCCACCATCCATTGTTTATTTATGTTGAGACAGAATGTCACTAAATCCCTGTGTTGCCCAGGATGAGATGGAACTTGCTGTCTGCCTGAGTCAGTCTTGATTGGTCATGTTGGACTTTGCAAATGTGGACTTTGAAGGGTAATGGTAGGAAAGCGAAGTCATCGGGACCCTGGGTTACCTTTTGGAGCAGCCCTTTCTTATCTTGGTGGATGGCATATGAGCTCAACTTTTTAAGCACTAGACAACCTCTGTCTTGTTATGGCCATTGTTAGTGACCTTTTATAAATCATGCAGTCCAATGTCGCACCTAACACGGTGACCCATACAGTACTTAGGATAATACGAATAGAATAATATGAACAGGGTGCTAAGGGAAAGGGTGGTTGGTTTTCATTTTACTCTAGTTTTGCTCTTCTTAAATGTTCCATGTTTCTACTCAGTATGGTTTTGAAGACGGTAGTTACGGTACTTTCCCACTGAACTGTATTCGTTTTGCTGGTGAAATGACATCAGGTCAATATGCTCTGCTCTTCTGACATCACTGCGTAAGACCTTGGAAGAACTATCTGGAATAGTAACCCCAATGTGGCATGGAAAGAGAACAGTCGCAAAAGACCAGGGAATCGTTCAGAAACCTCCCGGTTTTAATCTGTAGGGAAATGCAGCCACATGCGATCTGTACACCTCCTTCTGCCTCCTGTCAACCCCACTACGACCTCCCAGGACTGAAAAGCAGAAAGAACAACGCACCTCCAAGTCTCCTGAGATGTTGGCACCAGCGAGGATTCCAGTGGCTGCTGGGAAGAAAATGGCGAAGACAGAGAAGAACCCTTCGCCCTTCGTGAAGCTTGGTCCAAAGTTCTCCGCAAATATGGATGCTGCAACCCAAAGGACAGGAAAAGTAAAAGGGGACTCGTTTTATAGAGTAGGGTGAGCATTGGGAGCTCTCTAATCCCACGTGCAAATGCATCCCTGGATGCTAAGTGGAACGATCACAAGATGATGTTCGTATTTGGTAAGAGCTAAAGTACTTAAGGTTTTAGATCCCTAGGACATAGCACTGAAAAATCATACGTATTTATTTATTTTTTTAAAGTTTTTATCAGTACCAGGGATCGAACTCACGACTACGTGCTTGCAAGGCAGGTGCTTATGCCGCTGAGCTAAATCCCCAGCCCCAATATTTATAGTGTCCATAGAGACCCAGGGTGCCTGCCTGACTTCTCTGAGTCTAGAAAAGATGGGAGGAGACGGCAAAGCCTTCTTTCACGACCAGGTTAGCATGCTCGCAAATACACCACACGTGGCCTTGCATGTGCACACCCCTACGGTTACTTCTCTCAACTAACTAACTAACTAACTAACTAACTAACACTGTTCCTCTGTTTTGTTTTGTCCCTAATTGTAGGAGAGTTTTGCAGGTTAGGTTACTTTAAAATTTCGCTACTGATTTGCTAATCTTTGACCCTTGCTTCCAGAGTGTGGACTGTCAATCCTTATGCCAAATCCTCACATGCGGGAAAACGGTATGGGGAGGTTAATCCTACCCCTCAGCTTGTTTTCAAATGCTGAAATGAAAAAAAGAGAAAAAATCCAGCCAGCTCGAAGCAAAGCATGAAGGAAGGAGAAAAGGAGGAAGAAAAATGTGAAAGAAAGGGCGTCTGGGCTGCAAAAAGAAGGAAAGAGGGAAAAATAGCAAGAAGAAGATGTCCACATCCAGAGCAAACGAAGCAGTCTTCATTATGTTACTACAGGATGCTGCGCTCAGGAACTGCTGGGAAGCAATTTCAAGGTGCCAGAAAGGCTGCCTGCAAGAAAAACCACTGTGCTTAAACTCGGTTCTCTGCAAGAGTCGAGCCAGTTGTTCAAGCTCTGCTCTGCTTCCTTGCCTGTACTTGCTATTCATACACTCAGACACGGACAACTTGGACTGCATTTTGAGGTTTAAAAAGGACCTTCACACCCACTCTCTTATTTACTCCTCGGAATTCCCTCGGGAGGTTATTGTCACCATTCACACCGTAGGAGGAAAATCTGAGCCCCAAACACATTCAACGTAGCTGGTAAGCAGCAGAGTTATGACCCAACCTTGAGCCTCCTGGACCCAATTTCTGCCTCCTTCCTGGGATTCTCACGGCTGGTGTTGGGGTGTGGAAGCTGAGGAGAACGTCACAGAGCCTGGTGTCCGTACCTTGGTAATTGAAGAAGCCTCTGGACTTCTTCTCGTTGTTGGATGGAATGACGGTCCCAATGAAGAAGTTTGCAATGGCGATCAGAAGAATGACCAGAAGGATCACTTGAGCCTGTAATGGCAACGGGAAAGGAGACTGAGTTAGGTTTATGTACCAACTTCATTCACCAAATTGTAAAATTACGTGTCCACTGGAGAAAGTCTGATTCTTCCAGCTAAGACTCTGCTGTGCAGCGCAGGTGACAAGAGAAGCCTTAGAGGAAGGTGACTTTATAAGCCTGTTCCATGTGGATGCTGATGCTACAGTTCCCCTGAGGCTGGCTTTTCAAGAGCAGTCCAAGAAACAGGTGGGGTAACCATTCGGGGTTTCCAGAAGGGTAAACAAAGCCGAAGGGGTCGGCATTTATGCACTCGAGCTTTTCCATAGACAGAGCACCTGTGGGTTCTTCCTCTTCCTAACTGTACAAGCAGAGCCAGAACACAGAAGGTTGGCAGGGTTCCTGTGATGGCCAAGGCACTTGATGCCAGCTGGCCAGTGTGCGCCCGGCATGAGTAGCTGGCAGAGCTTGCGGGCCCCTCCCATGCCTGGCATCACCCTTGACCTGCTCTCCACACCCCTCTGCTCTGTGTGGCGGGTCCTCCTCCTCCTGTGAGTGTCGGGTAGGTCTCGGAGAGCCCTCTCCTCACCACTTCATCTGAACAGCTACTGGCCAGCTCTTGCCCGCTGAGGGCAGGCAGTATACCACATGCAGCAGTTACCTGTATTCCCTCAGGTAAGGGATGCCACCAACAGCCCTGCGAGGCAGGGAATACCAGTGTTCCCACTCTAAAGGTAAGGCAACTGAAGCATAAACTCAGGGTCACACAGATACCAGCTGGACTCAAAACTAGACACTTCGCCCACCTAGCAAGTGCAAAGTCCTGAGTTCAGTTTCTGGTGAAAAAACAACAAAAACAAAACAACTAGACACAAATAGACCTAGAGCTTTAAATACTGCCCTCTGCTGCCTGTGAGCTATAACGCCCCCTTGGGAAAGAAAGCAGTGCAGAGAGTGTCCCCAGCTTCCTGTGATTATTTTGCCCTCTTCCCTTTCTTCCGCTCTCCCTTCCTTCTGTCCTTCTGTCCTTCTGTCCTTCTGTCCTTCTGTCCTCTGTCCCTCCCTCCCTCCTTCTTTCCCTTCTTTTCTTCTCCCCTTCCTTCTTACTTTTCTTCCTGCCCTGGGGATTGAACCTAACACTTTGTGCTTACTTACTTTATGGTACTTTTCACATTTCATCATTTTGCGTCTATCTCCCCATTTATTTGCTTACTCCTCCTCTATCCAGAGACCATACGCTGAAGTAGGGCAGGAATTGTGCCCATCTTGGTCAGAGTTAGATACCTGGGGCCTTGCCCAGCACATGGCCGACACTCACTTAGCTTTTGTTTAATGTAGGAAATCACAACTCACAAAAAACCACCATGGAGGGATCTCACCTTCCATAAGCGGGAGGCTTTGCCACCTTGTTTCTAGTGACCCCATGGGAACTAGTCATGCATCTCCAGGCATGGAGGAGCATTTTACATTGCACTGATTCCTGTGCGAGTTCCCAAAAGAAGTAAAAGACCCGCTCCCTGTAATCCAGTGATTCATTCTGCTTTTACCCCTCATTAACTGGAAATATGCTCTGGTTCCAAGGCCTGTGGCGCCCTTAATTTCACCAGTGAAGTGCTGGATCCCAGAGGAGATCGATGGTCATGCCTCTGTCACCTTTTCCCAGCATGCTTCTCATTTTGGGGGCCATCAGCACTCACGGGCAGCTTGTAAGGGAATTCCAGGGGGCACCGAAACATGGGAGCCACAAGGACCTGTGCGTGTGGACACAGTGACCTTGGTGGCTGTGTCACTGTGCTGAAAGCACAAAGGGGGAAAACCCCCGGCCTGTTCATGTGTCACATGAGCTGAGTTGGTGCTTTGCACACCCACTGTTCCACGAGTGCTAACTTGCTCCTTTTCCCATGACAAATAACATCAGCCACGTTCTAAGAGATGGGCTTCCTTCTATTCCTGCACTTTGTTCAGGACCTGCCGGCAGTTGCTGATAACACCACTGTGAGAAGTTTACCTTTGCTTCCCATTCCATTCCGGCCACGGAGATCCCTAAGAGAATCACCACGGTGATGGAGCCTATGATCCGGATGTCATTGGTCGGGTCCACCATCATGGAATCACTCTCCTGGGGGAGGGAAGTCAATGGCATGATTGGAGGGACAGATGCTTGCACACTGGTTTTATTGTAGCAGTTTACAGTGGGAAGAGATGTACACTAATGCCTGGGGCCATGCAGGACAATAAATTTGGAAAGGTAGAGAACCTAGCATTATTTCTTTCTTGTGATAATAGGCATTTTTAGCCAAGGTCAGAAGTTGTAAGCAGCAGAAGAGCACTCCAGTAATGTCCTGAGGACCCCGGAGCGCTAAGTAAAAATGCCTGCACGCAGATGTTGTGTTTTGTTTCAGAAGAATGGCTCATTTTTATATGTCAAGGGGAATCCAAGAGGAATAAACACAAGTGGTTTATAATGTGGATGTTGAATAAGTGGTGAGTAATTTAAGAACAGGCTACACAGACCTGATCATGCACCTCTTATAATAACAGACTTTATGAAGTACATAATATGCTCATTTATTCATCAAATTTTCACACAGATTTACTTTCACCAGCTGAGCTCAGTCAGTGCTGTTACCATGAGACCAGAAGTTGGTTCAAATGCCAGCTAACTAGAGTGCTTGCAACACATAATCCTAGCAGGGTACCTAAGATAGGAAATGCCTATTTTTCTTCACTGAGTTATTTTAATGCTTGAACTTTCTTTTCTTTGAGAAATTCATAACTATACTAGTAGTATGACTTCAGATAATAATGTCCATTATCTATCTGATGTTGCATATTTTACATGATACTTCTTGTACATCACTTTATCTGACTGAACCAAACTTTTGTGAAATACACAAGATATTATTCAATACACAGGACATTATTGGCTTAGCGTAGAGTCTCAGGTAAATAGAGAAAGCAGTCCAAAGTCTCCCAGCTGGCAAAGTGAGAGCCAGAACTCAAAGCCAAATGAGGGGCTCCTTCTCCTGGATCCAGCTTTCCCCCTCTCATTTTCCCATAATAATATCCCCTAGTGCCCTGAGAAAGAAAGATGAATTGAACAATCTTGGTCGGCTGTAGTAAGAAAAGTTTTAATTACCTTAAGTAGATCTACTACAGTCTCGGCAAATCCCACCACATACATAGCAACAGCCACTGCGTTGGCAAATGCAAAGATCAAGCCAATGGACCCACCAAACTCGGGCCCCAAGCTCCTGGAAATAAGGTAGTAGGCTCCACCTGAAACAAGAAATGCGCATGCTTTACGTGGAGAAACTAGGGAGGAATTTAGTTTATCTGATCAAATGATTTTGAATGTCTTAAGAAATTTTAAACGTTAATTATGCTAATAAAATTATAAATGCCTAATAATTTTAGAAACCCTGTTATCTTAACAAACAACTTAGCCCTTCTTTGTATTCTGTATATAATCTATGTAATATAATAGATTTAATAAAATTCAATTTATGGAGTCCTAAATGTAAAAAAAAAAAAGCTACAAATAAAAATGCAGCAAAACTTTAGCAAAAAACTATTTTGTTTTTAAAAACTATTTGTTGAACTATTCAAATTAGCAATGTATCTGAACTAAAATTTTATATCCAGAATTTCTAAGAAAAAGGCTTTGGTAGAAAATGAAGCAGAAGAAATGATTTTTTTTTTTTTTGCTTCCTTTCTATTGCATAAGCATCTCTGCTGTATACTTGCTGCATAAAACATGGTATCTTAACATAATGATATGTATTATGCATTCTGTTAATCAGGCCTGGTTTTTGTTTTCAGCTCTACAAGGCATGATTATTACCAAACACCCATAATGTGGGTAACAAGTGTGAAGGAAAGTAGGGAGGGCTTGGGATGATTGAAAAAGAGCTCTACACATGGCCATGGACTTCTGTGTGCATGGAAGTCTGATCTGGACTTCCAGACAGCTAGAGGGTCTCCTGGGCAAGTCACCAACAGTGGAAAAGACTAGATGCTATGGTTTATATCTACATGTCCCCCAGGAGCCTCATGTGCTTATAGGAGGGGCTTTTGGAAATTGATTGAATTAAGGTGCTACACCTGACTTCTTGTTAGGAGATGGGGTTGGGTTGGAGGCATGACCCGGAAGTGCTTATCTCCTTCCGGGTCCTCCTTTCTTTTTCTCCAGACATGAGCAGCTTTCCTCTGCCCAGATGCTTTCTCCACGCCATTTCCTCCACATGAGTCTGCCACACATAAACTAAAATATCTGAAATGTGAGCCAAAATAAACCTCTCATCCTTGGAATTGCAGGTGCCACTATTTTGCAGGTGCCACTATTTTAGAAAGTGACTAAGACACCAGATGAGAGGCCTGATTGTCACAGACCGTCCTAATCACCTTCTGTACAGATCTCGTCTGGGGGGGTAGTGGGCAGCAGAGTTGGTGTGGAATGATCCTGAATAAACACTCTTAACCACAAAGTTCAAGCCACCATTTACTGAGGAGTTTCTTTCATTCTAGTAACTCCTTTGAGTGGAAGGGATCAAAATCTTCTCTGAAAATGTAACATTATCTGGGTGGTACAGATCTCTTCGGTTTCCTTTATCCTGACTTCATTAAACAAATTAGCTAGTCAGTTACCTAGGGGCAAGGTCCAAACGAAGGACGGACAGAGAAGCTGGGAGATAGGTTCACTGTGGGTAGGATGGCGTTCAGATAGCCAGAGAGGGAGATCTGGAGAAGGTGCCTGAGAAGAACCCTCCCTGAGAAGCCTGGGGGAACTGGGAGGCGAGTGAGAAGAAATTAGAAGAACTCTGCTGAACTTCACCCCCTTCCTTTTTGCCTAGGCTGGCTGTTTCAGGATAGCTTGAGAGTAAGTCTTTGTTTTTCTTCTCTTTCTGATGATCTTCCTGGCTGATCTGTTACCGGGAGCAGAGTGTTAAGGGTGAACCTTGAAGGCTGGTGCTGTAGTGGCTTGCTGGGTAGAAATCATGCACAGGGTCAGCTAAGGGGCCAGAGAAGACTCAGGCTGAGGTGACCTGAGGGAGGGTCAGGGTGCGCTCACAGAGTACAAGGAAAGCACTGGGTTCACTGTAGTGTTCCGTGCTTTCTTACTAGCCAGAGTCACTCGATATTTTAAAACATGGTTTATGACAGGCAATGGGTCAGAGGAGGCTTTCTAGAGATTTTCTATTTGTAATTGAGAAGGATTTGGTTTTTCTGTGGAAATTTTGGGTTATTTTGTTTTGCTTTAAGACCTTAGAGGTTTAGCCCTATCAGAATTTCACTTCCATTGTTAAACCAACTTTTGACAGTACTGTGGAGCCAAGCTTGCACTTGTAAGGAGTTTAAGCGGCTTACCTCCTCTCACTACTCCATTTGTGCAAATAGCAGACATGGAAATACCTGTGAGTGTCGTCACGACCACGCTCAGGCCAATGATGATGACGCCAAGACCTGAAAAATCCCCCAACAGAGGCATTTGGCTCCTGTCACCAGTACTTCAGGATACGGTAGCCTGAATCTTGGCAGAGAAGGATCCATCTCCCCATGGACACCTGAAACGTGCTAAAAGATTCCAGTCCATGAAGGTCCAGGAGCACCTGAAAGGTACTGAACTTTACAGTGGAATTCACGTCCAGAGGTCATTTTCTCAAAAACACCAGCAAGAAACGGGCAGACTGGCCTGAAAATTAAACTGTTTATCCAAGGAACTCACACATCTGTAACGCTGGCCAAATGCACCAGGAGCTCCATGGAGACGGAGACCAGAGCCGACCAGAGTGGACCTGGACTTGACTCACCTCGCCACATGCTTCTCACTGCACCCTGTGTCTCCAGGGACTTCTCTAGGCTTCAAGAACAGTGAGCTACTTCCTTGTTCCCATCAATAACAAGTAGGTAAAAAATGTTTTTGCCTACCCGTAGTAAGTGATGAGGGTATTAGATTATCTTAGAGATTTTACCTCCACGCACAAACCCGTTAGTCGCTATTGCAGAAGTTGACAACCCAGTAATAGAAGTTACCATGGTGGAAAGAAGAATTATGATAACTCCAAGACCTGTTAGCAATGAAAGATAGAAGAGATTACATTTTACTTTTCTTCCTTAGATTTTCTGCTGCTGCAAACTAGGCTGCCTGTAAGTTTTCGGGTCCATGCCTTGGGCCCCAGCGGGGTTTCCTTGTGCTAAGGAGAAACCTGGCATAAAGATCAGGTCGGAGAACTGCTCGTTAGGATGAAGGATGGTTTCCAACGGTAAACACAACCTGAAATGCAACCCTGCCAAAGAAGAGCTGACTTAGGCTGGTGTCCTGGGAGAGAAACTACCCAGCCTATGAAAAGTGAAAACATGACATTCGACCTTCTGGCTCACTCCTGAGGAATCTGAATGAGAAAGCTGGGGATACGACAAAGGTTAAATCCTGCTCCATTTGTCTGGTATCCCTCTGCCTGAGGGGAAAAAGAAACCAACTTGTATTACCTTTGAAAACACTCCAGAAAGGTCAATGGTGAGCTGTTGGAGCCCGAGCTGCCTTTACCTTACAAATGATTCTGCAGGTCACAAGTTTAATTACCTCCTCTGACATATCCATTTGTGGCAATAGCAGAGGTGGATAAGCCAGTGATAGCAGTCACTGTGACAGCTAAGCAGATGATAATCACACCAAGACCTCAGTTGAGAGAGGAAAAACAAAGGCAATTAAATGGTGGCACAATCCACTGCGTCATTTACATAAAAGCCAACAAGTCTAGGGTAAGCCTTCAGAGACCACATTTGAGCTTAACAAGCTGGCCAGGAAATCACTGCACAGGATCTGCTCAACTTGGAAGCTGTCTCCCTGTAGTAGTTTTGTTTCCAAGAAGTTCAAGGGCTGAAATGTGTTGCGTGGTTTTGTGCACAACTGGACAACTGAACCTGGTAAACAGTGTGCTGTGAACCCCATCTTTGATGACGTCCATACCACCTCACACTGTTCATTGAACTGGAGGTCAACTCTGTGTCTTTCCAAGTGACATTTTTTTCTAGCACTTTGGTTATGGAGGGGTGGAAAATTCCAACTGCTCTAGCCAACTACTCATCAGGCAGGGGGGGTAAAACAGAAGGAGCCAAACTGGACCACATTGACTTACTGACTGTGTGACCTCCAGAAAATTATTTATTTTCTGAGCCCCAGAGGACAATTAAATGACAAAGAACATGGAAAGACACTATCATCATGCAGAGAGCTCAGTGTATAACCAGTAGTGTTACCTTTCTGTCACATGTACGGTGGCCACAAAAAGTACTGCGTATTGATAGCCTTCTCCATAGCCAGCTGGTGGGCAGCATGAGAAGGTAAGAGTGAGCACAATGAAGTAAAAACAGTTGCCCTAGAGGTACTTGTAACTCAGAGGGTCAACAAGGGAGAGAAAATAGGAGAGGCCAGAACTCAAGGGCAGGTAGACAGCTGCTTTTAGTTTCAAGAAATCCAGAACCAGAGGTCACCGAAGGGGCATGATGTGCTGGAACCCACCGCTGTGGCATAAGGATTATTCTGAGCTGAAGCCAATTACAAAGAACCAGACACTGGAAAAGCTCGCTGCCCCTTCCTATTTGGTTTCAGGCGGGATACACATTTGCAAATGTGCTCAGCCTTCCCTCTCTACCAGGAAAGACAAGCTAATTGCCAGACACAACTGGAGACATGGGCGCCCTACAGAAGGCACTCCAGGAATCTACGCAAGCCTTGTTGACCAGCTTTTTATCTTCCAGTGGTATACCAGTTTATTCAGCTTCCCACAGTTTGTCACCATAACAACTCAAAGTTCTCCTCCTCTGTCTTGTCACTTTTCTGTGGTTTTATGCATCTTCTGTTAAGAAGAATGTAAGCTCAGGACACAAAGTCACAAAGTGCGTGCATGGCTATGCACAATGCACATATTAGTAAACTTCTGTTTCTTTCTCTCTTGTTAATTTGTCTTGTGATCATCATCAGTCTTCTGAGGCCACAGTCCATGAACCGAAGACAGGCAGTGTGAAGCAATGGCTTCTTCCTCTGGGACGTCCTCTCTACTGGAGACTGACCAGGACTCCAGGAGCACGGTGCAGGGTCACAGCCTCCAAATCACCCTGCTTCTCCCGAGAGTGCTTCCACACGGGGTTCTGGGAGGCTCTTCCCAGAACCACAGGAGGTTAGAAGGGGCGTCCTGGCTTTGTTCTCTCTGGCCACTCCCCAAGTGACAGGAAAGTGAAGGGAGGTTAGGAGCAAACGATGGAAACGAACTCATAGAAGCCCTTTCGCCGCTCCACGGCGTACCTTGACACTAGCAGAAGCCATTTTGAAAATTAAAATGCACCATCAAGAAGCTGATTGTGGATGCCAGGTGCAAATTTGGGTTATATTACTTTGGCCCCTGCTGACTCTTAAAAGCTAGGGGTTGTAAGAAATAGCTGCGCTGAATTCTTCCTGTCTAGTGCAGGGCTCCTGTGGGCAGAACCCCTTTATCAGTACGTGGCCTCAGATCTTTGTGCCACTAGAGGTGATTTATTTCTATCTTCTGCATATTATTTTGTTCTTGACTTGGCTCTGAGGAAGTTTAAGATCCGCCGTTTAGCAGCAGCAGCACAGGACCACATCTTTGCAGTAACTTTTATAATTTCCCCACTGTTCTTTCCCTTTGCCAATATTACTTCCCCAATGATTCTTAATGCATCCTTAGGGATTTTATATAATTGTATAAATTGGTTAAAATTTAGAACATTTTATACATTTCAACACTGAGGGACTTGCTCCTATCTCACAATCAAATGGAAAATTCCACAGAGAAAAATGGTTTAGGGCGTCTTTGATGCTTTGTTTCCTCTAGGAATGGTCCTTGAACCACCTGCTCCAGGAACTGCCTGGGGGCCTCACTAAAAATGCCCTGAGCTGGCTCATTAAGAGGGAACTGCAGGATTCTGCAGCTTTCTCAGCAGACTTCCCAGGTGATTCTCTACTCTCAACCCATCTCAACTGTCTCTGTCTTCTTACCAGGCTCTTCAGCTTTATCTTCCAAGAACTGATTGGGACAGAATTAACCCAGTTCCCTCATTTTTGGCCAAAAAGTGAACCTCCCAGTATACAAGTGACTTGCTGCAGGTCACGCCAGCTTTGCACACCCATCTACCTTGCCAGTGATTGTTTATTGGAATCATTTGCCCAGCCAAGGTCTCCACAACAGGTGTGAAAAACTCTGCAGCACTATCAGCTCTTTATCACTTGATTTTAAGACCAAGATGAAAACCCACAGACTTGGAATGGTTACTGAAGGGCTGTACCTACTGTTAGGACTGATTCCAGGCATTTGGTAGAACTCTACTGGCTTCTACTATGTGATTCAACTACTTAAAACTGCACTCATATCTGAGAACAGAATAAACTCTTTAGCAGCAAATAGGATCCTTCATATTTTATAGTTTTGTAATAAACTTGAGGCCGGGTTGATTGTGAAGAGTCATGGAAGATCTGATTACGGTTCAGATTATTACCCAAACATATGGGTGTTAAATAAGCCGCATTAACCGGAATTACTCTTGACCCTGGCTACCCTCATACCTCCAAACAAAGTAATGCTCCTTGATGATCTCAATAAGTTACTAAACTGCCCTTAAAAACCTAATTTTGCGTGAAGCCCTGGAGCAAAACCTTGGCAATGTGGAGACGCAGATTTTCCACTGAGCAGGACGCACTGTTTTGGCCCTGGGCTGTGGTACTCATTTGCTATGCTTCATAAAACCGGCAAGCAGCCCTTTGTCAGAAACTCAGCAACTGCCGGACACACGGAACGTGGGAAAAGCTGTGGGGACCGATTCTGATTCTAGTGTTTCAATTTACAGCTTAGCCCTTTCTTTCTCCAGCGAGGCTTCTTTTGGTTCTGAGTATGTTCTGAGGAGCAATAAATTTGCAATAAATAATCACAAATTACTTTTTTGTTTTTGGCAATGTTGGGCCTTGAACTAAAGACCTTCACACTGACATACACCCAACCCCCATCACTCTGTTTAAAATTTTTTTGGAGACAGATTTTTGCTGAGCCCCCAGATGGCCCAGGCTGAGCGCAAACTCGCGATCCTCTTGCCTCAGCCTCTTAGGGTGCCGAGACTGTGGGGTGTGTGTTACTGTGCTCAGCTGCTAACTTCTGTTTAAACATAACTCTAGCTACCTTCTGGAATAGTATCTGAAAGAACATCTGGAATTCTTTGTTCTCAGCATGCATGATTTATAAATCTTCCCTCCAATGTTTGAATTTACAATGTATGTCACATACATAGACGAGAACATCATTAACTTTTATCACATTCAATCAGAAATGTTGATAAAATTCAAATAGGTTTTTCACATAAATTTTTACTAATGTACTCTCAACCAAAAAGATTTGCTAACAGAAATAATGTTAAAGGGAAATTAGTATTTAAAAATATTAATCACTTGGAATAATATCAATCATTTTCTTTTTTTCATTTAGAAAAAAATGTTAGTTATATACGTTACCCTAGTGGCTCCCTCTAATGTTTCAAGCTTATCCTGGGGACTGTTTTGGTTATTAACACTTGTTTTCTTTCTGCAAGTACCTGAAAGCTACCCAGCTATTTTCCTTGGAATATGTTCAAAAATCTGTCGCTGTTATTAGTCAGGTCACGTTTTCCCCAGTTTCCCAAGTGTTTAGGGAAGTTTTACCAGTCATCAGAAGGGGGTATTCTGTGGCAAAGAAAGGGCAAATGTGGGTCAATATCTCCCAAAATATGAACATGGTTATTTAAAAATGAATGTGTTTTTGTAAACCTGTGTGCTTTAAACTCTACCAACAGACAGAAGTATTTCCAATTGCTGGCCCAAAGCTGGAAAATTCCAGTCTCACTGGCATTAATTCCTCCTTTATTCTCTGACAAACACTGTCAGAGAGACAGGGCAGAAGGAGGTCAAGTGTGAAAGGTCTCTGAGACCTTCCTTTCCCTTTCACCTTCCTGGTGAGACCAAAGTGTTCACCAAGTGTAGGGTTTACGCATTTCGCAGGGGAGAAGCACTTACCAATGCCAGCTTCTCCTACGATCCAGGAGAGGCGAATGAAGAGCATGACACCCCAGATATTCAGCATGCATCTGACCTGGGGAGGGAAGGCCACTGAAAAGAGGACCTCGACAGGGGACCCCAGCCAAGGTCTTGGTCACTGACGCTTAATCCACCAGGTGACCGCGTGGGGTGGTTGGTATGTAAAGAGAGGAGCTTTCTCACCAGCACACCTTTCACCCAGCCAAACTTCACGACACCAGCTGTGTCTTGTGCTTTGCTGTCATCTGGCTCCTCTCCGGGCATCCCATCACCATTAGCGACTCGGTCTGCTGAACCTGGGGCCACGGTCACATTCTGCATTTCCAGACAGCAAAGACATCAGGAAGTCAGTCAACAAACAGATGGATCCAAATGTTCAGAGGCAAATCAAAATAATTGACATAAAACTTTAGACAAAACTAAAGCATGTTCTAATTATTTTAGTAAAGTAATGTTTTACTGGATGTCACCCACCCAACTCCCAGCGGGGCTACTGGGTTTCTTCTGGGACTGCTTCTCGGGCCTGGCTAAGGTTGTAGGGGTGGTGGGAAGGTCTTCCAGCAGTGAGGCTGCTCCCCATGGTCAGAGTGATCAGATTTAAGTTTAATGCACAGAGTGAGAGACAAAAGGGACAAGGAAGGACCTCGTGACATGAGCAGATTTGCCTTCAGACAGTGTGTAGAAAGGGTCAGAAAGACAGCGTCCCTCACCCATGAAGGCTACATGTTGAAATTCTTTCCCGTGCTTTGTTTTCCTTACCCAAAATAGTGATGACAAATCTGGTCTACAAACCTCAAAACGTCTCTAATTGATGAAAAAACACAAAATTGTTTTCTTTACCAAAAAAAAAGAAGCAGTTTAAAGTACTCTATGAAAGTCTGAAGGCCCTGGATGACCTCGAGGGTGTTATTCCTGGAAGTTTTACAGATGGAGAGGGCACAGGTGAAGGTAGGAAGTTTCTTGACTGACTACTAGAAGGTCAGCCGAGAAGAAAAACACAGATCAAAACTCCCTTTCATGTGTGGGGCACTGAGTGAACTAGTGTCTTCACATCCCCAGCCCATTTTACTCTTTTGCTTTTGCAAGACGGGCTTGGCCAACTTGCCAGCCTCCGCCTCAGCCTCCCAGGTAGCCAGAATTACAAGTTTGTGCCCATCAGCCCAGCAGGGGTGACCGCATTCTTATATCATTTTTCTGTGACTTAATTTTGAAAAAGACGCACCGTGACTTGTTGAATAATGAATGTCGTTCCATCTTTGTATGATAGTCTCTAAGTTCAATGGGAGAGAAAATATTTCTGCTTCTTTCAAATTAAGAGTAATTCTTAATCTCTAAATTCTTTTCTAGGTTGGGCTTTGGATACTTTTGGATATATGTACCGAGATGAGGGTAGCTGGCACCTACTTGGATTGTTGTTGAGTAAACTGTGTCTCGCTGAGCTCCCCCAAAGCACTCTTTCCCAGTGAGGGTGTAGGAGCCCTGGGGAAGTTGCTCGGCTGCAGTATTTGATTATTATGGAGCAGCTTTGCCTTATTTACGTGGCCTAGGGTGATGTGTTGTGATATCACTAGCTCAGAGGGCATGCACGAGAGCTTTTTCTCCTATAAAATGGCACTGTGTAATGAACATTTCCTATGTACTATTTTAAAAACTATACAAGAGGCCAAGCCCTGCCCCTGCCTGCTGCCTGCTATTCCTTCCATGAGCCTCCCTGGTCAGGAAGCTGAGACAGGAATCTCTCCCGTGACGCCACCACCCTCCCTTGCCTTTGAAGCTGCCTGACCAGGGCACTGGCCCCGTGGACACCGAGGCCTCAGGTTTGCTCATCATTTGCTACAAGGCCCAGACAACAGGATGGAAACCCTAGGAATTCCGCACCTGTTGTCTTAGAGCCTCAGAAATGAATGAGCTCCTGGCAAATTTTAAGGAACGTATTCATTTGCAGACAGCTCACTCGGAATTGACTGGCTGTTGGAGCGTAGAATTTGGAGGCAGAATGGAAATATGATAAGTTTGCTCATCATACTGCAGTCTGGAAAGCGTTGGCCAAAGATGAAGGAATGGCAAGAACAGTTCCTCACTGCAAATTGGGCTCACAAGAGTGAGATTACTTATGTGTCCCTTGGGGCAAAATAGAAAGGCCTACAAATGTGGGAGCCTATGAACCTGCTACTTTTCAGATGAAACCTGGCGGTCCAGCTCTGGGGGGTGATGCGTTTAAAAGGACAATTCATGCGCAGGTAGGCGGAGGCTACAGAAAACTACTTGCTGCTTTCTACGCAGAATATGGAACTCCCAACAGAGTTCAACGTTCTTTGGTGGCCGGGGAGCAGCTGGGTGACAGGGGCCTTGCGCAGATCTGAGTTGTGACAGCCACCTGGACTCTCAGCAGAATATATTTCTGATTCCTCTGTTATTTTTATCACCGAAGTGACTTGGTACTGAAAACACTGAGTATTTTGCTAACTAGGATTGTAAGATGTGTCTTCCAATGGTGCTTAAATTTTCCAAAGAAGGCTGCTCTTTTTTTTTTCTTTGAAGAAGGTGGTGTTAATTCGCTGTGTTCTTTGCATTTTTTGAAGCCATATCTATCCTTTGTCACCCCTATTTCAGCAGATGAGGGTTTGTTTGCCACCTGGTATTTCACTATCTGTCATACAATGAAAATATCTCTCGACTGGAAAATAGTATTATTAGGCCCTAACATAAAAAATCTTTGAAGACTCTTTGGTTTACACATAGAAACGTCTTTATCTACAATTATTACTTCTTTTTGCAACTTGTCTCACAAAGAAACTTGTCACTGTATTAAGGTCTTGATTTTTCATTCATTTAAGACTTTCTCTTCTGTATTTTAATAAACTTTTATTCAAATAATGAGGTCACAATTTCATGCTTGTGATTATATATTTAAATTATCAACACACATAATCAGTCTTTGCATCATGTCTGTTTTCCTAAGGTTATTGTTTTCAGTTTTTTTGTCCTGTAAAGTATATTTTATAGTATCAAATGCTAGTCATGAAAATATTAGACTTCTCTCTTTCTATGTAAAAATATATTATTACTTGCGCCCTTTTTTATGGTCTTCTCATTAATTAGTTAGAAAATATTATTAGGCCCCAGTACTTAAAATCTTTGAAGAGACTTTATATGCTGGAGTATCTTCATTTATAATTAATTATAAGTTAATTATTCATTTTGGATCCTTGGTTTAATGATGTCTGTATGGATGTAGAAATCGTTGCCCTGACAAAAGCTTACCTGTATATTCTAAAAAAAGAAAAAACTATTTCTTTTAAATATCCGCATGCCGTATTTGCACAGGTAACTGAAAGCTGACATCGTATATTCATACCAATTAAAATACGGGAAACAAGGCAAAGAAATTGAGGTTTACTTGGTACAGCAAAACCTGGTACTCTATTCCAGGTACAGACATAAGTGGTGTATGTAATTCAAAATTTCCTACTCACCATTTGTTAAAATTTATTTTTTGGTGCTGAGATTTCAATCTATGATCAGCACATACTCTATATCTCCTTCCAGCCCCTAGCAGCTACTTTTAAAGAGTTAAAAATTAATTTTAAAAATAGCTTGGGTTTAGATATAGACCCTTAAATTTTAAAAAAAATTTAATTCTTATAGAAAATGATATTTCTATTATTTGCAATGTAAACATTTGCAAGCAGAATTGCTATCTCTTCTTGTGGAAGGAAAGTGAATTACAGAGTGTTTTAGTATCATATTTTGCTTAATAGCATCTACATAAACTTGTAACTTAAACATATAGTTGATATAAATGTTAATGAAGTATTTTATATATGTTTTCCATGCTAAGTTTTAAAATCTGATCTATATTTTCTTCTTAATTTCAGATGGGTGAAACATTTGATGCTACTTCCAAGACAAAGAAAAATTCTATTTTTCTTTTGATGAATTCCAAGCGTACAAGGTAGTTCAATGAGTTACACGTAATCTTTACCTTTCATAACTAAAAATTAAGTTAAGCTAAAGGAGAAACAGGATATTTAAATTTTCCCTGAAGTGAGCATTTCTTCCTGATAGATGCCCTTCCTGGTCATAGATTAATGGTCCTTCACAGCATGACATGAAAACTGTGTCGGTAAGGCATAACAGAGACCAATAAGCAATCGCTTGCTAAATTATTCAAAAATAGAGTCACCGGATGCTCTTTTCCTCCTTAGGTAAATATGCACAACTTGTTAGGAACTTCAGGGTTTTAAAAGTATTTATACCATGGCAGGGGGAAAACCTGGAATATACACATCATTAGTTGACCGAGAAATCCAGAAATCCAGGTGCCATTGCTTCCTCTCATGTAGAAGCTGGAAACTCCTGCACCTTAGGAACGATCCGGCTTGGAACCTAGTTTTGCAGGGCAATTAAATCAGGGTGTGTTCTCCAGCAAGTCACTTAACCTTTCTTGGAAACGGCCAATGGGAATAAATTCAGTGGTTTTTCTGAAAATCTTATCTGAAAGTAGTTTAAGGGAAAATAGTTTCTCAGTGTTGGCCCTCTGCCTGTTTGGACATGGCAAAGCAAGCCTTGATCCCACTCTAATAAATGCCTGCTGTGTAAGCCAGAAAAAACACTAATACACTTGGCATTCTGTCAATATACAGAACATGGCTGTGGCTTGTGTACTTTCTGAACATGGTGGCTTCGAGCTGGACCTAGTGTTTTCCAGACTCCTGGCTGGGCCATGTTCTTGAGACCAAGTCTCAGAGACTACAAGTTTTATGATCGCTGCCTAAAGCCAATTTTTCCCTTCATGCTTTAACTTAATTTGTTTGTTCACACTCCATTACCATAAACAATGACCCATAACCTTTCAGAAATGCATTTTAAATTGTATAGCTTTAGGGAATGATTATTTATTTACCAAGAGTTTTACCTACACGTTAATGATTCAGAGAAAGCAAAATAAAGTGCATTTTTTTTTAAAAAAAAGGAAGAAAGACCATTTAATAAAAGAGGTTTCTTCTCCCAGCATTAATAACTCAGCAACACTTCAATCCTATGGCAGTTTAAGGGGCCAAGTCCTGATGAGTGCTTTTAAGTGGCCAAAGATTGATTTATTTAATATATAACGTGATTAGTTTTAGATCTCTTAAAATAACGGATGCCTTTCTAGGAATCATGAAAACAGAGGAAGATAAATTCCAACTGGAGTTGCTTCTTATATATACATCCTCTCCAACTGGAAGGCTTTCATGTCCACGTAGTAGGATTTCTCAGACCATCACTGAACAATAGTTCCATAAATAGTTAGGCCCCAATGTCTTCCTCCCCACAGTTTTAAACTTTCTTTTATTGTCAAAACATTCAAACATGTAATAGGAGAGAAAAAATAATATAATAAATCTCAGGTATGTATCCCTCAGCTTCAACAATGATCACTGCTGGTCACCTCTCCCTCCTAAATTCCTCGGCTCGCTGCCCCTGGATTCTTGAAAACTCAATCCCAGGAAAAGTCAGATGGAAATCCTAGGAAAAGTCCTAAAGTTCGTTTCAGAATGAAAAACATGAGTCCAATTATATGTCCCTAGCTTATTGATCAATATCATGATCAATATCATGATGACTATACATTTTCTATCCTTTTGTGATAAAGGAGAGTTTAAATTCTAGAAACCAGGAAGCTTTGTGTTGTTGCTAATTACAGACTGTTCCTGTCACTCACCCCAATGGCCACTTAGAGTCGTAGCGCTTTGCTCTGCTAGTCATACATGAATTGCCTCATGTTTTCAGTAACTCATACCAAAAGTTAGCTATGTACAATAAACCAGGATACTAATAAGAAAATGGAAAGATCCATAATATTTTATGAGAACTCCCTGTTTACCAAGTGTCTATAATTGAATTATTTATAATGGGACATGAACCATTTTTTACCCCAATAGATTAATAGCCCAAGTCACCTGGAAGAATTGCTCCTGAGGACTGAGAAACTCTAACAAGTGTCAGAACAAATGCTGAATTGCAGAGTTTCACTCTAAGAAAATATTTTAGAGAGGGCTTCTTCTGGTCACCATTAGCATGTAAGATGTTTATTGCTTTAATTTTAATGTCTGTCTTATTTAGCTGCTGTTATTTTCGTGATTGTTTTCCATTTTGGATATCCCCCACTCAAATCCCAAAGGTTCAAATTTGAATTTTAAAGCACTTTAGAAAAAAATTATCTTCTAGATAAAACATTTGTACATTTCTGTGAGTCTAAACATTTAAAATACTGATTTACGTGATTTAGTGTTTGTTAACTTGACTACTCGTCCTTTGTTTTCAGCCAAAACAATGTTATCTGACTTATAAAATTCAAGAAAGTAGAAGTCAAATCTCTTTGACTCTACAGCAGCTCTTGTAAATAAACACCTAATGAATGCTTTGAGAATGACTGAGATCTGCATTTAATCCAGTCAAAGTGCTGTGACTCCGTGATGACATGATGACTGGGGTGGGACTTGCTTCTCCCTGCCTCAGCTCTCCCTCAGGCATGAAGGACAGAGTGGTGAAGTGGCCGGCCAGCCTCAGGGGTCATGCACACGGGTTCTCACCACTAGCCATGCGACCTTGGCTTCCAGACCTTGGAAACCTGCTGACCTCTCTTTCTGTTCTCCTCTCCAAAAGAGCCATAGCCTTTGATAAAACTGTCACTATTTGTAAAATAACAACATCAATAAATGATACGTAATTTGAGGGTTCGTTAGAAATGAGTGAGAAATTTTTAAGGGTACGCACAGGAAGTTCTCAGTGAACAGGTTAATTCTTGTTCCCCTATGGTCTATCTCCAAGCTTTTAGCCACAAGTGATTTTTAGCTGGAAGTAGCCTAAATGCCTCCAATGTGAAATTGTTCCTTTGCTTTTGATTTGGATAAGTTCCTATATACTTGGCTTCTTTGAGAAGAACATTTTCATCCTAATTTTTACAGTGTTTTTGTATTTTCATAGTTTATTTTCATGATATCAGAATGCATGGCCTTGATAGGAAGGCTATATATTTTCCTGAATCCTTTTATAATTATATTTTTCGGAAACACGAATGGCAATGGTGGTTAGCGAAACCTGAGTGGGGCTTCATCTTGGTCAGCCCTGTGGTGAGGAAGTGTATAAACAGGTGGCCACAGGGCTTAGCCTGGAGGTTGAAGACAGTTTTCTTTACAAAGTAAAAATACAAGATTAATCTTTGCCAGATGTCAAGGAGTCATTACACATATTTAGACATGGAAACATCTCCAAAGTATATTGTTTGGTGAAAACAGCGGCGTACACAGCAGTGCAGAATCAATTCCTGTATGTGTTTGAAAAAACACACAGAAAGCTAGATATATAAATAGGAATATGGCCATTTATAGGCACATGCCTCAGTTTGTATAAGCCTAGGATATTTCTGGGAGGATTTACAAGCAGCTATCAGTAATGATCACCCTGGAGAGAATAACTGAAGATTTGTATTAGGTAAGGGACTTTTCATTCTGTATGTTTTGCACATGTTAAATATTTTTATTGGGCTGGGGATTTAGCTCAGCAGCATAAGTGCCCACCTGGCAAGTACAAGGTCGTGAGTTCAATCCCTGGTATCAAAAAAAAATTATCAATATATTTTGCCTTTTAAATAGAAAGTATAAAAAATACCATATCACTGTGGTCCTTTATTGAATCCTACCCATCATAGGTAATATGCTAGGCTTCATGTGCATATGAGCTAATACAAGCATTTTGTCAGATGAACCCAAGTTACACAGCTTGTACAACATTATTTATTCCACAAAATAATGGAAGCTACCCTTTTTTTTCTGTGCTTTTAACTAGAGTTTTCACAAATCTATAAACTGTAGTCAGCAAGCATCCAGGCTTCGTACTCTTTACCACACAGAAAATGAAAAGAATTTCTTCAACTTGCAATCTCAGATTATCGAGATTACGCTGCTAGGGTTTCCCTTAAGGCAGAACCTTAAAATAATGTCTGCAAAACCCATTTTTGTTTTTACCTAATAGGACAGCCCTTGTCACATAATTCATTTTCTGACTCCAAAATTTAAAGTAGGATTTTCACAAAATCCAGTGGGTTTCCTGGGCCGAAATGTGACGCTGTTTGTTAAGAAGACACCGCTGCGTGCGGTGTCTGGAAACATTACCATCGCATGGTCAGAAAGGAGTTGCTGCTCTTGGCCCCCACCAGGTGCTCGCCACCTATAAATGACTTAAGCGAGCACCATTATGTATATGTTTGCTTACGAAATCTGTGACCCTGAGTTCTGTTGGCCTGCTGCAAACCCCATGATTGGTTTTGAACTTTACTAGAGATGTGACTATGTGGATTCTTCCCCATGACTTAGTCAAGATGGAGCGCCCTGGATAAGCGAAGTCAAGTTCATAAAAAGAGCTCCTTCTTGTATGTATCTAATATCTATACAAGATGGCTAAGATAATTAACTACTAATTTCTATTAGCTCATTGAAAAGATCGGTTTGTGCTTATGTTGTTTGATCAATTTTTCATGCCTGTATCTTGTACTCTGAGCAACTACTTCGAAGATAACAGTACAGAATCTTATCAGCCACTGTTAATCCCCTAAAAAAATGAGTGACTTCCCACTACTCTTATTCAAAATGATTATTCTGGCACTAAGCTGGCCTTAATTTTAATAAATCTACTTTTCCTTTCCTTTGTATCTGGGAGAAAAACAAAAGTGCTTTAAGCCTCATTTTGTTTCTTTAAAACTGATCTGTTCTCTCTAACACCAACGGAATCTGTCAGACGCAGCTGTAACATTCGTACTGTGTGTTTCTTCAGAAGCCTCCTAAGTAAATAGTCCTCCAGAGCTGCTCTGTCTGTACTTAAAGAGCTGTACAAGCCATGGCTTTGGAAATTACAAATAAACCACTTTCCTTTCTCTGGAATGTCAGTCCTAAGAACAATGGGAATTTACCTCATTTCTTTTGAATGAGGGTTCAAATCTTATTTTCTTTTGCTGTAAACTGGAGAAAAGGATGAATAAAAACATTTAAATTTTGATACCAATTTTAATGGAGGCAACTTTAAAAATTATGTGTGACGTGGCAGGGTATGGTGGGGAAGAATCTGAGGTCATGTTTTCTTTTGTGAAGACTGGTTCAGCTCTGTCTGGAGCTTGAAAATGCTTTGTGACCTCCTCTGTCAACTCACTTTTCCTTTTTCTCCCTTGGACCATTCTCCTTTCCTCTCTTCCTCGCTTAGAAAAAGAAAGTGGCAACCTGAGAGTCAGGAGTTTTAAATTACCTCCCTCCTCACCAAGCTTCACCTGGTGTCATCTTGCCTACAGTAGCCTCCCTGCCAAATTCTTTCGATGAAACACAAAATATCCCGGATAAAATCTGAATCTGTGGTCTATAGAGAAGCTGTTTATTTCCCAGCGTGTTGTCCGCACAACTGCAAAGACAGGGCAAGTTTTCCAGGGTGAGAGGATGGAGGGAAAGTGGGGCCCTCTTGGGGAGGACTGGAGATGTGAGCAGTCCAGGTGTAGGTTTTGGAGAGGTGTTTCCTACAAAAAGGACGGGCGGAAGGCGAAAAGAGGTTTCCTCCTTTACTAGAATCTTTCCTGAGAGCAGAATTCCTTGAATCTCTGAAATGAGCGATTGTTTCATTTTTTAAAAAATTATCAAATGCATGAATAGATGTGAAAGGAACTGTTCCAATCATCCTTTTTTCTTCCACTCAACACTTAGGCAAGAGTTAACTCCGTTTGAATACACGGCATCTAGTTATTTTTTCTTAATGAAACTGTGTCCCATAAAGAATGATACTCATTACAAACTGGGTAACAGAAGAGTCATAGGATAAAGTCCATCAACATAGCTTAGAGCAACTTATAGAAGAAGAATTCTAAGCTTCTCAACAATACACTGCAAGGTTATGGGACGCGCTGCCCTGCACTTCTCGCGGGCTTGGTGATCCTGGTTACATTCCTTAAAAAATCAAAAGTTCAGCCACTTACACGCCGCAGCTTAAATTTATTATTCTATGTGGAGGTGCGTTCAGGCAAAGGTTTGAAGGGGAAGGGATAAAGGCTGAACCTTAGAAATTTCTGCTTTCTCTAAAAAAGTATTTAAAAAAAATACCCAAGCACACGAAAGGCTGGTATCCACAATACTAACTGCCACAAACTGGGTGGGTTATTTTTTCTCCTCCTTTTCTTCTTAACAAGCACTGTGGAGTATGAATTCTAACGCAGACCCAGCTTAGTAACCAGTCGGACAGGCTTAGCCAAGTGTGAACTGGGTGACTGTGATAGTGAACGAGATAACAGGCAGCTTACAGAGTAATTTTGTAGTCCTCTAGCCCAGGCCAGTGGATCTCTGTGAAGCCCTATGTCATGGGTTTTCTGCTCATGGGGACTAAGGGACAGGTGTGTAGCTAAGATGGCTAGGAACAGGCCTCTACAACTGACCATGTCACATGCAGAGATTATTAGAGAAGGGACCGGATCGGATGAGGAAGGCCAAATACTCGCCTGTGCCCCCAGCTCTTACCTTGGCCAGCTGCTCGTGAATCTCCAGCAGGCTGGGTCTGCTGACCTTGGGCCCGCTGACACTGCCGGTGTTGCGGTAGTACTCGATCTTGGGGACCACGTCCATGGTACTGTGGCCGAAGGTTTGCAGGTAGTATGTGTTAGTGTGGGAGTCGTAGGTGTGAAAACTGGAGTCTGTTTTCGCAGTGTCTCCATTTTGCAGGAAATTGTCACAGCATCCCTGGTTCCCAGGTCTAAAGCTGATTCTCAATCTGTGCTGGGTTTCGTCCCCAAAAGAAGTCTCTTCATAATGGGGCGGGTCACTGTCATCATTCGCAGCCGCATGGCTCTCCGGGCTCTCGTTTATGACATTAACTTGAAAGCGACTAGTACTGCTGGACACCGAATCCAGAAATATGTTGGAAGGGTTGTTTAATGACATCTTCCAAAACAGACTCTTTGGACTGATCTGTCTACCTTTTAATAATCTTATGCTTATTTAAAAAAATAAACTATATGTTTCTGCCTGGAAACAAATACTAATGTGGTTTCCTGGCTTTTGTCCTAGATGAACTCGATAAATAGATCCTTGATATATTGTCTCCTATGCAGTCTTCAGGATGGTCTTCAACACTGTCATTGAAAAAGAAAATTAAATTTGTTCCAAGCAATACAAATACATTTAAGTAAGGTGAGAGTATGAGAGAATAGTTTTTTCTTTTCTTACAATTGTAAGTTTATTTCAACAAAAACTACCTATCCAGTGACCTTAGTCACTTGAGCAATTAAATCCTACAATAAATAACTGGAGCTTTGCTCCAGCAAGCAGAATTTCCAAGGGAGTCATTGATGTGTTACTGTGTTGGTGGTTTTGCTTGGATTCTGTGTAGTTGGAGTCAGGACAACTTCCAGAGAACATATTACTCTAGCAACTGAGTTCAGTTGGAAGCACTGAGAATGCTCTCAGCCTGAAACATAACTCATTGACAGTACCAGATGCTGAAACTGCAAAGTATGTTTATGATCAATAGGCCCTTTCATTAAATGATAATAAAATGAAAACTGAAAACTTCTTTTAAAATGCATTTTTGCTAGTTTATAAAAATCTATACATCTTCAAGTGATGGATTTTTAAAAAGAAACTATATAACAAGTGAAAAATTACATTTTAGAATGTGAATTAAAAATGCAACCTATCAAAATGATGCCTCTATAAATTCTTGGATCTTCTACTAGCCTTGAAATGTTTCACTTGCTCTCTCTCTCTCTCTCTCTCTCTCTCTCTATATATATATATATATATATATATATGTATATATAAAACAAAAGCTATAAAGGAACCTTTAAAAATACATGAGCATTTGGGATAAGGAGGTAAATCATATCCCTTAATAAAATCTATGCTACTTTTTAGATAAGATAATCATGTTCTAAGATTCTTTTTAACACAATATTCTCAATAATTAAGGGGTTTATATTTGATTGCGAATTAAATAGACTACCCAACAATTTTCACAATTTCGAGGTATTAACCCACCTTGAAACACCTTTACAATTGTATTTCTTCACTGATACCTTAAAAATTTGGGTTTTCAAAGCGAGTTCTGGAAAAGTGAGATACATCTAGACAAAGACTTGCCTCTATCATACTATTATTAAAGCTATTTCTTGAAGTAAACTGAATCCCAACCTAAGCGTTCCAATAACTTTCCTGGTGAAATTATAAGTGAAGCTGTTATCTTTCTAGGTTTTACAGAGAGCCTCACGTGTCCTCCTAGCCTCTGATGTCCTTTTCCCCCCTCCTCAATATCTACTTTATAGCACAGTGTTAAGTGTGGTTTTTGCTTCCCCAGAAATGTTTAACTTACCACCAGGAGCCTGCCTCTGAGGAAACATGACCTACAGCACTGCCCAGGCATATATGGGGCACTTACCTTTCAGCCCAGGACCACAAGCTTCTTCTGGTTGGTTAGAATTTTCCTTGAAAGAGATGACTTTGCAGTGATTGGCCTGGCAGAGTGGTAGAAACCATGCCCAATCATTAGCCCTGAAAAACCTTTAAGTAACACATCACCCAGTAATGATTAGTAAACCATTACTCCTTTCAGACAGGATATAAAGTAGAGTTTCTTTAATTCATAAGGAGAATTAGATTGCTCAACAGCAATCAGTCAAGAAAATATTGCTTCGGTCATTTGGGGCTGGGTGAACTGAGGCCCATGTCTTATTGAAGAGGAGTTCTAGAGACAGTCTATTGTTCAGATATAAGCTAAAATATAGTCTTCCAGTGGTAGGATCAGGAAAGAATAACTAGAAAATGGCATCAGAAATTATTTTATCTTTGTTTATTAAATACAGCCTTGACTCCACTCTGCTTGGGAAGAGAGCAGTTAAGTGAAGAATCAATAATTTACTGAAAAGGTTTCTACCTGGTGAGAAAACTGTTTCCAGCAGGAATCAAACTGAAGCCCATTTCCTGGTGATGCTCCTAAATGACCCTTTTGTCTCCAACTGGAAAAACATTTTCATCAAACCTAGTTTTTGATTTTCCTAACAAGCTTTTGCTCCAGTCTGTAAGTCGGTGATTATTAACACAGCACAAACAATCTCTCCTGCAGGTTCTGCCATTGGATTTCAATCAGGATGATTGAACATGTCCTCCTCGTGTCTAACAAGAAAGTACCGAAGTGATTTCCAGGTGTGTTGGTAGCGTGGTTGTGGTGCCGTCTAATAGTTAAGAGTTGACTCTGGAGCTAGCTTCCTTGATTAATATTCTGCCGCTACCATTTCCTATCTGTGTGAACTTAAGCAAGTTACCCAGTCTCCTTGTCGTCTTAGTTTTCATATCTGCAAATGTAGCTATGGATAATCATGGTACCCACCTTGCAGAATTTTTAAAGGATTGAGTTAATTTGTTTTAGGATTTAAAAGAGCACCAGCATGCACACAGTCCTTGCTTTTGCTATTTTAGCAATCCACACAATTGGTTTGTGACTTACACTTAGTTGCATCTGACCCTCTGAGATCGGTTATTAGGAGTTGGAATAGGTATTCGGCCAATTAAAATGGGAGAAAGTTATTGATGAGCAGATATAGGATTTTAGAAAAGGGCATGGGGACACCTTAAGTGGAAACCCTTACGTCCTGCTGGACAGGTACATGGCATGTTACTTATGCTGATGTCGCGAAGTTACCCTCAAGACACAGAGAATTACAATGATGTCTCTATAACTCAGTTTCCTCTTAAAGGCCACCAATACGAGGCATTTACCTATTCACCCAAGGGCTCTAATTCCCACATAGAAGGCCTTTAGGCACAGACATTAGACACATTTCAGATCTGAAGTGAAGCTGGCTGTTGCAGTTGGGCCTGTGGCCAAGTAGAGTGAAGTAGGGAATCTAAATAAGTTCCAGTCCCTGGACAGGACAGGACAGGAGCTATGAACCGACATTGTCCAAACCCTACTAGTTTTTTCCTCCACAGCACCAGCTTCCTGCTGCCTGCCTGACTATGGTGGAGTGCAAATTAGTTTTAGTCTTGGTCTTACATCAACCAGACATTTTCATTCTAAGGCTGATCTCTAACGGTGAAATGAAAGTCTTTGCTCTTTATTAAGGGAATTCAGAACTTCTGGAGCAGATGGGAGATGGTCCAGGGGTTATGGACAAAATTACAACCATCCATAAAGTTAACCTTGAGGGGTGAACCGGATTTAGGTGGGCAATGCGACAGGAGCAGGGCACCTCTGTCCTCCTGCTCTCCCTGATGAGGCTCTTGGGAAGGGACAGTGGTGGCTGATGAGAGTATGACATTGGAATCAAACACTGAAAAATTAGCGCTTCATAAAATGTCCATCCTGTATCCATTCTATAGTCAGCCTTTTGAACTTGGATTGTTATTACATGTTTCTAGCTCTGAAAATAGAGGTGATGGCCCTGTTTCTACTCCCACAAAAGCAAATCTAAGTCCCATGATAGGCCATGAATAAAAGCTATGGTTGTTTGGATTCCATCTGGGGACATGCTTGAAGCCATGGATGAAGACACTTTTGGTTAACAGACTTTCTCTATGAATAATAGGATAGTGGAGTCATTATCTGAAAATGCTCGTGCTTCATAAATGTTGGGGGTCTGTGCCTAGATTCCCAATCTCCCAAACAGGTGCATGGCAAAAGCCCAGGGGAATGAGACAAGTGGCATGATCTTTAGGGCTCCAAGAGGCCTAAAATCCTCTGCAGAGTTTGTAACTCTGCTGGCCAGCCGCCCACTGACCTTGGGCAGCCCGTATTTAATCAGAACAAGCAAGGAAGTGAGTGGAAAATGTAGGAAACCTGAGCAGGATCTTAAGTGGTTCAAGGACCCCTCAGAGCAACAGACGATGCTAATTAAGGAAAACGATCCAGAAAAAAAAAAAAAAATCTCCTGATGGCTTCAGCTGTGGCCTATCTGGCCCCCTGAGGTGTCTCCTCATTCTCAGTTCAGCCACCCCTGGGCCATGCCACAGCCCTGCACGTGTATTTAGCTTCAAGGGCTCCAACACACAAATATCTTATTTTTTGGCTTTTGGAGACTTGCTTTAAAAAAAAAAAAAAGATCTGGTTCTGCTGTACTGTAGTTACCAAAATGGATAATCTTGGTGGCTGTTTTACCTGGAAGATAAACAAAGTACCTGGTACATGAATACTTATTTTAGAGAGTGCACCTTAAAAGCCTGGGTCACCGTATAGATATCTAGAGTTCTGACATACGCAATTATGAGCAAGTTCAGCTGAGCTTAGCTCAGCCATGTTTCCTTAGGCCAAATTACTGCCTGGCTACAGGGTGTTCCAGGCCTGCCCTCTTGTGCAACAGGGGCAGAGAGAGACTCTTTGAGGTGGAAGTTTTTCTATGAGGACTCACAACTAACCCAGATATGTTCTAAATCTACTAGGAGATAGATAGCATCAGAGAATTTCACGGAGATGGCTGGCTTTGGAATTATGTCTTCCTGAGTGGCAACCATGTTGCTAAGATAACGAAGAGTAGAGGAGAGTATCAGGGAGTATGGAACATGCTAGACCACTCAGGTTTAATTCTAAACACAAGCATCCCTAGCTTGGTGACCTTGGGGAGTTAATCTTTTTGACTCAGTTCCTCATGTGTGAAACTGAGATAAAATAAAATGGAAATAGTAGTCCCAAATTCAAAAGAATTGCAACGGTATCATATAAATGGAAAGTGCCTAATTTAATGCTTTCAGTCAATATTTGTCTTGTTTCTTTGTGGAATGTTTGGCTGTTCTGTAGTCCACGTGCTGTAAACATTTGTGTATTTAGTTATTCCTTGCTATATTCCCTCACTCAGTAACCACTGAGAGCCAGAACTGTGCAGCTGGAAAGACTTTTGAGATAATATAATTCTACCTATCCATTTTTTAAATTAAGAGAATGAAGGTTGAAGAGGTTGAATTTCTTACACAAAGCCATTATTTCTGAGAGTTGGAGAACTTCTTTTGCTACACCTTAAAGAAGATACTAAATAATGACAGCACAGCATGTATTAATGCTCTATTAGGTCTTTCAGAGTGCTGACACATTTATTATATCTCTTTGGTCTTCCCAACATTCTTGCAAGATAGGCAGGATGGGTTTCTTGGCCTTGTTTTGCAGATATGGAAAATACACTGATCCTAGGTTAACTTTCTAGGTCATAAGGCCTGGGGCCAAAATCAGAATTCAAATCTTTTGAATTTAAGCTTCTAATTTGAAAACTTCTCGTGACATTTTAAATCTTTATTCTTGGATCTCTGTAGCATTTTCGGGCATTGAAGTCCACAGAGAGTAGTTGACCTTCCCAAGACTGCGTAGCTAACTAATGGTGTCAGACTGAGACTGGATTTTGTGTTCTGGGGAATCTCTTCTTTCACTGTGTTGTGGTAGAAACTCCCCTTTCCATGCTATTTGTATAAAGGATGGTGAAAGGAGTATTAGTCAGAGGCAGGTTTAGTTTGGATCCCAAGAATTCTTGGATTCAAGTATTTTATTACAAGAGATTGTGCTAGAAAAATTTAAAAGGTCAGGGGCTTTGCAAACACTGAGAATCTTTAGATTGTATGGATTTGAGGGTTTTGTTTGTTTGTTTGTTTGTTTTGGTTTGGTTTTTGTTTTTTGTCCCATTAAAGCTTTTGGGCCTCTGGCTATTTTTTGAGAACCCATATTGGCCTCCATGGCTCAGGGATTAGAGCACTGGTCTCATAAAAAATCCTGTTCTGTTTGTTCTTTGGATCAAAGGTCTTTTAGGTTAAAAACCCAATCTGATAAAGGCAGAGCCATCTGGAGTCTGGGCAACAGAGAGGGTGCCTGAGCTTTACTAGGGCAAGGAAACAGGATCCTCCCAGGATAGTCATTAGCATCAGAAAAGGAGTAGCAACTGGGACCAGGAAAGAATAAAGGTGGTTTCTATGGCTGGAAGCATGTTTATGCTGTACTCATCAGAAACCTCCAGGTAGGGAGAAAGGAGTGAGAAATCAAACAGTGGGTCGTCAAGAAGGTGGGTGAGTCAATCGCAGGTGTTTATTGAATTCAGTGAATGAATGTGTTCCTCTCCCGCACACACACAAGGTCCTCACAGACACAGAGCCCACGTCTCTCACTGTCCCAACCGTAACAGATCTAAAGCTGGAACTCTCAGGCAAGTGCATATTCAAATGTCCCTTTGTCAAACCCTTCCACTTCATCTTCCCATGTAGAGGAAGGCATGCTGCTATATGGGTCTAGCAGAATTTTGAAGCATCTGATAATAAGAAGTCCCAAAAAGATACACAGAATCCCAACGAAAGCAAAGCCAGTTTTTTGCTCCAGTGTCAGTGAGAAAGCGGAGACTTGGTTGGCACTCATCTTAGCTGAAGAATTGCCACAGTGGGTACTACTCATTATTCACGGGCACATTCTTGTGGTTCTTCAGAATTTCCGCTGGCAGCAGTGCTTGGCCTAGGGACAGAATCAGACTCAGTTTAGTTTTACCCTGGTATGATATTGGGCAGGAAGTTGTTTCATAAAAATCTGGTGTTTTTCAGATCCTCTTGACTTAACTCACAAAAGATGTTGGAAAACATCATCAGATAGCAAGGAGAACCAAACTAGCACTGGAGATGCTACCTGTATTGTGGTGATTACAGAATTACCTTTGTTGTCACATTGAGCTGCCTAGATAGTCTAAATATAAAATCAACTAATTAACCCCCCAAACCTTCACATCATTGTTAGGTTATTCCTGTTGCTTCTTTGAACTTGCTTCTAATTTTTTCTTGCTTTTTGCATGTGTAGATAATACCATAAGTATGCATAGAATACACTCTGTTCATGCTGTTTGAAGTTCATGTGATAAGGTCCCTCTCCAGTGCCATTTCATCTGATATAAAATGATTCTTTTAAACAAGTGTAATATCTTCTTTCTTGTCACTCCTTCAGCTTTTATGCTTATGCACTTGCGTATTTTTCTCCCTATAGTTGATACACTAAATGTGAATTTGTTAAAGAAAGCAATTGCATTTTTTAGAGATGAAAGAGTCATTTGATCTGATGAGGAACCAGAGTGTTTTGTATTTTAGAATTATGTTAAGGCCAGCAATGTCTAACATAGCCCTTGAATGTGACAGTAGCAATAGTTGTGGGCCATCAGCAACTTCCCTACTGTTCCCATTAGTTCTGGGTGTGCCCTAAATTACAGAAAATTCCAGGTCTATTGCATGTTTTCTCTGAAAATTCAGCTTCAAGACAAAGACCCTAAGTCCTCTCCTACCAGATTTTCAACCTCAAATCCCTACTATATTGAGATTCTAAAAATACAGCTAAAATATACACTGAACTGAAATGAAATAGTTCCCCCCATCTGATGTTGCAAGAAGTTAAATTAATTAATCACTGTAAAAATAAAATAGTTAGTTAGAGCAAGTGATTACTAATGCACAGCAATTCTTCTTGAAAGGACTGTTGCCAATAGCTTGTCATCCAGTAACTAAGAATGATAGACTTGGTGCTTTCTTTTTGTTATTGTTTCTTCTGATTGTTTTCTAAAATTATGTTTATTTTAAGTAACTATTCTTTGAGGATATTTTTGACTGAGTGATCTGAGAAGAACAGAGATAGTAATTAGGGAAAGCAAGGGGTGAAGAAAGTAACTACAAGCCTTGTAGCTTTCAGAAATATTTGGTGAATAATGCAATCAATCAGTACCAATCCATATGGTATTTTATAGTGGTTTGGGTTACAGAGAATTCTATTTTTAAACCTGAACTGGCAGAGATAGTCAGTACTGTTATGGTTTGGGTCTGGATGTCCCCCACAAAACTCATGCATGCATGGGGGTGGGCTTCTGGAGTTTGTGACTGATTCATGGTCCAGTGCTGGGCTTATGGGTGTAAGTGCTATGCTGCCATGGGCAGATAGCTTGCATACAATATAAGGAAGAGAAAGAGGCTTGCTGTCTGTCCTCCTCTTTGGCTCTTGTTGCTTTTGCTGTTTTCTGCCATGAACTGTTACCCTTCTGCCTTGCCACCCTGCCTTGGAGTCACTTGATTATGGACTGAAACCTCCATGAACTGTGAGCTAAATAATCTTGTCCCTTTTTAATTTTGGGAGTTAGGTAGTTTGTCTTAGCAATGAGAAAAAAGTAACCAAGGCAAGTACATTCTAGGGTATACTGGTTGTTGGGGTTTTTGCTGTAATTTAATAGGATTGTTTCAAACTGCTCTGTTAAATTTCTCTCTGCAAATCAAAAAACCTTTATGCTTTACTAAATAAGAGTATTGTGAGCTTAATTTTTTTTAGTATCACGTAAGTGACTCAGAGTGATTCGTATAAGTGTGACTTTGACAGCAATGTAGACTTATCATACTGAGTGAGATGTCCCAGTCGACAATCTACACGCAATTCTTTTACAGTGTCTAACTCAAGACCCAGGACAGTTGGGCCGGGCACACAGGCACACACAGGCCTTTGGAGGGCAGAGTAATCAGTGAGACCAGAAACTGGGGAGCCACTGAAGCAGCAGCAAGGAGCCAGCAGCTGGACGTTGCAGGACTCCACTGACGGAAGACCAAGGTCAGCTCCACATCCAGAGGCCAAGGTCAGCTCCACACCCCGCACATGTCTGGGACCTAACATGGAACTGTCACAGAAGCATAAACATCAGAGGTATTTTACCACTTTTCCCGTCCCTTGTTTTTTCTATTGGCTAAGACTTTCCTGTACTTTGTTTCGTATTTTGTGGTTATTTTTGTTTTGGGGCTTTTCTCCCCTCTCTCTTCTCTTTATCTGGCCCCCCTTTAGTTCTTGTCTTCTCTTTTTTGTTCTCCTCTTTCTTCCCTTTTGTTCACCATTTCAGTTTCCTGCTTTTCTTTTTCATTTTCTTCCATCGATCCTCTTTCTTTCCTCAACTACTTGAATGTAAACTTTCAGGTGAGTAAACTTTGTCTCTCCCCTTTGGGGTAACTCCTTCACATTTTATTTCCTTCTTTTCCTCCTGTGCCTTACATTTTCTCAAAACTTGGGTGATCATCCTTTGACCTCCAGTCTTTTACCTTACTGACCACTTTATCTTGTCTCCTCTCCATCTTAAACCCCCACTTCCCTCAGAAGGATACAAGCACTCTGCTAAGGGAAAAGTCACTGAATACAAGTATATGCTATAGGTTTGATTTTGTTACATAACTTTTGAGTTTGTTCATGTGGTCACAGGTAGGCGGTTACCATAGTCTGTCAGCAGTTAAATTGTACTTGAAACTATTGTTACTGCTAACTGTACTGCTTTAGCCGGGATGTCATACATGTTATAATCAGTTTTTCTCCCTTGTATGGTAACACTGTAATTGTTGGGGGGGTCACAATCATCACCACAGCTCAGTAAAAAAAGATTGGGTGCTGAGCCAAACTGTAACTTTGCATCCTTTACAGATCGGGAAGGTAGTTCTTGGAATAGCTATAAAGTACTACCTGCATCTAGAAGAGAATCCTGAAGAACAGTCATCTCCTAGAGAATCCTCAGTACTAGTAATAAAACTATCTATTAAGAAACCAGTGAGCATCAACATAGAGCACAAATTAAAGTAAAAAAGAGGAAATAGAAAGTGACAAGACACAGAGCAAAATGCAAGCCCAGACACCCAGCCCATCTAGAACAAACCCAGAACTCAATATGATAGTTGAAACTGGAAGTCAGACACTGGGACTTTCTGCAATAATAGCAACAGAGGTGAAAAAATAAATGGAAAAGGCTATGGAGAAAATCATCTCTCAGAAATGTTGCTTAAAATAAAAGATATTGGAAAAGACACAGATAAAAGAATAGATCAGCTTCAAAAAAATGATGGAAACAAAAAAAAATGTCCAACATAGGAAAGAAATGGAATCCGTGAAACAGATCCAAACAGAAATCCAAGATGTGGGGGGCAGCTGAAGCTGAATAGCAATCTTGCATGGGCTGGTCCAAAACTAGTCTCAAGAACAGAGAATGCCTGAGGCAAGTCACGTGGACAGATTGCTCTGATCTCAAGAAGACTGGGCGCCTGAGACGAACCATGTGGATAAGCTTTTAGATGGAGAGCTTTCACCTGATACTCAATCTCCCAAGCGTATAAATAAATGCACTGCAGCTGCTGGAGCTCGGTTGCTCCTTCCTCTCACGCCTTGTCCCCACCTCCTGCTTCCTTCCCATCAGGAGAGAGGACCCCACATGGCCTCCATTTTCTGTATTCCGACTCTTTTTTTTTTTTTCCATCCCCTCCCTGTCCTCACCCCGGGAACATTGAGAGCTGCATGGGGTGCGGCACCAAGAGATTAAAACCTCCACTGAAAGTCTGTGCAACAAATTAAATGAAGGAGGGGATATAATTTCAGACCTTGAAGATGGAACTGCAGCTAGCAATCATGAAAAGATATCTTAAAAATAGCAAGAGACCACGAAAAATCAATCCAATGGCCACAAGATGAAGCAAAGAAGAATAATGTAAGATTGATTGGGATCAGTGAGAAAGCTGGAGATGGTACAAATGCTGTAAAAAAGCCTTCACAGAAATAATGGCAGAAAAATTCCCAAACATGGATAAAGAGTTTGACATACAAATAAGTGAAGCATATAGAGGTCCAAACAGCCACGATCAAAATAAAACTACACCAAGACATGTAATATTCAAGATTCCAGAAACTCAGCACAAGAACAGAGTATCAAAAGCAGCTAGAGAAAATGAATGAATCACCTATAAAGGAAAGCCCATCAGAAATACAGCAGACTTCCCCACACAAGTCCTCAAGTCAAGAAGAGCTTGGAGTGAAGTATTTCAAGTCCTGAAAGAAAACAACTTCCAACCCAGATTGATGTACCCTGAAAACTATCTTTTAAAATTAATGGAGAAATAAGATGCTTCCATGACAAAGAACAACTGAAGAAATTCATGAACACCAAACCAACCCTAAAAAAAATACTGAAAGACATTTTAGACAGAGATAAAATGACCACAGCTCAAAGAAAGAAACTACCAGGCAGGACAATCAATGAAACAGAGGGAAAAAGTCAGGAACCAACAGCAGGAAACTATCATGACAAAGATAAGCCAATACATAGCAGTTATAGCCATCAATGTGAATGGCCTTGACTCACAATCAAAAGAAACAGACTGGTAAAATGAATCAAGAAACAAGACTCAGAAATATGCTGTATAGAAGAAACCTATCTAAATAAAAAAGAAATCATAGACTGAAGGTCACAGAATGGAAAACAATCCTCCATGCAATAGGAACTCAGAAAAAATCAGGGGTAGCTATCCTATTTGCAGAACTTCAAACCAGGATAGATCAGAAGAGATAAAGAAGGTCACTATATACCTGTCAGGGGAAAAACTCAAGAGAAAGAGATAACAATCATAAATATCTATGGATCAAATATGAGAGTACCCAATTATATAAGACAATTATTAATAGACATGAAAAATCAAATAAGTAATAGCACTGTAACAGGAGACCTTAACTCCCAATTGGCACAAAGAGATAGATCAACTAAACAAAAAATTAGCAAAAAAAAAATCAGAACTGAGCCAAACCTGTGAACAAATGGACTTAGTAGATGTTTTCATGATCGCTCACCCAACATCGTTAGAGAATACACATTCTTCTCAGCTGTGCATGGGACATTCTCTAAAATGCAACATTTACTAGCCCACTGAACATTCTTTTTTTTCTTTTTTATTTTATTTAAAGAGAGAAAAAAATAAGCAAAACAGAAAGAAAGGGAAGAAACAATACAGAATTTCAAAGAAAAAGAAAAAAATAAATAGTAAGAAATCACTAGGTGATAAATTACATAATGTCTTCTAGATATAGTTGTTCAAGTTACAAAATTAAAACATACAAAGTGGACATTCAAACAGTGAGGCTGCAAACAGTTCTGTTCAACAATCCAACAAAAAACTTAGCAACATGGTTATCAATCCTACACACTTAAATATATGAGTATTTATATCCTTTAGAGTGCTTTCTTTTCCTCTTTTTGCTTTTCAAGTCCATTATCTGTTTAGTTATATCGTGTTTCAGCTTGCTCAGTACCTTACTGATTTGTTATTTACTTTTTATTTATTTATTTGTTTATTTAGTTTTTTTATTATTTTGAAGGTAGCAAAATACAACAGGACAAGACAGAACAAAGCTAAGAGAGTGCAGTGAAATTGGTACAGAAACCCTCAACACGTTACTGACATAACAGTAATAGGTTCCATATTATATCCCATTATCTTCACAACAGTTGTTCTTTCAATCAGGTGTAGCCAAATCAAAGGAAATACAGGACTTTCTAGAACTTATCAAAACAGAATATTGAATAGAGAATACCATTAATCAGAACAAAGCAAAAGAGTGATAACAATATTTGCCCTCAAAGAGATGGTAGAAGGAAATCCCCCCTATTTACTACATCGCATATGGTCAACCTCTCAAGAGATGTCTAGATCTCTGGCTCTCTCTTGCTAACGGGGTATGGGTGGGGAGTTGGTCCTGTGCGCCAGTAGGCTTATGGTAGATGCTGAGTGATTCTTTTCCTGCCTCATGCCAGGGGCGCTTACCGAGAGGGCGGGCAAATTGCCTTTTTGTGCTGAGCCTTGAGTCCCTCCAGGGTCAGAGCTCTGGAGCTGCTGGTTCTCCCCACTGAACATTCTTAAGTAAATGCCAAGGAATTGAAATTATCCCATGCATATTATCTGACCATAGTGCAATGAAATTGGAAATCAATGGCAAAAGAAACCACAAAAACTTAAAAAACACACGAAAATTCAGCAACACCTTCCTAAACAACCAATGGGTCATAGATGAAATCACGGAAGAAATTAAATAACATCTACAACTAAACTAGAATGCAGATACAACATGCTGAAACTTGTGGGACACAATGAAAGTAGTCCTAAGAGGGAAATTTATAGTGGTGAAGTCTCACATCAGGAATAATGAACAAGCACAAATAACCCAATGTTGAACCTATGCTTCTAGAAAAAAGAAGAGCAAGATGAGCTCAAAGCACATGCACGAGAGGAAATAATAAAAATCAGAGCAGAAATTAATGCAGTGGAGAGTAGGAAATAATACAAGAAATTAATGAATCAATGAATTGGTTCTTTAAAAGAATAGATAAAATTGATAAACCCTTAGGTAACCCTTACCAAAAAAGAAAAAAAAAAAGACTCAAATTGATGCATTGCATAACGAAAAGGGTCAAATCATTACAGATCTTGTGGAGATTCAGAACATCATTAATACCTATTTCAAAAATCTTTACTTCCATAGGATGGAAAACGCAGAAGATATATATGAATTACCAAAGCTGAATCAAGGAGATACAAAAATTCTGACTAACCCAATATCAATTAATGAGGTAAAAAATGTAATTAAAAATTACCATCAAAGAAAAGCCCAGGTCTTGATGGATTCACTGCTTAATTATACAAGAAATTTAGAGAATATTGAATGACAATACTCCTCAAACTCTTTAATGAAATTGAAAGGTAAGCAATACTTCCTCATTCCTGGAGGCAAATATTACCCTGATACCAAAACCAGAGAAAGCCCTAACAAAAAAAGAGAACTACAGAACAACCTACCTAATCAACATAGATGCAAAAATTCTTAATAAGATAGTAGCAAACAGAATACAGCAAATCATCAAGAAGGTTATACATCATGACCAAATGGGATTCATCCCAGGAATGCAGGGATGTTTCAACGTATGCAAACTGATAAATATAATACAACATATCAACAGAGTCAAAGACAATAATCACAGGGTCATCTCAATAGATGCAGAAAAAACTTCTCACAAAGCCCAACACTCGTTCATGACAAAAACCCTACAGAAAATCAGAATAGATGGTCATTGCCTCAATCTGATGAAACCCATCTATGACAAATCAGCATTCAACATCATACTAAATGAACAAAACCTGAAAGCTTTTACTCTAAAATCAGAAACAGAACAGGGATGTCCACTATCACCACTGCTATTCAATATAGTTCTGGAAACATTAGCCAGAACAATTAGACAAGAGAGAGAGAAATGAAAGGAATGAAGATAGGAAAGGAAGAAGTTAAATTGTCAGTATTCTCAGATGACATGATACACATAGAAGATCCCCAAAATTCTACCAAAATGCTTCAAGATTTCATAATTAAATTCAGTAGTATAGTTGGATACAAAGTCAACCTTCAAAAATTAATAGCATTTCTATACACAAACAACAAACTCATTGAGTGAGAAATTAGGGAAGCCACACCCTTCATAATAGTATCCTCCCCCCACAAAGAAATACTAGGAATCAATTTAACAAAAGAAGTAAAACTCTTAGAATGAAAAGTACAGCACTCTCAAAAAGGAAATTGAAGAAGATTTCAGAAAATGGAAAGATGTCCTTTGCTCATAGATAGGAAGAACTAATATGGTGAAAATGGCCATACTTCTAAAATTCTTATACAGACTTAATGCAATCCTAGTCAAAATACCATTAGCATACCTCACAGAACTAGAGAAAACATTCTTAAAATCCATTTAGAAATATAAGATACCTAGAATATTGAAAGCCATTCTGGGCAACAAAGGCAAGGCAGGAAGCATCACAACCTCTGGCTTGAAATTATACTACAAAACTACTGTGATAAGATCAGCATGGTACTGACAAAAAGAAACCCCCTGATAATCAGTGGAAGATATTAGAAGATATAAATACAACTACAAAGACTCTCAGATACCCTATTTTTGACAAAAGGGACAACATCTTCACTTGAAGAAAGATAGCCTTTTTAATGAATGATATTGGAAAAACTGACTGTCTAGATGCTAAACACTAAAACTAGACCATGCACTAAACTAAAGTCAACATGGATCAAGGATCTAAATATTAAGACATAAACACTAAACGTACTGGAAGAAAATGCAGGAAGAAATCTTGAAGACAGAGATGTAGGCAGAGACTTCATGAATAAAACCAAAACTCCAGAGGAGTACTTCAAAGAATGAACAACTGGGATCTCATTAAAAACTGTTTTTAGGGGGCTGGGGATATAGCTTAGCAGCATAGCACCTGCCTGGCAAGCATGAGGTCATGAGTTCAAGTCCCAGTACCAAAAAAAAAAAAAAGGTTTTGTATATCAAAAGAAATAACCTAAAGAGTGAAAAGAGAACCCACAGACTGGGAAAAAAAATTTAGCCAACTGTCCCTCAGACAAAGGACTTCTACCTAGAACATAGAAAGAATTAAAAAATCAGACCCCCCCAAATTCAAAGACCCAATTCAAAAATGGGCATCTGAGTTCAATACACAATTCTCAGATGAAGAAATACAAATGGCAAATAAGTATATGAAAAAGTGTTTAACATCACTGGTCATTTGAGAAATGCAAATTAAAAACAACACTGAGATTTTATCTCAACCCAGATATCAAGAATCAACCAATAACAAATGCTGGTGGGGCTGTAGGGGAAAAGCAAGATTTCCTCCCTCTTGGTGATAATGTAGACTAGTACATCCACTGTGGAAATCTGTGTGGAGACTGCTCAAAAAACTAAGATTAGAGGTCCCGTTTGACCCAGCTATACAAGTTCGGGGTATTTTCCCAGAAGAATTAAAAATATCATATTATAATGATCTATGTGCACCCATGTTTATAGCAGCACAATTTGTAAATAGCTTTTGAGAAAAAACTCAAAAGCAGCACAATTTGTAAATAGCTTTTGAGAAAAAACTCAAAAGCTTTTGAGAAAAAACTGAGGAATGGATAAAAAAGTTGTGGTATTTTTAGACAATGAAATATTATTCAGCTATAAAGAAGGATAAGCTTGAGTCTTTTTTAGGTAAATGGATGCAACTTGAGACCATACTGATAAGTAAAATAAATTAGACCTGTGTGTAAACATCGCCTTGTCTCTCTAGTGTGAGAAGCTGAACAAGTAAATAAGATCTAAAATGTACAATAGATATGATGAAATGGGAAGAAATTGTTCAAAAGGAAAGAGAAATTGAGACAGGGGAAAGGAGAAAAGAAGGGAAAAGGGAAAAAAATTAATAGTTATACTATTAATTTTACTAGTTCACTGAAAAGAAAGGTTTAAATTTTATGATCAATTGTTCATGTCTGTATCTTATATGAGCAACTATTTTGAAGATAACACTATGCAATGCATTAATCATTGTTACTCTTCTAGTATCTTGTTTTGAAATTTTGTATCATGTTTGTTTGTTTCAAAAGAAAATAAAACATGAAATGTCTAAGTCTAGTCTATGAGTATATGCATTTGTACATATATTATTAAAATTTGTTAATTTTGGTTCACAATTTCAGCGGTTGCTGGGGGCGGGGGCTTGGTCCTGTTGCCTTGGGCCTGTGTAAGGAGGGACGTCACGGTAAAGACAGGTGGCCAGCAGGACTTCTGGTCTCACAGAGGCCGCGAAACTCAGGACGGGACAGGAAGGGGCTGGCACCCTCTTCCCGATAGCTCACTTCTTTCCACGAGACTCCATGTCCAAAAAGCTCCACAACCTCGAATTGCTGCCACCGGCTGCGACCACGCCACAACACATCCAGCCTTGGTGAGTGTCCCAGATCCAAACTATAGCTAATGGTAAATTCACTTTGAGTTTTGAAAGTTTATTACTAAAAGTGAATCAGGGAATTAGCACAGAACTGTGTAATGTTTTTGGCAATGCATCTAACAGTCTCCCGTGATACGTTTATCAGGAAGATGTAAACCATGCCTGGATCATAGTATATTTATGCAGATCGTAGTTCATCAAACTACTCTTCCTTATATTCTGTAACCATGGAGATAGTTCTGTAGGATCCCTAATTTTACCTCTGTCCTCTTCAGGATCTTTGAACTGTGACTGCACTGCAGTAATTACGTGATTATCAAACATGTTACAGAGTTACACGGCAGCTAATAGAATCAACATTCAAAACATCTCTGAAATTTAGATTTCTCTACTGAAACCAGAACATAAAATTTAACATAAATATTTCCAAAAGTTCTATGTTCAAGTTCAAATGTGAAAGACATGACTTGGCAGTTTATCTGAAATAAATCTGCAAGTTACAATTAATAATTAATATACATCAAAGATGTGAGTTGTTCTTTGAAAAGCAAAAGCTGTCCTAAGTTGAATGGAACACAAATGATAAAAAAACACTAATGCCAGTATTACATGACATATAAAATAATATATATTCATAATATTTGCACCAAAAATATTTATTGTATTGCTATTATATGGTTTTAGACAGGACCCCCTCTCTTCAAAGAGATTCCAACTAGTAAGAGAGAAGAATTATACTCAAAAGAATAAAACAATGTGGAGTTCTACAAAGGAAATAAAAAAGGAAAGAAGAAATAAACTTGTATTCAGTATCCCCTGTGTATCAATAGAGCTTCATTTATATTATTTTATCATCACAGCAACCATATGAGGTTCATATTATCACCTCTAACATCTGGAGGAAAAATACTCAAAGAGGAAAAGCAAATTTAAAGATAATAGAAATTTCACACATTTGGGGATTAAGAAATTTTCTCTTGCAAGAAACTGTATTTGAATTAAATCTCTTTCTTTCTTTCTTTCTTTCTTTCTTTCTTTCTTTCTTTCTTTCTTTCTTCATTTCTTAATTTCTTTCTTTCTTTTCTTCCTTCCTTCCTTTTTTTGTTTTTTGGTGTTTTTTTTTTTTTTTTGAGACAAGGTCTTGCTAGTATTTTAGGCTGGCCTTGAACTCATGACAATCCTCCTGCCTCAGCCTCCCAAGTGCTGGGTTTACATGTGTCTATCTGTAATCCCTGGCTGAACTGAACTGAATCTTGAAAGAGAGAAGGATTTAGATTTGGGTGTGGGGAAGAAAAGAACATGACAATAAGTACAAAGCAGAAACGCACTAGATTTATTTAGAAAACAGTACAAACTTTGGTCCAAGCAAAAGGAAGTATAGGAAACAAAATGGTGGAAAGACAGTTTGCAGTCAAATTGTGAAATATCTTGACTGTGGGCTGACTTTGAAATTTATTTACCTAAAGATTGTTTGATAACAAGACTAAAATAGAAATAAATTTGAGGGAGAGAACATTCTGGAAAAGAGATGATTTGCTGGAAAAGCAGTGAGGGCTGCATTAGTCAGATTATGGAAAAGAATGTGGGTATGAAATATGTCCACAAAGACAGGTGCTGTCAGATCTGGTAACTGATGGAGCACAGTGAGCCATGGAACGTGAAGTGTTGCTGCAGTCTATTAAGCTTGGACAAGCAGGAAAATAAGATTTTCATTAACCACAGTAAACTAAGCACAACGTATAGATTTAGAAAGTAAACAAGAGGTTAGTGCTGACATGAGTGAATTTGTGATACTCCTGTCTGGCACATACTAGATCATGGTATTCAGCATGAAATTTCAAGTGAGGAAATTATTTTAAGGGTATGATGGTCAAATAGACTTTGTGTGAAAGAATCTATCCAGGATGGAGAGAGCCCAGTACATAGAAGTATTTGCAGATACAAAGTTAAGAGAAATAAAGAACTATTGAGCTTGCCTAGAAAAGGAAATATCAAAGAAGCCACTAGGTGCATACAAATATTTGAAGTGTTTTGTATTAAGCCAGGTAGATGTGTATTAGATTGATCGAGAGTGCAGTTTTGTTGTGATTCCATGAAGGTCCTGTGCGCTGTTACCAGATAAGATTGGAGGCGGAAGAAACCATCAGTAGGCGTCAAGAAAACAAGTGGAGTTACGTCAAATGTGTCCAGGATCCAGAGTAAATCTGGAGCAGGACGTTCACCCGGAACTCAGGAGGGTAGGATTCCTGGAGGAGGCCTTGATGCCAAGTTGTGCTGTGGTGATGAATGCGGATCACTGCACAGTCGGCCTTAGGTTTAGCATTCAGCATTATTTCATCAGGTGCATGTCAAGGAAAGACATTACATTAAAGGGGAGTTAGGTATGATGGGAAATTGAGAGAACAGTGCCAGGTAGTAAGGAAATTTGATAAAATACATTTTTCTTGCACACAAGTGCAGATGGTTAAATGATGAGAATTATCACTTTGATAATAAGGTCATGACCATATATTCAGTATTCCAGAGAAAAGCCAACTAAATTTACCTGGAGTTCAAAGAGGTATGAAATTTCCATTTTTAATAGAAATTTTAAGTGGAGAAACAACAGATTGTTATTAATACCTAAAAAAGAAAAACAGATTTTTCCATTTATCTTTGCTTTCTACGTTATACTAAAGATAAAAATAAAATAAAGGTCCTGAAGAGCAGTTGAGGCTGAAAAAAAGTCTGGCCACTGCTGTAGGCTGTTCCTACACAAGAAAATAAAACCAAACGTTAAGCAATTGCCCAACAGTGCATTCATTTAGCAAACAGTCCTGGTACTCTGACACATAGGTATAGCCATTGGCATGCTGGTATTTCAGGCTCTACCTTTTCAAATTTTCCATTTTGTTTGATTTTTGAAATAAATACTTTCTCTCACTTCAGCACCCAATCTGAAGTTTTTGAAAATATATTTTAAGTGTGCTGATATAAAAACATCCATACAATATAATTTAAAACCAATAGAAGAGTTCAGTTATAATGCTGATTTCTTCATAATTAATAAAGTATCTAAAGTTTTCGGTAACTAAGGAGGAAAGAAAGATTTTCAGAATTGCTGGAAGGAATGGGAGACACAAAATCATTAGGTTCTGTGCAGGATACATTGCAATGGCTACCTTGGGAGGAGAACATCCTCTTAATAATGGGAACTAGAAGACAGACCAAACTCGACAAAAACGAGATTATAAAGTAACAGTCTATACACTGAAAATATGAGAAAACTTGAGAAAAACAAACAATTAGGGTAGAATGTGCAATTGAGTAGTGATAAGCATTAAAATCTGCTATGCCACAAAATGGGTAAAATCATCAGCATTCCATAAGTTAAATGTTTAATTGTATTTTTCTAATACTACTGCATATAAGAAAAGACTGCTTTGAGCCATATTCGCTAAGTTAATGTTTAGGCACTTCAGAAACAAGCAATGAGGTTGAGAGTACATGATTTCTTTCACAGCAAGTGTGAAGCCCTGAAATTTGCAGGTCTTGATGAGTCATTGGGTTGGACCAAGGGTTACCTGCAGATATCAGAAGGCCCAGATCTCACAAAGTTGCTTTGTAGTTCGCAACCAATAAAAAATCAGTCGTATAAGTAATCAAGCAAAGGTAGCATTTTTATACCTGATGTGTAGCCTTTCATATATGTAAATGGAGGTGCTACTTACTTCTTCTGTGAAATGTTTCCTGATCAGGAGATATAAAATTGCGCTTTTCAGAAACACGAAGCTACTTAATTTGCACAAAACAATGCTTACTTGCAGAAGCCAGTGCTAAAAATGCATGTACTCAGCTTTTTTTTGGAAAGGAACATTCTATATTTTTATTTTCCTCAACAGGTTTTCCCCTTTTGTTTATCTAGTAATGGTATTCCACACAATAAATCTGGAATAGTTAGCAGAGTGGAATGTGATGTTTTGGAAAAAATTATTTTAGTGCTGCTTGTTACATATAAAAATCTCTGATACTAATGACATGACATTCACAACTCCATGAAATGACACGTATAAGATCACCCAGGCTTAAAAACGAGCCCTCCCATCTATACACCCTCCACACACCACACAGAAAGGTTATTAAATCATACTAAAGGTAGAGAGGGAACAGAGCGTTACGGAGGCCACATCTGCACAGAGCTGTTAATTGTAAGGAATGCACTGCATGGGCATTAAAGAACAATCTTAAATCACAAACCCAGATGTCTTCATCATGGTGAAACGCATAAATCTCAGAGTTTCCCAGAGATCCAAACGTTGGGATCTTCCAGAATCCACCCTACAACCTTTCAGATTTCAAACCCTAAGAGAATTTGTCTTTTAAGAGCGTTTTTGGATGGCTCTTCGGATACTGATTCCTTCCAAAAGCACTGGTCTGAAAACATTTGAAAAGCGTTTCAGGAGAGAAACCTCGATCGTCCTGACGATTCTGCTCGGTTTCTCTCCAGTTCTCGTTCTACATATTAAACCGAGGAATCATGGAAACTTCCTATCAAATGTTATGGGAGAAGCATCAGCGATCTGGACACCGGATTTTTTTTTTTTTTTTGACAGCATCAGCAGCTGCGGTAGCATCAGGGCCTGTTCTTCTTTAGAATTTGACCTGCATCCCTCCCTCCCTCCCTCCCTCC